>JAVJGG010000024.1:24398485-24419289 GCA_035590195.1 Aviceda cuculoides | reverse complement strand
TGGCCCCCCCCCCCCCCCCCCCCCCCCCCCCCCCGGCTTGCTCTGCAGCTCAGCCTTGCACTGCAGCATCGCTCAGCCCCCCCTCTCTTTGCACACGGGAGGAATGGATTTTTAATGAGCCCATCATTAGTGTTCGACGCACACGCAGGAACACGGTAACAACGTGTACGATCAACGCAAAGGACATTTGGCTTTGGGCAAAATAAAAAAAATTACTCTCTCTTTCAGCCTTGTATCACTTAGGGCTCTGTTCTGCAAGATGTGGGATCCTGCAAGATGTGGGTTGCTTGATCCAGCGAAGCATTTAAGCGCAGGCTTAACTTTCACTCAAATAGGATATAAGCACGTGTTCAGAGTTAAGCGTATGATTAGGTACTTCAGTGAATCAAGCCAGAGTGTTCCCAGGTTTCGGCCTGGAGGACAGAGGAAATATGCTGTTAAAAGTTTCCAGGTTCAGACTAACTTGAAATAATAATAATTTTAAAATCTATAATGTATGAACCTTGGAATGAGCAGTCTGATACTATTTTTTGTTGGGGAGTACTGCCTTCTTCTATAGCTTTTCTCAGATGAATCCACAATATCGACTCAGACAGAAGCTACTGAACAGCAACATAACTCACATGCCTGGAGCAGCTTTCATCTCAGAAGACCTAAACCAACTAACGATCCAGCTCCTGTTCCAAACAACCACCTCGGGGGCGGCAGCCATTCGCCTCCTGCCAAAGAGGATGCCACAGCTCCGGGAACGTGCAGTGACACTTCCATCAGGGGCACCAGCAAACTCAGGAGACTCTATTTCAAAAGGAAACGGTAGTATCCATGGCTATTGCTTCCCTCTGGGAAGGGGGAACCACCTCAGCGAACATCACGGTCCAAGAGACTGCTGCTGGTCGGTAGCTGCAGAAGCAGGTTTATCCCCGGACACAACCACCAGCTTCATGGAGACATAAATCCAGGGAAATTTAGGTTCCTCAGTTGGTGGATGTTGGCCACAATGACCAACGGAGGGGTAATACTGCAGAGGTACTTTCACATCTGGAAGGTTGGTTCAAACTGGGCTGAACTCAAATAAAAAGCGCCAGCAATTAATCATTTCCTGCCGGGGGTTCGGTGGCGCACCTGAAACGCGTTGCAGATCCCGCGACAGTGTTCAGTGGAAGGATGTCCACCTCAGAGCCCTGCCCCACACCACCGTTCATGGCACTGAAGCAGTTTTAAGTATTCAGATCAACGCTAAGCTCTCTTGGGACCTTCTTCTGGCTTCACTCAACTCAGTTCATTGTTAAGAAAATTTCAGGGAATGCATTCTCCCTCATGCCGAGTTACCTCAGTACCACTCGAAAAGACCAAGCTTTAACTCAACGCAAAGTAACGCCGGGAAAGCACTAAGGTCCTGTCTACGTTTAGCTGAAAGCTGGGGCTCGTTTTCTATGATAAGCAGACAAAACTCTCACATTTCACAGTTGCTTCTTTATGTTTCTATCTCATTACCTGTTCACTCATGCTGTTAATCCCATCCGGCCCCAGCAAGGATATGGCTTGTTTAACCAGATCTGTTCGGCCACAGTTGAGCATCCGGAAACCCAGGTCTTGCTTGAACTTCGCTTCGGTGGCAACTGCATCCAGTTTCCGAGATGCACAAAAACAGTCGTCGATTCTGTGGACGAGAGAAACAAAGTCCCTCAGAGGACAACCAGAGGACAGACCTCACTGTCCCTAGGAAAATAATACTTTGCCCTGTCTTTCAAAGATGTAGGTCATGCACGCATTCATTCTCATTTGACCTGTATGTTCGAGGGAAGTGCTGAATCAGAAATGCTAATGCAAGCTAATGGAGATTGCCCTTGGTCTATCTTTCGCGGGACAAGTTATACATTTTATAAAAAACTGGGCAAAAAAAGCACAGCTTTCACTTGATTTCGTTTCCCTGTTTAAGCGATCCACAACACATTCTCACTGTGAGTTTTCTCTCTGCGTGGCAAGGTTATCCGGTCCCCCTAATCTCTGGAAAGTTTCAGGGGCTTCAGACAGCTTTGAAATTACATCAAATGGATGTATAATCATTGACAATACAACAAAGAGAAAATAATGTCACTTCAAACGCCTCCAAGGATCTCACCAGCACAGCCTCAGTAACAGGGAAGCCTTTTTGGAGCAGAAAGTGGAAGTTGCAGAATGTCAGACCGGCGGAGGCTGGAAGGCGCCTCTGGAGGTCATCTGGTCCAACCCCCCTACTCAAGTGCGTAGATCAGGGCACCGTGCGATCAGGGAGAAGGCAATCTTGCCAGGTAATCATGGCAAAACACCACAAATCCTTGCTGGCTGTGTCTAACATCATTCTTTTAAGGTCTTATTCAAAAGATCTCCGAACTCTAAACCGCTCGAGGTAGCCATTTCAGATGGAAGAAGGGCTAGGAGTTATCTAGCCAAGATGTGAATCTACAGCTCCAGAGAGAGCCAAGCGATTCAAATCTGATGTTTATTCAACTCAGTTTCATCTTATTAAAAGACAAGATTTGCTTTTCTTTCATGCTGAGGAGTGTCTGGGGCAGAGGGTGGAGTCCAAATCCACAGTGGGTTTGGTGTGAACTTGGATAAAGGACTGTTTGGAAAAACATCACTTTCATTCTCCAAAAATGCTAGGTTAGAAAATGAGGGGCTACTTATGAATTAAAAACAAAATAAAGATCAAAAGTGAAAAAGTCAAACATCCATCCAATATTTCTTTTCTATTTCATATGTAAAAAAATGCAGCAAAACAAAAGAAAAATATACACAGCACATCATTATCACTTAAATTTCTTCTTCGAAGTGCTTTATCAGAGCTTTATAAAATATATAACACTGCTTAATATTTAACAGCAATATGCAATGAATATGCTGTTTATATAGAAGCAGTGGTATGTAGTAATAGCTACCGCTCTTCCTCTTTCAACAGAGGAAGGAAAGTGAGATGGAAAATACAAAGTATTTTGATCAAAGCTTCCGCGGGACTTAGTACTGAAACTGGCATCTGAGCTGAAGCTTGCTTTCTGCTGTGCTGGGCCACGACCCGACTGGAAGACAACAGATATTTTATTGATGTTCATTCTCTGTGCCCGGTTTGGGTTTTGACTGCTAAAAAGTTGATGTCCTAAGAACGCAAAGAAGGTATGCTTGGAGTATCATTACTCGGGGGAGCAAGGATGACGCTTCATCACAACAGTTATGCTGCAAGATTAATGCACAACACTCGCTCACAATAAATACACCATAACAGCAATAACAGACTCTGCATCTGTAATATGCCTAAAACAGAGATGAAGAAAGCAACCCATAGCAAGGCTGGGTTTTCTGCAGTAGCTTCTGAGCGAGTTTAAAGAAAAAGCAAAACCAGCGCAGATATGCAGGGCTGAGCTCAGTGACACCGGGATCCATGGGAGCAATTGTGGCTTAACACGTTCACACCATATGGCACATTTCTGACACAAGAGCTACAGCAACATTTGGTACTTGTTACCCCCCTAGCATGAGATGTTAGAGATCATCTGTGCCCTCCTTCAACGTATGGCAAAGATAAAGCACGCTCCGAAGGGAGGTCATGGGGGTTTTCGTGCACGGAGAGCCTGGATCTCCCAGCTGCAGCTGGCCATTTCCAGATGACTCTGGGCTGAAAACGAGGTGGTTCCTCAGCAAAGTGCAGCTACGGAAAGATCTAGACGTCCTCTGAGGACTGCAGAGGTGTCTGCCACTATGAATCACTGCCTGCCTTAAGTCACTGCTTCATCATTTGTACCGAGGTATGTAACATACGCTCTGAATAAAATGGGTCAAACTCAGTGCTGGCAGAAGCAGGCAGAACTTCACTGCCGTCAGCCCAGCTCGGTGCATGCAAAACAATAGTTGATGATCTCCTCTTTAAAAAAAAAGCCAGATCTTGACCTGAGTTGCACTCACACAAGGGAGGAAGGAGGAACAAGGACCTATCTCACCTGTCCTGCACGGGCTGCCCAGACGTCTGCTTTGGCAGGGGTTCAGAAATTATTCCTCCATACGTAACTCCTCCCTGAGTGGGCTCTGGTCCCCAAAAAGCCCATCAGTTCACCTGCTTACTATACCCAAGGAAGGGGATTCATTAATTACTGCAGATACTGGGTTATCAGCAAATTAGTACTCCTCAGTTAGCCGGGGGGATAAGGGTCTTGGTGGGAGGGCTCTGGGATGCTACAGCCATACCAACGCTGTAACAATATCAGGGATGCAGTGGAGTGCCTGGGACACCAGCACTGACAAAACGTGATCTAGACCAAGTACCGCAAAGCAAGAAACCGCTCAGTACAACTCCGTACGGCTACCAGTGGCCCACTGCCTTTTTACACCCAAAAAGGACCCATCGTGAGCGAGTTACAGCCCCCATTCATGGGACACAGCAAAGGGAACTGGATGGCAAAATCTGACATAGATCGTTGTGGATAAAGCAGATAGTGATCAAACTGGGGAGTTTAATAAAACAAGAGCATGATGCAAGGGAATGGAACAGGAGGATGCTTCAGAAGAGAAAGCGTAGGAACATCTCGAAAAGCCAGAGAGATGAATGAGTTAAGGAAAAGGAGATTTAACACGTACAGATAAAAAGCAGTGAAGAGACAGATCAAAAATGATCAGGAACTACAAGTACAGAATAGGAGAACACAGCATCACTTTTAACACTGGAGAAAGCCAACTGGGAAGATGGTACAGCAGACAGATGGAGCAGTCGCATTTCAAAATGAAAACTGGAAAAAATCAAAAAACCCCCCACCCCAAATCCATCAAAAATCAACGCTAAGCCACCACAGCACTGCATTTGCTCCTCCTTCACACCATTAACTGCATAATGTTGATTCCAACGGGAGCAGAGGGTCTCTGCTCCGTATTACACTGTATAAGGGGATGCTACTCCATCATGGACACCATACACAATCACAAACATTAAAGGATCCAAGGTGAAAAAGGAGGAAGGGAATAGGCACCCAGGCTTGACTCGCTCAAGACTTCTTGACTTTGGACTGCAATGAATACACTGACAAGCTATGAAGAGGTGGGAAAGGGATGGGAAGAAGCTTGAAAAAGAAGGTTGACAAGGAACGGTTAAGTCAGCTATATATATAGGGTCACTTTTTAGAGCTGTGAAACTGTGCCTGCAAAGGAAGGGAAGGCAACGTAAGCGCAAACAGAGCTGGAAACCTCCCCAGCAGTTCACGGCCCTTTTGCCAAAAAGTCTTTGTGATCCTTCCAAGCACGCAGGAGGCTGACACCGGCCCGACCGCGGGACGTCCCCTCCAAGGCCGCCTTGGTTCGTTGCCCGATTCCGCCGGCTGCCAGCGCTCACACGGGTCGTCCTCTCCCCGAGACCTCATCCTGCAGAAAAGGTGCTTTTTCATCGAAGGGCCAGGGAAGGCTGACGGGAGGAGCAGAAGACCACGGAGGAGGGGGGCAATGCTCTTCTCCCCCTCTTCTCCCCAGGGCCAGCCTCGGGACGGCCGGACATCGCCGCCCTGGACGCTGGCTGGGTCAAGGGCACCGGGAGGTCCCCCGGAGGTGGCCCAGGGACGAAGGCAGGACTGACCTGCAGCCTTGGAGGGTGCTATCCTCTCTCAGAAGACTGAGCCCATTCTGCATTTCCCCATTTATCACCTGTGGGGCTGGGCAGGCTCCTTGGCACCAGCACCGCCGTACACATGCTCCCCCTCCCATAATATGCTTTTATTAATAACGTACACCGATCGCAGCCCTCGTGCTCACCAGCAAATCCACCCCTCTAATTCAGGGCTTCAACCGCGCAGCCCGTAAACTGCCTACCTGGTCCCTCCCTGCCGTGAATCAAGCAAACAGTTGCCTTTATAAGTAAAAGGAAAATCAGAAACGTTTTAGAAAATTTTCTTTAGAAATCTTCCTGATTTCATATTTGTAGCAAAGCTGTGACCACATTTTCTAACTTACAATGCGATACAATTTTCTCCAAGCCCTCTTTTAATTCCTCATAGATATTGCTTCTACAGCAGCTATCTTCAAGATCATTACAGTGTTGCCACTGCACATAATTAACTTCGCTGTGGCTTTATATGGGGAATGCCATGGTAAAATTAATTATTTGCAAATGGTCACTGTCAAATGCTGCATGGTGACCATGATACTCTATCGCACTCCGAAATACTCAAACCTCTGAAAGGAGTCAGAGATAATCTTCTTCATTTATAATGGGTCTTAGCAGCACAGCACATTATTTTTATCTTTTCCCAAACTCACACTACGAAAACATAATGCAGCACTTGTAGAGCATCGGTTTAAACGCAAGGGGGGCGTTTTTTGTGTTTACTCAGACTGACTAAGGTAGGGTCTGTGTGGATCTTTAGTAAGTTACTCATAGATTGAATACATTTGGGAAAATGGATGATTCAAAGGGAAAGTGTGTCCATTGTAACTAGCAGATGCAGCAGCTCTCTTATTACACAGCTTTTTAATTATTTGTTCTTCGGAAGGGGATTATTGCCATAGTCAGTAGTGAACAATAATTACAAAAATTAAAAAAAAAAAAAAGCAATGCTCTGTAAAAAAAGAAGTAGGAACATTTAAATCATGTTCTAAGCTATACGTGCCAGCATAGCATGCTAGTAGTTGATTTAAAAGAAATGGAGTGCAGCCTGTGATGAGCAGCAGAACAAATGTTCCCCTCTGCTGAAATGAACAGATCATCATCCTGATAGCCAAGCACCAAAACTTTGTTTGTCCACCTGGGACTTGATCACCAGCCCTTTCAATTAAAAGGATGATAATCTATTAATTAAATCCAGCTTTTTAGCTCTGTGGAGTTTAGTCAGTCTGCCTCTGTCCTAAAAATGAATGAGGACTCGAGTCAGAAATTATAGTTCAGCTGGTTGGAAGTCTGAGTCATATTTTAGCCAGCAATATACATGCATTTACAATGCTGAATTTCCTGGGGTCAGGGATCCCAGTTTTGATCTGGTATGCACAGCCTGTAGCACAAAAGGGTCCTGTTCCCTGCCTGGGGCTCTGCAATGAGACTACAGACACAAACGGCAACGGCAGGAGCGGCAGACCATTTGATTTGAATTTGAGAGCACTCTTTTTTCCAATGTGGTCCTCTAAAGGGAGCATAATGCTGATATTAATAGGACTGCAATATAAATACTATACTGAGACAATTATTTGCATTTTCAGTTTTGGAGAGAGGGAAACATAAGCACAAACATGTTGATCAAAGTGACGAAGAGCACTACTTTTTAACGCAGACATAAAATATCTCCATTTACTTTAATCAGGAGCCAAATTAAGACAAGAAAATAAAAATACTCCAGATATTTCTTAGCCAAACTCTTATTCTTGTCAAAGGCCTGAGAATAAATTGGTCACAGATACTGGAAAATACATTTAAAAAGCGATGTGACTATCGAATCAAGACCCAAATCTATATTTCAAAACACTCTTAATATTACAGTCCCATGTATATAGGCCAGGAACAATGTTCAAAATTGAATCTGACTTCAGATTTTGAACAAGGCCAACATATCGTTCAGGAAAATCTGGGTATAGATTCATCTTCCACATAAATAGATAGCACAAGTCTTCACTAATGAGTGGAAGACAATATGTTATCTGTATCCCAGTTATTATATTCAGGAATGGGTATGGAGACAGAGCGTATGAAACAGTAATGAACTTGCTTGCAACGGGAAAAACCCAAGAAGGCTGGATCCTAAAGCTTGTAAAAAATAATTAAAAAAAAAAAAAATCGTTCTGCCCTAAAAGTGAAGGAGAACATGAGGACAAGGTCCTCCCTTTCAGTGATTTGTTTTATTACTGCTGTCCTCAAGCAGCGGTTGGCAGGAGAGGTCGAGATTCACCTCGGGAAACCCGTGCTCTACCTTTTAAGTAATAAAATCTCCTTCATCCACTGGCACCATCTGCCCCAAGGGACTGCTGGATTTTGTCAAGTAGCTTGTTTGCTACTGTTTCACTGGTTTGGCATTTTTGTGTCTAATTATGGCAATGGCCACGGCTGGTGTTTTAACAGGATTAGTGAAAGTTTGTGGGAAGAACAAGGACATTCAAGGAGCTAGGTAAACATCAACCATCCCTACTTAAAAGCGGCTGTATCTAATGAAACAGCAGAATTTCTTAGCAATTTTCCACTCGCCCTCCCTCTCCAGAAACTCAGCCCCTTACCCAGCACATTTTAAGAGAGAGCAAAGAGCAGTGGAAATATTTTTCTGCCTTCAAATCTATATTTATTAAAGTCTATTTATATTTCCTTGCTCTAGTACAAGCACAGGATTTCCATAAATAAAACATTAAATGCAACTCTTCCTCTTTCACTTTCAAGTTAGAATTGCGTATGTGTGGTATAGTATTAAGATGACACGGCAAATGGTATAGACTGCTCCGAAAGAACAAAATAACACGTCTTTACGTTGCTGTATTTTTACCCTTCCACAGTCTTAAGAACACTCTCTAGAACGAGCCAAGGATGCTCTCATGTTAAATAAGCTTCACTCTTGAGGTTGATAATGCTATTTTCCTAGAGAGCCTTCATTAAAAGGGATAGGCCCAGACAGAAAAGCAGACTTAAGTATTCTCAGGACAAGGCTAATTGGAAACCAGGACTGATTTTCAACTGAAGGCAGGTTCTCAAAGGCACTCGGACACTGCGTTTGCCCAGAGACCTTTCCGGATCAGAGCTGTGAATGGAGCTCGGAGCCCTGGGTGAGGCGGCGACAGGGCAGCGGCCGCGCGAGCGCGCGGGACGGGGGGTTAATAAACCGTCCGGGATCCGTCTACGCTTTCAGTCTGAACTTACTCACAACTTGTTAATATTCACATATTTCTGTCTCCGCACTGCCCTTTGAATAGTATATTTTTCCTCCCGTGGCGTTTACTCCTCATGTATTTCTGGAGAAGAGTCACGTGTTCCCTCAGCACCCACTTTGCTCAGCTGAATGAGCCCCTTTCTTCTCGTCTTCCTCCACGAGAACATTTTGTCAAAACTCAAACCACCCCAGCCCATTTCTCTCTACCTGGTCCAAGGTGAACATTTTTTTGACCCGGACGAGGGATTTGCGATTCCACATCACTTCCTACCACTTTCACGTACAGAGGCACCAATATTTTCCTGCTTCTACTGGAAATACCTCTCCTGATGCATCCTCAAAACACATTTGCTTTTTTCACGTCTGAGGAAAAATCCACTTTTGTGCTTTACAATCATTCCAAGATGAAATACTGCTCTGCAGTCTTTTCCACCACCTTTCAATACTCAGCTCCCAATGTAGTATATATTATACTACATATACAGTGTGTATGTTATACATACACAGGAGTATGTATTTTTCTAATTAATCTCCACGTGTTTGCCTTCCATTTGTGGAAAGCTGCATTTCACCCCATTTCTTTTGTCCCAGCCCTCAAGGTCATCCACTTTTTTCTGGATGATTCCCCAAACTTCCTCTGTCAAGTCAGGACAAAGCCTCTCAGCATCGTGGCATCAGCAAATTTTAACTTCATGAGCACACTGCTAAGTTTTGTGCCAAAACCCTTTCTGAAAATTAAAAAAGACCAGTTCTTAAGACTGAGAGCCGAAGGTCTCTGCTTGTAACCCCATCACTGCCAACCCAGCCCTTGTCACCTCTCTCGAAGCCAGCCCCTGCTCATTTCCCGATTCCTTTCCTAACCCCCCTCTTCTCTGCCTTAACTAATAGCTCCCTGCATGGGCTGCATCAAATCGTTCACTCAAGTCCAAATAGATGAAATCTACTGAATTTCCTTGGGGTAGAAAATCAGTTATCTTATCAAAAAGTTATTAGATTAGTCTGGCAAGATCTATCTTTAGAAAATCTGTGTCACATTTTATCCCATTTTTCCCTCAACAACATGTCTTTAATCAGTCTTTGCTTGAAAAAACATTCAAAGGCCTTGAACTAACAGCCTGGAATTTTCCTCGGATCGTTCCTCATCGTTTTCAAACATTGGGCATTACTATTATTAATCCTTAGAGTTATGGCACCGATCTGGGCTTTGTTAAAAATATTTCTCTATGACCCTGTGATTTCGTGAGGCAGCTTTCTCATTGCTGGCATTGAGGTTATCTGGTCACCCCAATTTGAGTGCATTAAGCCGTATGATTTGCTCTCCTTTTAGTTACTGTTTTTCTGTTTTCATTACCTTGTTGCTATTATTTATTTTTTCCTTTCCCCCCAAGATTTTCTTCCTGAAAACAGAGGCAAATTTTTCACTTACGTTCTTGGGTGATGGCCTCTGTTGGCACTGACGCACGCCTCTCACAGGTGTTTCCTCAAGGCCAGCACTTACAGATACCAATCTCACCTCCGCCTCAGGAAGAGAGGAGAAAAAACGTGGATGCCCGCGGTCAGGAGCAGAGATAGGACCCAGACTCACAGCCGGGCAGGGGAGAAAAGGGATATTTGCTGCGTTCACTATACGTGAGGCCTAGCACCCCCGGGGAACTCAGCCATAACTCCAAAATGCTGCTGAAGCGTATGAGCAAGCGATTAAAGGGCATCAAGTTATGGCTTTCCGTCCGTGCTCTGGCACAAGCTCTGTCACGCCGGCTCCTGCTCTTGCCAGCTCTGCCTTGACCGGCAGCGAAGCTGCCGCCTCTGACTAAATCGAACTGGAACGTAACGGGGGGTTCTGACTGCACCAGCGGGGTTGGCATGCAGACCCCGCTGCCTAGCTCCGTCCTCCAGCGTCCCTCCAAGCAGGGGCTGCAAACAAGGGACTGCGATGCTTCACAGGGGCATCCTGGTGGTATCGGAGCCCGAGGGGTCTCCACGGGTTGTATGTCAACATGGGATGGGGCAAGAAGAAGACAGACCCCTGTGGGACTCTACCCGTGAGGAGGCTGACAGCAAAAATGCCATTTCCCGTCGCTGCCCTTTGGGTACAGCTGCCAAAAAGGACTTCAGACCTCTTTACGGAATTGTTCCGGGCTCCTCCTGCCACAGCGTGGCATCTGTCTCCAGTGTGTGGCCATGGTGGACAGTAATGAATGCCACAGGGAGCAACCTCGCTTCTCCACCATACAAGAGAAAGGCACGAGCCTTTTCACCTATGGAGAAGAAGAAACCACTCCTCAAGATGACTAAACTCTGCTTTTCCTCCAAATCCCAGCCAGGAGCTTCACAGCCTGCTGGGCAAGATGACAGGGGACTAACGAGTGTGAGAGGGCTCCCAGACACCCCCACGGCTGCAGAGAAACGCTCAGCCTCATGGGCAACGCTTCTGGAGGATCTTGGTGCCATGGGGACACATTCGGTGCCCTCTTCATTCAAGACACCAGGAAGGTCCCTTGTCGTGGGCTAGGTCAGCAACCCCAAAGGGCATTCCTTCCCCAGCCAAGCTGGTGATCAGATGTCCAGCTGGGAAGTTTGGGGTTCAGAAGCCAGAATCCCACCCTCGGACAGTGCAAGCTGGGATCTCCCGAAATGCCTCCTCCTGCACCACTGGAAATAGCAGGAGTGAAGACGCTGCCCACCCGATTCCCTTCAGCAGAGCACAGAGTCCTTCTCAGGCCCAGAAACGCCCAGAAAAAGCAGCTTTCTCAGAGAAACCAGGTAGGGGATGACGTGGAATCCAAGAGGCCTGAGGCAATGCTGAGGGTAGAAGAAAATACTTCAAAGAACACATGGGAATTGCCCTTTGTAGAGGGGAATTGCACTTGCGTCTCCGAGACTGTGGATTTTTTTTTTTTTCAATTTTGGCTGCTTCTGGCTATCAGGACGAATATGCGCATGCACACACGCACTCACACACTCAACTATAACCTTCTTTTAACCTCTGACTGGCCAGAAAATAGCCCTTAATCCAGTCAGGTGCAGAAGTGACCAAGTAACAGTCCCTGGCATGACATTACCACCTCTCTCGGGTCAGTTTGTTCCAGCACCTTTACATCCTCCAGGTTTGCCATGATATATTGCAACCAGAAATGAAGTCACCGACCCCGATAAAAAGCACGGCAGCCTTTGTGCTGAGCGATACAGGATGCTCCTCCCCTGCTCTGTTTCTCTGCCGGCAGCCTCCAGTCCCCAGACGTAGTCACCCATTAGCAATCCTTCCCACCACGTGTCTAACACATTGGGGGTTTTTTTGTTTTAAACAGACGTCCCACAGAACGGAGGAAGGAAAGACAGGCGAAGAGCTTCTTGTGTTTAGGTGGAGCAAGGGGAAAGGTAACCCTTGCAGATGTGATGACGAGGAGCGGCCAAAACCAGGCATCTGTTTGCAGCCAGCCAGACCCAGTACAGACTGAGAAGTGACGCTACCTCATCGTAGCAGAAAAGCAGGTCAACACAGTTTCTACCACCATGCCCCCCTTTTTGGCAACAAATTATCTTCCCCCCCGATGCCTTCGTTAATAAAAGGTCGACAGCAGGGAGCACCCACCTTCACCAGATTCATGCCAGCAGAGAGCTACTTTGCACGTGGTTTTCTACTGACTACATCCAGCTGCCTCAGGTGGCCCAACAGGGCCTGGGTACAGGCCAGGCTTTATTTAAGTCCAGTCTCCCACTATGACAAAGAATATTTTGGACACAACTTGGGCTTCTGTCCCAGCTAGCTGTTATACGTCCAGCAGTCAATCCATCTGTGAAACCTACCTCCTTGCAAAAGGTGGAGACAACTGGCCTATCTAAAGCTTCCACTCCCGGGGGAAGGTGAGTATTTATATCCCTGCTCATGTCCCAAGGTTGGGGAAAGGGAAGAAACTTTCTGGCATGTCCGCTGCTCTAAAATGAAAAGAGATTAGGAAGGAGACAGGCAGCTCCTGCCTGACTCCAGCTTCCCTCGCTCCTCTACCCAGAGCAAGAGCAGCTCCTCTTTCAGGAGAAGAAAACAGCGCAAGAAATTAAGGCGATGGATTTTTAAAAAAGGATCAGAAGAGGGGAGAAAGAAAGGAAGTACCAGAATGAAAGGCAGGAAGAAAGCAGAGATGATTTACAAAGCCACATATTGGGAACCTCACTGCTGGAGTATGTGATTGTGCAGGGAAGTGTCAAGATGCATCTGCTGGGAGACCTCCACGCAGTAGTTCAGATAAGAAACTGAACATTTGGGGTTTAACCAAACTGATCCTGAACTTCATAGCTTTTGAGATCCTGCCCATCTCTCCCTCTCCCCCTAAGCGTGTTTTTCCAGCGCAGAAGCTGATTTTGCTTTATGCGTTTGCAATGACAGGTTGTGAATCAACACCGTGGAACGATGCAATATCACATGGGACCATGGGAACTTTTGGGTTCAGGTCTCTATATTTTAGGTACTAAAGATGCCTGCTAAGAAAAGCCTAGAAATTGAACCAGTTTCAAGGTTCTACTTATTAAGCCGTTTCTGTAAAATTCACAAAATATATCAAGCTGACTGCATTCAAAATCCTTCAGCTGTCATCCGTCACACAGCTTACTTGAAAAGCCATCCCCTGCAAAGTTGTTGAATTTTTCCTCTCCTTCCAGTGTTTGCAATTATGGAATTGATGCCTGCCGAGGAGTTGATAGTTAGAAACACTCCCTCCCTAATGGGGAGGCATGAAAGGCTGGCGCTTGGCTAAGTGGAAATGAGAAGTGTTGAGGGTCTGCACTGAATACAAATAAAAAATTACAAGCTGCAACGTTTCAAATTAACATCCTGATGCCTCACATTATTCTTCAGAAAAGCTCAGTCCTTCCTTTGATCTCGGGATCACAGGCAGCCGGGGTCTGATTTGTAGCTATGCAAAGAACCTGCTGCATTACGCCAGCAGTAGGCACAGATCTTAAAATAAACCCCAAACTACGTGGACACTCATTTGCAGACCTCTGCTACCACTGTAGAGAGAGATTGTCATTTGGGGACATCCGCGGGTGAATCAGGCCCCTGCAGTCAAATAAGGGCACATTGCAAAGTTTGGTCTCTCTAAAATCCAGAATTTGTCTCAGGAATGATTTCTCTTTTCATTCCCAACTGACTAATACCAGGCTGCACTTTTCAGGCTCTTTCCCACTTGCAAGACAAGCAGGACAACAGCAATCACTTCTATTCTTTACGAAATTAATTCTTGACGGCAACTTTAAACAGAGTCCTGACTTGTTCCTCAATTAATAAATTCTTCTGCAGCACAATACAACTCTCCCCAGCTTCGAATGATTTTTAAACTCCTGGAAAACTGTCTAACAATTGATGGCATTTTCTATATATAGAGAGACACTGAGAAAATACAATTTTTACGAATGGTATATTGTGGGTTTTTAATCCACAGATATTTAACTGTATCTACCTTTATTTTTAAGACAGAGGATGTAGAGTAGAAACATTATTGCCTTATTCGCAATCCTACCTAAATGCAGGAAGAGGTATTAAATTACTTATGCCTTTTCAAAACCAAGTGCTAGGTCTTCAGAAAGTGCGTAGTACCTATAAGTCCTGACATTTCAGTAGGGACGCAGAACGCTGCACTTCTGGAACTGAGGGCCACGATGGTCACACCAAAGGGAAGCAATTACAGCCAAGATTTGAAATCTGAAACGCTCAAGATTTCGCTTTTGAAATTCAACATATTTCTTCAATTAAATATTGAATAGCTGAGCAGATTGAAAAGCCTATGCAGATCTCAAAGTAAAGTATTATACTCTCTGGTGAAGAAGCATGTCAAAGCCAGAGTCAATAGAAGGCAGCTGCTCCGACGCAGGTTGTCACAGCTAATCATGTAGATCACTCCTCTGCTTTCTGTGTTGCAGTAAAGAATGCACTTACTGCTGTATGAAGAGGCCGACTGCTGAAAATCGGGGTTTATGTACAAATTTGTGAAGCAATAGCAGTGAGTAATTTCTACTTTGGCAGGTTCAGATTGCCTTTTCATATGAAAATCAAAACCAAATATATTCTTAACTCCAGAACAGCCCTAGATCATGCTTTTATACATGTACATAATAATACAGCAACACAGACACTAAAAACGTATCCTGGCAATAAATACTTTAAGACTTCATTAGAAAACCAAAAGGTCATATCTGATACACGAAAAACTCAAATTATCTAGGCTGACATTTACAGCTAATTTGAACCGACATTAGCATGAAAAATACAATTTAACTGCAAGAGGTAGTCTTACCTAGAAGTTTAAACATGCCCTTTAAGCATTAACGCTGAAAACAAAGCCCTGAAAAATATCTGCAGCCCTGCCAATTACATTTCGGTATTTTAGAGCAAAGCAATGTGAAGCAGACAATTAGCAGAAGATTTCAGCCCCTCATTAGCAGGCAGAACCTAATAGTTAGAGAAAAAAAAAAAAAACACCACCAGATGAGCTCTGACGAGCAGATTACGGGCTCGATCCAGCTGTGAGATATTCAGGCACCCATTACCGTGCACCCAGCTTCTCCACGGATGCGAGCGAATACCAGGAGCCGATTTTTGCGACGCACGCAGCGACGAGCCCCAGCATCCGTGCGCCTCTCACGGCAATCACAGAGCCCTCTGCCTGCCTGCTCGCTCGCTCTCACGAGGAAACAGAGACCCCATTTCGTACAAAGCAGCCGATTTTTTGGTGCGGACTTACTTTAACTGTCGAGGTTCGCAGTCAACTCCCGGCAGTAAGAGCCTCGCCGCCTGCCGTACGTCATCGCTGTCCACCGAGAAGCTGCGACGGTGCCCCGCGTGAGCCACGGCGACTCGGATCCACTCCATCAGGGGAGGCAGCACAATGAACGGCCTGGGAAAGCACACAGACATGAATGCTACGGGGCACTAGCACCAGAAATAACAGGTATAGAGAGAGAAAGAGGGCGGGGGGGGGTGCGTGTGTACGTATGTGTGAGGATATGTATTATACAGAGGGAGAGAGAAGGAAACAAGCGAAACGAAAGCAAGGGAGAGCAAACTGGCTCAGCAAATTTCAAGCAGGTCTAAATCAAGATGTCTCACCCTGTCTGCAGAGCAGGAGTATTGGAAGAGTGAGATTTATGAGCCACGCTCATTTACGGGGCGCCTCCGAGGTCAGCGCACCCGCCGGGCAAGCCCTCCCTCCCCGCCGCATCCTTCCCACGGCACATCCCGAAAAGAGGGCAGGAGCCTGGCAGAGGACCGCGTCCCGCTCCGGCTGACACGCCGGGCTGGGTACGCGCTTTTTGCAAGAGGGACGGGAGAACGAACCGGGGCAAAGAGAGGGGATGCTCCCAGCCCAGCATGCCAGGGACGGAGAGGCGATGCCCAAGGAAGCCTCCAGCATCTCCTGCCGACGCAACGGGCGCCTCGCGCTCAGCGCTGAAAGCGGGGACCCTCGAAGCCGCTGCGCCGCGGAGGTTAGCTGTGAGCAGTGCCAGAACTCGGACCATTCCGCCTCGCTTTTTAGCCGTATCAAAGCGCTACACCTTTGGGTACCAGCTGTTCTGCCACTTGAGCAAAAATACACAAAGCTGCCCCCCAAAGCGGATGGTGGGACTCTGGGCCACAGCCCCAATTTGAGCAAAGTGTGGACACTACCGGAGACACGGTCCTTCGCTCCATGAGGCCTGGACAGTCCCATGGCCTAGCAAGAGCTGCCCAAGCCTTAGTCGAAGCACACCGTTTTCCCCATCTATGCTAAAAATGACTTGTGGACCAAGAGATAAATGCCAAACCTTAAATGAGAATCATAGCTTCGAGTCCTAGTTTGGAGATAAAAATAACGAAAGAGCCCCAGCTGCACACCTTGGAAGGTCACTGCCTGTTAGATCAAGGTGGACAAAATCCACAGAGCAACGCGAGCTGCATTGCCCTCCTGTCCTCAACAGGTTTTTGCGGCTGCTCCGGCACCTAGCTGCCGCGTCCCAAACGGTGTCTCCTCTGCAGCTGTACACAGGCACAAAGTCTCTGTGGGGAAGGGATGAGGAAGGGTAGAAGAAATCCCTCTTTATAAAACTGTACTACAAAATTCTAAAGATCGTAAAATCGTTACAAAATAATACATCTGTCCAAGAGCTACTTGAAAACTGTGCCGAAAGTCCTGTGTTTAAACCGGACTGCTGAAAACTATTTAGGCAGAGTGAGGCTGTTTCATCCACACTGTAAAGTAAATACCATGGGTACAGGATGTTAACAGAGATTGCTAAAATATTAACAACTAAAAAGAAAAAAAGGAAAAAAAAGATATGAAACTTGTAAATGACTACTGTCCTGAAGGAATGTCTGTAACTAACCTGCTCTTACCTTCTTCTTCTGAACCTTTTTCTTTTGCCTCATTTCCTATGTGGCTCCCTTTCCCCTCCTCTTTACCTGTATATTCCCTCCATGTCTTACCTCAGTATATCACTCTAATATTGGAAAGATTCCTACTGCTGCAATATCGTCCCCTACTTTTGCTCCCTTCTCTTCTCCTGCTCCTTTCCATTCGATATTGCTTTCCATTACCTGCCTTTCCTTCTGCGGTCCCTTTTCATGGAGGGAGAAAAGAAAAAAATAAAGGCTGGATTAGGTGCCCAGTAGGCAAGTACTTTACATTTTAAACATGTAACTTTACCCCAGAAGGCTCTAGCCTGAGAAAAATTATTTAAGAAGATGTTGATTCTGGAATATCCTTTTCCTATTTATAGCTCTTTATGCCATCTATTTCTCTTTTGAAGACTTGACTTTACATAGCTCTGATATTAATATTCTGGAGGAGGGATGAGATATTTCAAAAGTGCCGAAGGACAGAGAAGCCCTGAGGCCACCAACCTTCCCTAGGACGCCGGCTTCCCAAATCTCACGGGCGCTTAAATGAACAACGTCTTTTTGAAATATGACATCTTTGGCCGACTTGCCACTTTCATCATTATTCTACTCAAACACATCGCCGTCACCGCAAGACCAGGCTGCATTTCTTTCCAAGGCGTTTTGCTCTCCCCAGACCTGCCGCGGCCACCCAAGGAGGCAGATAAGGACAGAAAATCTCCCGCAGCTCCTGTAAAACGATTTCCCGTACTCCAGCTCATTTGTCGCGACGGTGGCAGCAGCCAGGGGAGGGAGAGGGGAAAACCAAGAGCGTGTCTGCTCCTGGAAGGTGACCTGCTTCCCAGGTCACCTGCGACACGTGTCCTCGGAGCAGAAGGGACCCTCTCTCGCAGCGTTAAGGAGCCGGGGACAAGCGACGGGTGGGAGTTGTTTTCAACACTCGCTGAGCAAACAGCGGAAAGGGAGCTGCAAATCACACGGGAAGCGTAGAGATGCGTATCGTCACCCGCAAAACTTGGCGCTGGGAAAACAATTCAAGGGAAACTCAGTTCTAGGTTATGGTTTGCACGTGGGCTGGACCACAGAGATGAGGACAGGCTTCTACGGAGCCTTTCCTACAACATCTGCTGGGTGAACAGATGAGCAGAGGGCCGTGGCTTAATGGGACGCGGGGGTTCATGCCTTCTCCTCTTCTTGGGCAGGTCAGAAACTCACCCAGCACAAAATCTGCCCCACCACAATAAGGAGCAGAGCAAATAAAATTATTTACAGGAACTGTGATAACTGAACTATAAAATTGCTTTTTTTTTTTTTACTTTCCTGGTCTTGCAAACTTCAACAGAGAAATAGAAATGAACGTGGCTATTTGGTGCAATAAATCCCCAAAGGGAAGAGAATCGGTGTTCTGCGGAAGCAGGGGGATTTTCTCTAGAGACCAATTTCAGTCCCTACATCAGGACATGGAGTTCGCTCACAATATATTACATTCCTTTTTCTAAGGCAAAAGAAATCATCACTGTGTATCTAAGCATGTCAGGGAATTTGTACTTTGAGAAGAGAACCAAATATGGCTGAGTGCAATAGGTTAAAAATACCCTTCAAGAGTCTATGCACTGTGTGAAGGGGATTTTTTTTTTTAAATACTGTTTGTGTGCCAAAGAAGAAAGCGGAACACAAAGTTATAGGGGTGTGACAACCCACAAGGCAATGTGACATCAGCAAGAAATATTTCACTTTTCAAATGACACCGTGCGAGAATGGGTTAGGTGAATGCATTACGTCACTGGCATATACACTGATTTATCTCTGGCACAAAGGCAGGTAACAACTAGGGGAGTTCGGTACTTTTGTGTTCCAGTACCAGATAAGTCACCTAGCCCTACGCTTTGGAAGCACACGCCTTAATTAAATTAATCTAACCATGGTAGGAATCTGCTGGGCTTCACTGGAAGGAGATGGAAAGTCAGGAGCAGCTCGACGGCTGCCAAAGCACCTTACTGGGGTGGGGGTCAGTGGGGGCTCTGACCTCCTCCTCCAGCCCGTCTCCGTACCTGTGCTTAACTTCAAACGCATGCTCCCATCCTCTTTCATCCACTGCAGCTCTAAGTTAAGCCTGAGCTTAAGTCATGTCCCCCCAAAAAAGGTGGTTTTCAGCACAGGCTCGAATATTCTTGAACTGTCATCTAAGGGGAAAAACATCTCAGATCAAGAGGCAGGGAGAGGTTTCTGCACAGAGCCATCGCCATTCCAGGCAAAAGAGCTGGGAGGTGGGGAAGGGATAGGGGAGGACAACAAAAAACAGACCCCCAAAGGGTTGGACCCTTGCGGGCACTGTCCCCCGGCCACGCTCCTCTTGGAGCGTGCCCTCCCCGGGGTCCCTACCTGAACAGAAAAGGGAATTATCACCGCCCCACAAACCCTCACATCCCCCGTTCCTCCTTCCGCCCAGCATCCTTCCCCATTCCCTCTCACAGCTATTTCGGGACTGCTCGGGGACCCGCAAGCTCCTGTGCCTTGCAGACACCTGCAGGCAATACCCAGCCAGCATCCCCCGGCGAGGGACGACCACTCGCCTTCCTCTCCCGTCCTGGATACCACACGTCCTCCTCTGCATCGTCCCCAGACGTGGCAGCACCCACGCCTCTCCCCGACACCTTCCCTACCAGAGCGGGGCCAACGACCCCTCCGCACCCAATCGGACCTCAAACATCTCTTGGTTTTTGCAGGGTTGATATCTTGGGGGCACTTTGAATTACAAACTGGTTCATCAGGAAAGCAAATGGTATTGGGGAGGCCTAAATGTTAAGGTATGACCTGCTCCAATCGTGCCACTTTTTGCCCCAAACCCACACCCCACCCAAGACGTGCGCAGCAGTCCTGGGCTGCCCACCATTTCCCTCCTCAGCTTGCTGGCACGCAGAGATATTAAAAGTCCCATCACGCATCTGCAATAGCTCAGGATTTTTCATCATTATTAGTATTATTATTGTTATTGGTGGCAGTATACTTATATATAAACAGGGGGAATCATTGGATGGAAGAGCATGAGAAACGGGCACTGCAAAACACAAGAGGATGCCGCGTTATTTTTGCGTAGGTCTGCGAGAAGACCGATGAAGCTCCTTTTTGGACACTGCCTGCTTCACCGCTGGAATCGCAAAGCACTAGGGCCAGCACTCCTACAAATCCCAGCTCCCATTAACCCCTTGCCCTGGTTTTCCTCTGTCCCCACCACCTTTGCAGGGTGCAGACCCCCTGCTGCCCACCGACCACGACTTCACGGTCCACCTTGCTGCCCACTCCTTCAAGAGGAGGGCTGCCACACACCCCCGCTCTCTTCTTGATTTCTCAGCAGCTTGAGCAGTTCTTCCTCTCCCCAGTCGCTCCCGCTCCTTTGCAGAGAGTAATCCATCTTTTTTGGCAGCACCCCCCTGCCAGGAAAGCGGTGTCACCTCTCACCCTCTCCTCCCAGTTCCCACCACTGGGGTGATGCTGTGGTTTAACCCCAGCCGGCAACTAAGCACCACGCAGCCGCTCGCTCACTTCCAGTGGAATGGGGGAGAGAATCGGGGGGGGGGGGGGGGGGG
>JAVJGG010000024.1:24387424-24398385 GCA_035590195.1 Aviceda cuculoides | reverse complement strand
GGGCCGGGGCCGGGGTCGGGGCCTGCTGCCGGCGGCCCGCTGAGGCGGAGGTCCGGGCGGGCTGGCGCGGGGCCGCCCCTTCTCCCCTCGGCCTTGCCGCGGGCGTAGGCTTCCTCCTCCTCCTCCTGCCCCCAGCCTCCACGGGGAGCCTGTGGCCTTAAGGCAGCGCTTTCCTGACCGCTTCCTAGAGCCTTTGGGGCTGGGAGAGGTCGCCAGCGAAGTACCTGGGGCTCCAGACGGGAAATGGAAACTGGCGGGGAAAAAAAACGGGTTTACAAAAACGCTTTTAAAGGCGGCCTTGGCTTGGCGGCTTTTGGAAGCGTGCGGGTGTTCCCGCCGGCGCGGTGTGGGTAGGT
Organism: Aviceda cuculoides; assembly: GCA_035590195.1. NCBI lineage: Eukaryota > Metazoa > Chordata > Aves > Accipitriformes > Accipitridae > Aviceda > Aviceda cuculoides. Next base: position 24,398,029 of record JAVJGG010000024.1, on the reverse strand, counting down.
GAGTGGATGGTGCTGCCCGGGTGGCAGGCCAGGCCCTCTGGGTCGCTGGGAGGGTGCGGAGATCTTCGTTTTCCAGAGGAAGACTTGGGACTTCTCCGAAGACCTGGGGCCTGCCGGCATCCAAGGGAGAAGGTCTCCAAGGCCTTGGCTGGCTTTCCTCCTCCGCCTGGCACCGCCGGCCCTGCAGCCCCGCTCTCGATTCCGAGCGCTTGGTTTGCGCGGCGGCCGGCGCGGGGTCGGAGAGAGCCGACCCGTTCGTGCTGGGGGCACGGCAGGGCGTCGGGAGCGGGAGCCAGCCCGTCCTGCCTCGATTCCCGCCGCCCCGCTCGTCGTCGACGCCTTGGTGCCAGCCGGTGGCCAAACTCGGGGTGCCGACTTCGTTCCCTGGCGCTGACAGCGGCGTCGCCTTGTCCGGTGCTGTTCGCAGAAATCGTTAGAACGGAAGGAAATTGTAACGTACCTGAAGCTGCCTGGTATTTTTTTATGAGTCCCTGCTGGGTTTTGTGGGACCTCGGTGAACGGCTGGTTTAGCCTGTGTTCAGTTTCCGTGTTTATAAGAAAACCCTCTTGTTCGTAAATTTAACTTGTGAGTGATTGGGGTTTTTTTTCCCCACCATAACTTAACAGAGTTACCATACCCTGTAACAAATGTCGACACCCTAAGTGCTCTTCTAGGCACCGCCTCGAAGAGCTAGTGATACCTTATCCAGGGTAATGTTGTTTAAAACACTGCTGAAATGCAGAGGGGTTTTGTCAGAATTGGTAGGTCATCATTACACATGTTTTAAAATATTTAATGTGTATTGCATAATTTCTTTTCCTTGTTTTCATTAAGGCTTGCTTTTGTGCATTGCTTTTTACTATTTGCTTTAAAACATTAGTTAATGCTCCTAAAGCCTGACCTTTATATTTTCACTTTAGGAAATAACGTCTTTGCTCTCACTTTATGGCGGACAATTCAGCGGTGAGCAGGAAATTCGCGTAAACGTAAGTGAGGACCAAATATTTTACTCGAGTGCGTGTATGGTGTACAAGTATGTTCTTTATAGTATTTTTATTAAATGTGGATAGCTGAATAAATTTTCAAGTTTCTTAAGGAAATAAGGAATCTTCTAAAAATGAGCAATTCTCAATTTTGGTAAAGACTCGGAACTGAGTAAGAGATGCACAAAACGCACCTCAGGATGCCTCCATTTAACAGTGTGAAAAGAAACAATGCCATCTGCTGGGAGACTCTCCTTGCTTTTCAGAATAGCTGAACCGTGAAAACATGCTGCAGCAGTTTGAATTTGATGTTTGCCTCTAAATCAATGAGACAGCATGTCTGGAAGAATGAAGCTAGGAAGCTGTATGATTCTGGTCTCAGTGCTTAGTCGGAGAACGTTACTGGGTTTTAGTTCTACTTGTGTGTGATGAGGTATTTTGGGTCTTGAGAGGATGAATAATCTAGAGAAGCATAAACAAATAATAATATTTTACCAAGTCAAAGATTCGGTGAGAAAATGAAATACCTAATAAAATTACTCAGACATTCGAGCTGACTATACAGTTTTACCTCAAATTAAAAAAAAAAAAAAAAAAAAGAGCTGTACAGAGAATATAAAGATAAAACATTTAATCTTCAGCATGCATGTTCTGTTTTTATAGAACAGAATTTTGTAGTTTTGTAATTCATGTGACATCCTCCAGCTAGGTATTTGCATCACTTATCTTCTCTTTATTTCAGTCACCATTTTGGATTCTCAGTATTCCTTCAGAAGAGATGGCAAGGGGACTAATGAAACGGACAGTATGTGCAAAGTAAGAGGTGAAAAATCTTGTAAATGATAACTTAGGTGGTGGAAATTTGTTCTGCTGTATTGTGGCAAATATTAATTTTGTATGGAGTCTTAAAATAAACAGTCTCTGATCACCTCTAGAGTTGAGGAGGTGTTACTGGAGCCTGTAGGACTGATTATGTAGCATGCCTGTCCTCTTAGTCTGCTATCGACGCAGGGTCTTGAGACAGTGTTCTTCAGTGCAGAGCCAGTACTTGTAGTGTCACTGGTGTTGTAGTCGCCTTGAATAATGTTTAGTTAGTTGCTTGTTTTAAAATGTGTATGGGATTAAAAGATAAAAACAGTGATACATAAAAACCGAAAATCAAGTTTGGAAGGGAAAGGTAGTGATTCCTTGTGTCACCCTCCCAGCACTGGTATCTGAGCCCTCAGCCCAGACTGCTGCAGCAGGTGTCCTTCTAGAAAATTCAAGAGCACAGGAATATGCCAGAGAGTGATTGTTCCGGTGGCTTTTGGTCCTTTCTAGCGGTGTCTGAATCGCATGCTTTCCCGTGAGGCTTGAGAGAGACCTTGGAGGTACGGTTCAGGGGGAGAAGCAGCCCAGCCTGTGGTATGGCTCTCTGACCATGCTAAATCTGGGGTGTCTCTGCTGTTCTGGGTTAGTTTGGGTGCCTCTGCAGAGCGTTGCATGGCCCCTGTTGAGTGTTTCTTGTGTCGGGTATTCAGTTTTGCCTACAGTGACTTGGGTTGTACGCTCTTGCCTGAAGAAACCCCATGTATGCAAAATTGTCCTTAGGATAGTATGTTTCCAATGGGGATAAACTGTACTGCACTTCAAAAAGCAGCTGTAGGCAACTAAGGAAGTAAACCATGACAAAACAGCTTGCGGATGTTCCATTCGCCGTGCTCTTTCAACTAATGTAGGCTTATTTTATGTAGAAAGCATAACTGGCCCACTGCTTTTTTCCTGGTCTACTACTGGTTGGTGGGGAGATATGTTCGTTTTAATGTAAGATTGCTGGAGCATCTCCACTGCAATGCTAATTAATATTAAAAGCTCTGAAGCATACATTTATCTAAATAAAATCTCCCCAGCATTTTGCAGGTTTTTTCCAATACGTATGTAAGAAGTGGGCCTGAAGGCGTAAGAGCTTCTTCTCCCAACAGTTGAATAAAATTCAAAGATGAATATTTGGTTCTCTCTAGTACAGCCTATGCTGTCAACATGTCCATTGCTCCATCTAGAAATATAGTTTAAATTCTCACAGTAGATAGAAACAGATGCTTTTGGAAAAAATTTGACACTGTGAAAAATGTACTTTTTTTCAGGGTAAAGGCAGGTTAGAAATAGAGCGTTAAATAATTTATTCAGGAAAGGAATACTTTAAGAAAATGGCTTACCACTGGGTCTTGGTATCTGCTACTGTCACTTAGTAAAATGTAGTTCTCTCTTATTTTTGCCTGAGTGAGCTCAACCTTTGAATGTTTTGAAGATTTGCTTTCAGGAGTCATCTTCAAAAAGGTACTACATGGCACTGCTAATCCTTAAAGGCTGTGTTTACGATGTGTTGCAAATGCACATAAGAGTGTCCAGCAATACATGCAGTGACTCTAGGACTCCTGTACTAAAAAAGATTTTTTTTTTTTTTTCCTTTGATACGGAAAGTCCACTCAGCTTGGATATTTTAATGTTGGGGGAAAGATCTATGATGGGGTGTTGTGCCTTCATTACAGCAGCATCAGTTATCTCATATTCCAAGGCAGTGCTTTTCTTAAAGCCAGCAATATGGAAACAATAGAAAAAAAGTGTAAGACAGCATAGTGTTTAAACATCTGAAAATATGAGATATCATAACCACGTCTTAAAATGGGATAGAACCTCTGATGATGTCATTATACATAGGATGTTACAGTTTCACAATTTGTTTACTCCAGGGTATTGTAACGCTTTGAAAGTCTGTTCTTGACTGTTTTCAGCCTTTGCTTACTCCGTCTAATCGACAGGTACAGATGAATTTTGGCGCGTTCGCTAGTATCACACTGTGCCAGAAAAAGGTCTGGTGATATTCAAGGTTACTAAGATAGAAATTTACCTTTTAGTGTAAGTTACCAAACATAAAAGCTTCATTGAAATTCCAGTTTAGGATTAAAAATAAGCGTGTCCTGTTAAGAACAAAACTTAAACATGTGCCAAGAGTTAAATAATGCACTTCAGTACTCCATAAAGCAAAGCCTAAATCCGTTGGTGAAGAAGGTTAAAAGGAGTAAGTATCTGCAAGGCATTTCCCGCCCCCCCACCCCACCACTGTATGACTGCACTCTGAAAAAACTTTGTAATTTCAGGTCTATATTTGAACTGTGGGGCCATGGAAGATCTGCAGGGGAGCTCTATGCATGTTTGAAGAACTACCCAATGGACAAGATGGTATGCATATAAAGTATCTGGGTAATATGGTTCCTTAAGCACACTGAATAGCACTGCAGCTGTACTAATGAAAGTGTCTTTGCCTTTTTTTCAGCTTCCGTATCTACAGTCAGAGTCTACTTACAAAGTACATATTCATACATTTAATAAAACACTGACCCAAGCACAGAAAATTAAAAAGATAGATGTAAGTAGATCTTTAAGAAAACTGTGATGTTTCATTTCATTTATTCACTTTGTTCTTATACCATGCTATCTAGTGCTGTCTAGAGTGTATTTAAGTTTGGGTTTCCTGAAGATCTTAAACCAGTTTACAGCTTATGCCTTCTAAGCAAGATCTTTGTGTCTGAATTAACATGCTCCTCAAAATACATGACTTTGTTGGTTTTGTTTTTGTTTTTTTTTTTCTAAATAGACCATGTAAGGCATATACAAACAAATATCACTGCTGACTTCAGCCCAGTGTGCTGGGGAAGCTGAAGCTTTTTGCCCAAAACTGTAAGATTCAAGTGGCTAGAGTTAGGTGCTAGACTTTTAGAAAATCTGTTGCTTGATCTCCATAGTAGGCATTTATTGTTGCAGCATGTGGAACAAGCCAGTCCAGTGACTTCAACTGCAAGCTGTGGATTGTGTGCTGATATCCTGTTCTGTCCTTGTGCTCGTGTCTGCACCTGTGCTCTCCTCCTAACTGTATCAGTATTTTTAATTAGGAAATTTTTCTAAATTACCGTTAATTTTTGCTCATCCACATTCTATTTTTAGCAGCTATTTATCCTATTTGCTTCATTTACAGAGACTGAAATTACCTGTATTAGTAGTAGCTACCCTTTCCTGTTTGTTCAGTTTTTGTGTACATGAAATAATGCTGAGTATGTAAATTGGTGTAGCTGCACACCACTGAGATTTTAAATCTCATTGTTCATCATCCTGTTGTTTTTGTTAACTTGAAAATTACATAATTAATATGCACAGTTCATTCCCCTAAAGCTGGGTTCTGTTCAGTTAATAAAGTTATGATTCCTGTTTTCTAATCCTTAATCATTTGAGCTATCTTTATTCGCAAGAAAGGCATTTCAAAAATCCAGAGAAAATTGAGAATGTACTTTTAGTACTAACCTATCATTTCTCACAAGTGGAATTGTGATTTGGTTTTTTGTTTGTTTGGTTTTTTTTCTTCTTGGTTTTGTTGTGGGCTGCGGGTGAAAAATTTGACCCTGTTATCTTTTACTCTGTTTTTCTTTATTTTTTAGGCCCTTGAATTTCTGCCATTCAAAGGAAAAGTAAATTTAAAGAATCCAGAACACATCTTCTGGATTTTGGAAGATTATGGAATGGATCCTAATAATGTTCCAGAAGAGCCCTTTCGCCTGTATTTTGGTAGATGGGTGCGTGAGTACGCTTGGTTCAGTTCTTACGAGCTTGTATTTTCAGAAAAGTGTTCTTCAATTTAACTGTAAAAAATTGTGTTGAGCCTTAACGGAAGCAGGCAGTATAATTATGGCTGAATCTGTCGCTGCATAATACACTTACGCAAGTCTTGAAAGTCCTTGTTGTGACTAGGAAAAAGCAGGTTAGTTGAGCAATTTAGAGGTGGAAAAAGATTGAAGTTGTATGTGGGACCACACCTTACCTTGCCCTCTGCGGGAACCCAACACGGCAGTGAGACTGCACAGCTGCGGTGGCGTATTATATTCCTGTGGGCTCCACCAGCAGCTTGTTTCCAACGTGAAGGCAGGTCTACAGGACGGCTTGTGGCCCCGCTGAGTTGCATCTCGCCCGGGGAGACACTGGCACTGCGGTGCTGTACGGTAGGAACCGCGTTCAAAAACTGTCTGGAGCTTGTCCTCCGAGGGCTTCACTCCAAACTTCCTTGCCTGTTGGTGTATGCGTTCCAAACCTGCTGCGTTATTAGGATATCCTGAGGAAATCTGATCCGGTCTTTTTATTTTTTTGTGAGGGGAAAAAAAAGTGGCTTCCCAAAGGACATCTTCCAGAATGACACCAGCCACTGATGGGAATATGTGCTTGCAATGTCCTAGGTGAAGTGCAGCTGGAAGGAGGGAGAACCACTGCTGACGGTGTACAGCTATGGCCAGGGGCTTGAGTACAGAGAAATTAGAGATCCAAGTGATCTTTTCACACCTGTAAATATTCTCCATGCCTGTGATTGATGTGAAAGCACCCTAGGATGTGGCAATACTGCAAAACATTGCAGCTGTTGTCCCATCTGTGCTGGATTCCCGAAGTGTTTAAAAACAAGGAAACCAACCTGAAAAAAATAGGCAAGTGTATTTTGTTTATCCGGTAAGACTGATGTTGACTGGAGCTGGGGGATAGTGTTGGAAGAGCTTTTGAACATGTGTTCTTCCAGATTGCTTTGGTCCTCTTCAACATATTTTGGAAGTCTGATGTAAAAATGTTAGCATGTGGTCTTTGTTTGTTCTTCCAGTAAATTCTGATCTGTCAACGCTATCCTAAATTTAGATTTTTGTTGTGACAGAAATGCCAGTGAAGATGGAAATTCTGCGTTACCTTAAGCATGTGCATGTGTATGTGCACGCACGTGTTAACGTGCATTTCTACTCCTCATAATTTTGAAGATCTTTTAACTCTGAATTGCCAGGAATTGTTTTTCTGATACCTAGAATAATAGCAAAGTTGCCCTGATTGTTATTTCTTCAGAAGAATTTTCCCTCTAAATTCTTTGTATGTTTTTGACCACTGTCTTGAAGAATTTATGTAGGTGTTGAACCAAGATATCTGTTGCTTGGAAAGAAGTCTCATATTGTCCGATGGCAGAAAGCAAGGTGATGTGTTATGAAATGAAGAGTTAACTGTTTGTTGGATGGTGCCACTTAAGCAAGTCTGTTAGCCTATCTGCTTATATCTTGTATCTAAGACCTGACAGTGATTTTAAATGTTTCAACAGATTGCAGATGGCCAAAGAGAACTTATCGAGTCCTACAGTGTAAAAAAGAGACACTTCATTGGAAATACGAGCATGGATGCCTGCCTGTCTTTCATTATGGCAAACCATGGGAGAGTAAAACCCAATGATGTTGTATATGATCCATTTGTTGGAACAGGTATATATATATTTTTTTTCTGTTGGCAGGAAAAACTGGGAGATTGTGTTAGCTCGCACCGTGCTTTTACCTGGCGCAGCGGCTTCTGGTGCTTGACTGATACTTCAGGTGATGCCAAAAGCAAAATGGTGATTATAGAAGTGAATATTTTGTTAACTTGAAAGGGATTTTGGGGGAAGGAGATCAACTTCAGAAGACGTAAACACTTCTAACAAATCTGTCTTCACTGTATTATTTTATGTAACACGGCTTAAACGCCATTTCATGCGTGTCATGGACTGCTTAAGAGCCAAAGTGACTTAACAACTGAAATTTGGATAGAGCACTCCCTGCAGCCACTTTCAGAATGTTACAAGGAGCAGCATTTTTGGAGGTGGCTATTTAGAGGAGTGCTAAGGGCACTTCTGGACGTATAACTCAACGTAGCAGTGGTTTGGCCATAGCATTCAATAGCGATCAGTTCCTTGTACCATCCCATCTCATCTTCAGGGTAATATTATTCACACCATGTATTCCCCCCCAGCTGAACTTTTCTTAGTGAAGCCAGGAGGGGGAGCTTTTATTCCACGTATTACTGTGTGTGGCATAGAAGTCCTTTTTACCTAAGGGAAACTCGGACGTTTTGTAGGTGAAATAGAAGATCTGTTGTGTCAGGTTGTGCCGTTTAATCGTACAAGAGTGTATTGTGTTAAGCTACCTATAGTAGTTTCTTCAAAAGCATAACAAAGGCTGTGTTTCGGACCTGGATTTTGCTAAACTTTGATCAAGAAGACCATGTGCAAGATGCGTACAAAAATACGTTAATGGGAGGATGAAGAGTATTAACTGCAGAAATCACTGCAGAGAAGTTAGGGAAAGAGGAAACAACACTACAGGGTCACTAGTAGGACAAATTCTTATCAGCATGTGGCTTCTCTGTACCACAGAAAACAAATCAGGGATATAATATTTTCAGAAACACAGGGCTTCGGTGAACTAGATGTTTTTGTCTTAAATTTTTGTTCATGTAAAACCTGATTTTTTTTGTGTGCATAATAATGTCTTACAAAATTTCCTCTTCATCCTCCTTGTGTTCCTTGCAGATAGGTAGTACCCTTTGAAAGGCTGAGGAAATTCCTCTACTTCATCTCTACAAGCAGTTTGTTTTATTTCTCTGTGGTTTTGTGTCTTTTTACAAAAAAATGCTAAACCTAAATCACAAAAAATTCTCTGAGAGCATTCATTCTCTTGGGAGTGAAAACTGAAGGAAAATAAAAGGAAGGGTAAAGTTAGAGAAAGAAAAATCTCACAGAAGTGGTGTAGCTATAGAAATTGAAGATAAACATTAAATTGTGTTTCAGTTCAAAAGGTAATATGTACAAAATGCTCCCCAAATTGCCTAATGATTGGAATTGCAATTTTTCTGGTTTTATTGCACTAGACACCTGTAATATGTAGGCTTGAGATTAAAGGTACGTAGGGACACTGGAGATACTGGGGGGCACGCCATTTGTCAGTAAAGCGTGCTTGTGACAGAACAACGAAGCAGTGGCTTTTGCACCTCCTTTTGGTGAGTAAATCCCAGGAATTTCAGTTTTCTCTTGAGGTCCTTTAGAGGATTCTCAAGATTGTCAGTGCAACGGTGCCCTGCCCCTGGAATTTTGGGAGGTAGCTCAGAATTGAGAGTGATGCAGTGAGTCTGAGCTGATGGGTTTGGAAAGGAGTATTTTGAAGAAACCGCAGTTCAGATTTCTTTATTGGTGCAACTTTAATTAATACCTGGCTTGGTTTCTTCCTGGTTTTCATGCTGAAAATAGTATCAAATTAGAACGGCCTTGCAAAATGGTGCTTGCTTGTTGGAAGCAAGCTGGTTTTGCTGGATGTGCCAAATCACGAGTCTTCCACGTTAGTGTAAGAGTGGACAATGCAATTTGTCCTGGGAATAAAAAGTGCTTTTGACCAGGCTGGTTTAAGAGAATTGATTCCCCTGTTTTGTAAAGCAGAATTGAAATGGCTAGGATTGTTTTTGAGTTGTAAAACATAACTTCCATAAACTGTTTAGATATTCTTTCCTCAGTGTTGGGCAGAAGGAAGCCTGGAGGTTTCTGGAAGAATAAATTGAGTCTTTTACCTGAATACTTTGTACTTCCTCCTAGACAATCTGTTCAAGTTATCTCAGTAAGCTGCTTGTTTCTACCTTTGCAAGATACTTGTCCCTCCTTTCCCTTTGCCAATTTGTGATACTGCATAATTGCAAATGACAGGAATTTTTTTCTTTGACATCGTGGAGGATGGTGCTATGACCAGACCCTTTTCTGTGCTGAAGAGGTGGGGGCAATAGTGTATGGTAGAAAGGCAGGATGTTCTGTGCCATCATCATTCTGCTAATAGTCATCAGGGGACACGATGACTCTGTGATCAGCCCTTTGTATAAATCTGTTTGATACAGTAGCTCGAAGGGCTGGCTCTATTAGAGTATTTAAGTATTCACGCACCTTCTGTTTGAACGCAATTGAACTAGTACCAGCTGAGATTTATTAAAAGCTGTAAGTTCATGTTTTCCTAACTTCTTTCTCCCTGTGATTAAAAACATTCTTAGATGGGCAAAGTACTTTCTTCTTACTTTTTTTGTAGGACTGGGTGGTATGCCATACTTGGGGTCAGGGCTAGCTAAATTTGTCTTGGCCCTCTGGAGGTACTGCCCATCTGTTCTGAGGGATTGCAGCCGAGAAGGGAAATGGGTGACTCCTCTGGGGTGAGTAACCTTGCTTTTCCCTGATCCGTTTCACAAGAAAAAGCAGAGGAATTTTTTTTTTTTCTTTCTCCCCCAGCTTCGGTTGTGGCAGAGTTCATTAGCATATGGTGTAGGAGTTTTCTCGTGCCCTGAGATGGGATCTTTAGCCTGCGCACACAGCGCGTGTTAGGGATTTGTTGGTGCTGAGTGGGTGGCGTGGGGCAACGCGGCCGCCCGAGGTGCTTCTCTCCACGCTGCCGGTGAGTGGGAGAACTGGTGTCACCCGCACAGCTGGCTTCTAGCTTGCGTGTTGTTCCCTGTGCTGGTGAACTCTTCGTCCTGGAGCAGTCGTCCCCTGGATTTTAGCAGGACTGTTTGTATGCATCAGCAGTTAACATCAGTCGTGTGGGGTTCACAGCCTTGTTCTCAGTCACTGTTCTGTTTTAAACCGCTTCGTTAGCTATGTACCTCCTTATTAACGACTCGGCAACACAGCTCTGGTAATTGTCGTGGTTTAACCCCAGCCAGCAACTAAGCACCACACAGCTGTGCTTGCTTACTTCCCCCCCCCCCCCCCCCCCCCCCCCCCCGGGGGGGGGGGGC
>JAVJGG010000024.1:24370404-24387352 GCA_035590195.1 Aviceda cuculoides | reverse complement strand
GAACTGGAATATACGACACAAGTGATGCACAGTGCAATTGCTCACCACTCGCTGACCGATGCCCAGTTAGTTCCCAAGCAGTGATCAGCCCCCCAGGCCAACTCCCCCCAGTTTATATGGGGGGTCGTGGGCGTGACATCCCATGGTATGGAATACCCCTTTGGCCAGTCTGGGTCAGCTGCCCTGGCTGTGTCCCCTCCCAGCTTCTTGTGCCCCTCCAGCCTTCTCGCTGGCTGGGCAGGAGAAGCTGAAAAATCCTTCACTTAGTATAAACCCTACTTAGCAACAACCGAAAACATCAGTGTGTTATCAACATTCTTCTCTTATTGAACCCAAAATGTAACTATATACCAGCTACTAGGAGGAAAATTAACTCCATCCCAGCCGAAACCAGGACAGGTGACTCTTCCCAAGCTCTTCTCCGGCAGCTGACTCCCTAATCATTTTTGCCAGGTGATGAGAGTCCCAAACGAGGGATCCTCGTCCGTCACCTTCTCTGGCGCGCAGACGTAAACCACCCTCCTGACGGCACGCTCATCACCTTTGACTGCTCCTTACCCGGGCTCAGCCCCCCTCCACCGCCGTGGCTGACAAAGCCCAGACAAGCCACCAGTCCCTCGTTCGCAGCGGAGCCCGCAGCGTGCTCCAGGTCCAGCAGCTCATCAAGTGCCCGTAAGAGATTTCCCCTAATAATCACAGTGCTCCAAGAAAAAAATGGTTGTTTCAAGTGCGGCACAGCAGCCTCTCTGTTTCCAGGGACACTTCACACTGCTCTTCAGATGCCAAGCCCTTGCCTCACCGCACGCACACGCTCGACGTATGTATTAAAATCAACCGCTATGGAGAGGACTGGCTTGATGGTCTGCGTCGCAATGGGAATGGAGAAATTCCCGAAGACTGATCCCATTGGGATGTGAATTCCCACAGCCGCCTCGTGCTGTCCCTCCCTCCGTTTCACCAGCTGTGAAGTGTGCACAGCTGTATAGACCTGACCTTGCCTTAACTTAAACACCTTTTGTATTGTTCAGTTGCTGGATGATTTCTTTGCGGGATCCTTTAACTCTTGGGGAGGATGCTGTCGTGGTAGGTGTTTAGTCTCTTCGCTCGCTCCAGCGAAGGAGCGGTGACTGCAAACCCGCGTGGCAACACCAGCCGAAGTGCTGCAGGCAGGTCACTGCTGTTTTACTGACTGCTTTTGCAATTTTAGAGTTAACAGCGCTTCTGAGCTGTACTTTTGCAAGGAAAAGCCCATCTAGACACAGGTAGGGAGAAGCTTCTGCTGGCAGATATGAGTCAGCAACTTTCAACATCATGAAAAAGGTCTTTTCATTTGTTTGGGTTTATATTTAGGTTTTCATGGGTGGTTTTTAAAGAAAATCCCTGTGTACAAATTGAAAAGCATTCTCAATTCTGACAGTTTTCATTTAGAACATAGGAAGAATCCATATATGCAATGCTAGTCCATTTTTAGTGTTACTGGGGATAGAAAAGCATGTTTTTTTCCAATATTTAGCATACTTTTTGGATGGGTTTCCAAGCTGAAAACCTCCTATTTTATATTTACATCACGAGCTACTTGCCTTCAGCCCCAGGAAATACTTTCTGATGCCTTCAGAAGGCTGCCAGCCCCCTGCTGCCCAGGGACCCAGCAACGCCGACCGATGCCCCAGGCGAGCCCACGCAGCTGCCCCACGCTACGCAGCTCCTCCGACACCCCACAAGCCCAGCTAAGGGTGACCCAAGTAACTGAAAAAGCCTATTCTGCATTTTGTTCAGGCCGATGGATCAATAATTCTCCCGGCCCTCCCACAAGTGAGACCTGCTTCGGCGGAGGGAGGGTTTACCCTTCTGCTTTTGTGGACCAAGACATCCGCGCTCCCGAGTCCGCCCAAGGGCATCTGCAAGTCACGTTTTTTAAATTTGCATCCAGCGTTCGAATGCATCATCCCCGTTCCCTCTCCCGCATTAGAAACATTAACGGCCGAGACTTGAAAGGCAACCGAGTCAAAGCGGTGATTCGGCCAGCAACCACAACAGGGAAATACTTCACGGGCAGTTTTGACATCAGATTTGACATGACCGGCTGTGGCATAAATCCCTGAAGAGACGCCAGCGCTGGGAGAGCGGCGCGGAACAGCCTGGGTAACACGCTGTTCTCGCAGGGCTGCACGTAATTTTCTCTATTTAAAACAATCCTATAGCCATCCCACGGACAGCATAAGGCTAGCTCGATTAATTAGGTGTAGAATACAGCCCCAGCCCAGCAAGGATATACCGTCTGACAGCTGAGCTACAAAAAAAGCCTGAATTATTTCTTGTAACAGGGGCAATCTCGCATGCTGCAGGCAGCTGCCCATACCATTTCTGAAGGGATTTTTAAAAAGTGGGAAGTTTGATATTTAGCATGCAAATCTAGAGGATTTTTGTAAGGATGGATCTGGGATTTCTTTTCAGTGGTTCCCAGTCAAATCAACCCTGGTGCTGAACTTTGAGTTCAGCAAGGCCACAGTTTTACCATGTGAGGTTTTCAACTGATTAGTGGATAAAAATATATAGGTTTATACAGGGCTATGCATAGGAGCACATCAAGCATGCGTAATCCCTTCTCCAGATATACGGTGCAAGATTCATTCCGGTTTCCCAGCAGGACTTCCACACTCCCAGTGCTACTGCTTCACCTCTTCTTCACCAGCATTCCCCATCATTCCCTCTGCTCTCTGCTGGCCTTTGCTGGAGACAGCCCTACCCGTGCAGTATGACCCACATAACAAATCAGATCAGGGACACATTTCCCTAGTTATCTTCTTACTGAAACTGTTCTACGGGTATAATCTGTACTACAGACACGGCTCTGCCAGTTACGAAAGTGCTTTGAAAGACTTCAAGTTATTTTATAGCAGTGGAACACTCCTCTCATTAAGAGGGTTGCACCACGTTAATTAGCCAGGTACACTAATGACTATCCGAAACATGAAGCAAAATTCAGATGATAACGCAAACCCTTTCTATTAATCACGAATGACTACAGGCTACAATTTGCACGTGCGTGCACGTGCAGGGGATGTGTATATTTTCGCGTGTGCGTCCATGCACGTGTGCAAGGCAGGCAGGAAAATAAAACGCGAGCGATAGCCCATGGGAGTTTCCTAAAGGACTGCTCCACATACAGGGAAAAGCAGTGAAGGAAAAGTGAAAAGAAGGTTAAAACCAGACACGTATCCACCAACTCACTTATGACTGGAGGGAAAAGCTAAAGGCTGCTGGGCGGTACAGGGAGTTAATGCTCCTCCGAGGCGGAGCAGCAGAGGAAGAGCTGGAGAAGGAATTTTGCTGCCTGCGAGCAGAATTAATGGGTGGTTCTGGAGGGGCTGAGCTGCTGAGCCGCAGCTTCTCAATGAGTTGTTAATGGGGAACATGGAGAGTTAGGAAGTAATGAGGACTTTGTCAATACAGCTGTGGATAAAAGTGGGTAAGGAACCACTTAAGGAAAAAACCATCACACAAATCTGCAACTACAGATTCTGCGCTTTCCGGTGCTTAAGAAATTACTTGCAATAATTCTGGAAGTGTTATAGAGGCTGAGAAGCAAACCAGAACCCCAGGAGAGATCCTCTTCTTAAACCAGAAGCAGCAAGCAAGAAAGAAATCTTGGTAACGGTGGCCTCATCTACCATTTCTCTCCCCCCCCCCCCTTTTTTTTTTTAATTCCTGGGAAAGCAAAAGAATGAACAAACCTAAATAATCCCCAGCCACCCGCAGGTGGAGGCACCGGAGGAGCACTGCTTTCGCAGGCAACACCCGGCACAAGACAAACGTCTCCATCGTGTCCCGGCTGGGTGCATTCGGGAAGGGGGACCCCACAAACAGGTCCACCCCCCTCCCTCCCAGTACATCCACGCCTGCCAAAATAGCTGCCTACGTGGCACCCGGGGTCATTAGGTAACTCACCCCAGCAGGACCGGCTTGTGTTGGTGCCATGAAGACAGCCAAAAAATCCGAGTGACCAGACTGAAAGCAGAACATGAATTTGGGGTGGGAGGGGGGTCACACATCCATCTTACGGTTGGGTTTGTTGGCATTTAGGAAGTGGCAAATCTTTTCCAGGTTTTCCGAGCAATCCTGGCCACTTTCCACTTCCTCCCCTTCCCATGAAAGCAGCCCCCACCCCAGCAAAAGCTTCGCTGTATAATAATTTTTTTCCTTTTATTTTATGTGAAGGCAAACACTATTAAAAACACACCGCATTCTCGTTTCTTTACCTCCATGAAGAGCAAACACAGAGAAACGCTCCCTAGAAACGAAGCACCGGATTTAGTCAAAGGCAAATATCCCATTTTACGCATCCCCCAAGACTTTGAGGGAGGTACGCTTTCTCCGCTGGAAAGTGCTAAGCCGGGCAGGACCGCCACCGTCCCGGCTTCCCTCCCACCTCCAGCCTCTGCAGCTCCCTAACTCCAGGCGGTTCAAAGCCAAAATGCAGGTGGGCTGGAAATGGGTGGGAAGGCCGGGAGCAGCTCTCCCGGGGCCACCAAGCCCTGCCAGTGCCGGGGGAGCTCGCTGGCAGCATCCCGCAACCCTCTGCACCCTGGGCACGCGCGGGCAGGGAGGCAGGGGCCAAGACAGTAGCCAAGTTGGCTTTACGCGAGCCCAGGACAACCCCGGTTTCATGGAAATACTGCCTACAGCCAGATCCACACAGGTCCTGCCTTCTCCGCACCAGCGGGGACTCAGAGAGGCCAAGGATGGGGAAAGACGCCTGGACCTCCTTGCTTCCTTCTGGGCTTCTTCCAACGTAAAAGCAATTGCCACAGCTGGAGAAGAAGCGAGGCAATACGGCACGTAGATACGGCACAAAGCTTGCAAATATTCTGCATATAAAAACATCACGTTTAACAAATCCACCCACCCCCCCGCCCGCAAACAAAAACCCATCGTGGAAACTGAAACCACCAGAAACAAATCATGGACCACAAAGCATGCTTGCATGTTAACAAAAAAAAAGATGGGAAATAGGTAGGAATGCTGCTCGGAGGACTAAGGAGAAGTCAGCTTCACCGATCTCTTCTCCGGGCAGCGCAGGGTGGTTGCGTTCAGCTGGTGAATCTTCCGAGCACAACCCCACGGAAATGTCCGGGCTCACGCTCACCCTCCCATCTCTCCCACTCCAGCACTAAGTACTAACGCATGTTCCATCGGGAGCAGGAGGAGTATCCGCTCCTTCCAAAAGTGACCACAAGCTCCTGGCAATCACACCGAGTACTTGCTCTGGCCCTAACCGCGCACCGCAGTTGTTAAACTGCCCTGCCAGAGGAAGACGTCTTGCCAGACGGAGTATTCCAAATAAAGCAAGGAAGAACAATCGCTTTAAATAATCAGCGTTTCAAGTGCTCTAACGAAGAGAACATGTATTAAGGTGACCTCAGAGAAAGGAAAACCTATTAAAGCAAATGCTAGGAGTGATTTTTCAAATATTCCTGCCCTCTTCACTTTCCACAGGGAAGCCTGCAGAAATCTTACAAAACCAGAGCCTCAGCATTAGCCACTTTTATATTCCCACTGGTTCCAGTGGCATTAGTGCCACAGATGGGGACTACAGATCAGGTGAGGGTATCTTCTAATTTCGGTTATTTTTTTGTGCATACTAAACACCCTTGGACACAAGTTAGGCCTTCTGCAATAACAAGGCTGGTTGACAAATCATGAAATTAAAAATAACTTAGAAAAATTAGAAAATTCTGCATTCTTGTCATTTCCCTTCTGTTTTTTTTTCATACTTTGGAAACAATAGCGCAAAAAGCGACAAACGTGCTCACGGAGCGACCCAAACTTGAAAAGAAACAAAATGCCATCCAAAAGCAAATGGCAAAATTCCCAGTAACATCTTTAATGCCAGAGCTTTATCTTGTATGCTTTTCTTTGAATCGATACAAAAGTAATTCAACGAAGATATCATATTATATACCATTTACTATTACACATACGATGAGATTCTCAAATGCTGCTTTTGAGATGCAGAACTTAGACTGAAACAATAACCAAGCCCCGTATGTGCAGCTCTCGGGGCACACGTGCGGACGAGTTTGGCTCGCACGGACAGCGCAACGCAGACATTGGGATGTAAATGCGGAGCCCAGCTTGAAAAAGCAGCTTGCATTTGCATCACCACGATACCCATCCTAAAAATGAATACCCAGCACTTGCCGAGCACCAGCCGCTCCTCTCGTCTCCCTACCGGGAAACCCTGGTTTCGGGCCGGCGAGAAGCGCGGCAGGGAAATAGCACAGTGTGCATCGGCACACAAGCGGAGGCTTGTGTTACTAGAGGGTTTGCTGGGCTTTTGACAGGAGATAACTTTATTTTCTTGGCTGTTGAGCTATCCCGGTTGCTTTCTGCAGCGCCCGGGTGCAGAGCTGCCCTGCGTCGGGCACCCTGCCTGCCTGCTGGCACCTGGCAACCCCATCGTCGGCTTCGGGGACGTCTCCTTCTCACCTTACGGCAGACCCTGAGCCAGGACAGGTCCTCAGGCGTGTGTCCCCTGCCTTGGCCATCCCCGGAGCGGGGACAACAGCCGGGGCAGCCCCGAGGTTACTCCTGCGCCGGGGTACTCGGCACGGCTGGAGCCCAGCTTCTTTAACGACCTCTCCTCTCTACACACTACTCTATTCATTTTCCACTTCCCCAATCACAGCTGTTGAGCCCTATTAATGCGTAGAAAAAACACGTTTAAACCCAAACCTGCTAGGCCAGAAATAGAAGTTCTCATTTTCTTTTCCAAAACACAGAAGAGCTGAGCAACAACAAAAGGAGAAGGAAATCTCTCCCGAGCGCACATCTGGAACCAATTTGCTGTATGTAGCCACTGGGTGTCACTTTTGATATATATTGGGTCAGCCACGCAGCGCTTCGGCGAGAGAAACGCATTTCAAAGAGGTGATCCTAAACCAAACCAGACCGCTCCACAGCCTCTCACGCGCGAGCTGTAATTAGCAATTAGCCAGCCAGGCTGATTTATTAACGAAACGTCTTCGCCGCGACTTGAAGCACCGTGTGGCGGCTCTTACCTCTCGGTCTGCAGCGTGACTTTTGACGGCTCCACGTTGGGGTTTTCCCACTCCATCTGCGGACAGTGCATGAAGTAGCAGAGGGTGTAGAGAGCCTCCGGCTCCCAGTAGAGCGATCCCTGCTTCTGGTGCATCGGCGTCCCGTTCCCGTGCTGCTTGGCGTTGAGGGGCTGGAGGTGGTGCATGGCTCGAGACACCAGGTCGCCTGGAAAAAAAAGCAAAAGTTGGGTGAAGGCCTGGCTTTTCAGTTGTCTCTCCCCTGACTTTTCCAACCGAAAGACACGCTGCGTTGGTTTTTCCTTCCATTTAACCTCACGTATGCAAACGGTAAAGGGTAGGACAGGATCCTGCGCGTTGCTCATCACCAGGCTGGACTTTGCCTGGGGGTTTACGTGGCGTGGTGTGACATACCCAGGCTGCAGACAAGCCCCCGAAGGCCTGCAGGAAACGTATTTCTGCAAATATAGTGTGTTTTTCTGCAAATATGGTTTCTGCTGTGTCAGGCTGGCCCATCTCAGCACCACCAGAAGAGCCGGTACTCCAGGGCCAAGGTGACAGCTACCTACAGGCAGTCTTTGGAGGCTGCCAAAACCCCACAGCCCCCAAAAATGACCAGCAGGGAGGATGCGGAGCGGCACCAAAAGCTGCATGCCCCTGGTTAGAGAGTGGCAGAGAAATCCAGCCCCTTGCAAGGAGGAAGGAGGCAGTCGGATAACACACAGAGCTCTGCAGGAGCTGGGAAAGGGACACACGGGCGAAGAAAAAAGGGGAAAAAAATTTGCTAAAAGCCAGTATCAGAAATGTGCAACCAAAATTACAATTTGTAAGCCCAGGCTGGGCCTGGAAAACTTCATGTCAGCAGAAAAGGAAAACCTGTGAAGTAGGCTCACCCAGCCCTTCAGGTTTCCAACGCACGGAGAACGGCCCAAGAGAAAGATGCTCGACGTCTCCCCTGCGCCGACGTGGTTCTGGGCGCTTCCTCCCAGGGCAGGTAGGGAAACCAGCCACGATACGCAGACTGGGATCAGCAAAGCCAGCAAGCGAGCTTAGCGGGCAAATATACAGGCAAACAGCATCGCGTCTCTTAGCACGGTACTGATTGTAACTAATTAACTAAAGCATCTCCCTCCGAGGCAGTGAATTTTACATTTGTTGACTAGTGACCACTCTATCAAAGGCAGGGAAACAATTGTGGTTATAAACTGCCTGTTTTCACATGTTCAAATCACTCTGAGAGTGCTTTGGGGGGAAATAATGATCTTGGATCAAATCAGATGGTTTGTTTTAAATGAAAACCTGAGCAAGAGCCCTTTGGGTCATTCTTAAGCTATACAAAAGCGAGCGATGGGGAAAAGAGGACATAATTTTCCAGTGTTAAGAAGAGCCTTTCCCAAGTGACCACTGAGCAACAAAACTTGGAAGGAAAAGTTGGAAATGTACACCTAGGTAGGAACATAAAACCAAATCTGGGCGGGGGGGGGGGAGGAGGCTGAATAATGAACTCCTGAGCAAACTTAAAGGAGAACCATTTTGACTGTGTGCGAGGCAGAGCTACAGGTTTTTTTCTGCAAAGTCCCACCCCTGTGAACGCATCACAGCGCATCACCTCTCTCCAGCCTGACTCGTACAGAAAATGCTGCTGCTGCTGCGATAATGTGCACAGGGAGAACAGAAACGTCTCATTGAAAAATGCTCAGCCCAGTCCTCCAAAAACACAGCCTTAAAACCATGAAGAGAAGAAAACCGCTGGCATGAGAAAACTGCCGAGTCCGTGATTTCAGGGTTTTGACACAATTTTTTGCTGCACTCTGCAATATTCCTCTGATTCAAAGCTTTCATTTAAAAATAGTTTCTGTCTTTTCCCTCTGCCAGGAAATTGTCATGATAGGACCAATCTTGCAGCCCTGCATGCTCATAATTTCCGAGAGAAGCCATGCATGCAGAAAGCCTGCAGGATCAGGTCCACAGCAGAAACAGATGTGCCTCTGAGATGACTCCCCAGTCCTGCACAAAATCATCTGCAGGCAACCAGAAGCAGCAGGAAAGTTTGGGACCCCCTTCACTCAGCCCACTCTGTCACAGCGGACGTGCAAAGCCAAGCTTAGCACAGGTCCATTTAACTGCTAGCAACCTTGCTGATAGCAAAAGTAAATTCCTCTCTCTTCCTCCAAACAGCAAAAAAACCTGCGTAGATATGCTGGCAGCAACATCCAGCTTTAACGACAATAGCAAAAGCAGAGAAAAAGGAGTTGCACTAAATTCAGCCTTTTCAGACCCAAGCCACTACAGCACTAAAGCAGGTGGTTAAAGTTAAGCACCTGCCTAGTCTTATTTCAGTGGATTGGGAGAGCAGGCACCAGAGATCGCCTCTGGCTTCTGTACCCAACGATGAATAAAAACCAGGATACGATTTAGGCCCGGATTCAGGCAGCGGCATTACTTCATCCCCGTTCCTCCCTGGGTGCTGGGGCGGTGCGACTGCGATGACACGTCCGGCACCAGAGGAAGCCGCACGGTGAGGAAGGAGGAAAAGCAGCAGCAAGGATGACGTGGGCAGGGCGGGCGGCTCAGCGTCGGCTCAGCATCGGTGCCGATGCAAGGCTGGAGGACTCCGGCCTCACTGAAACCAATGGCAAAGCTCCCATCCATTGCAACATGTCCAGGAGTTCACCCTTTTCTTCTCTATTTCCTCAACTGCTTCTTAAGCAACCCACACCGATTCATGCCATTAAAGCTGAATTAATGGGGTTTTTTATGTTTAAGCCTCATTTAATTACATTATACCAAGAACTGTTTGGCTTGGATCTTGCTTTTGCCTTTGCTGGGTTATCTCTGGTTACATTTCAAATAATTTCTGTATTAACAATTATTATAACATTCCTCTATCAGAGACAACTCAAAGCTGAAATAATCAATACCTACAAATCATCGAACTTCACAGGGAACAGTAAGTAAGCATAAAAAGCTGCGTTACGACCTTGGTACCCAACAGGCAGAACACTGGAGGCAGGACGGGAATCGCTTCTCCCTATTTTATCCCACAGTGTAACCTCGGACAATCCACCGCATGCCCTGGTGCCCTTTTCCTCCTCCAGCCGCATCCAGTTACGGTGCAAATTCCTCAGAGGAGAGACTGTGCCTTAGCGTATCTGTGCCCCAGGGTCAGTGCCAAGAAGGGACGAGGGAGCTGACAGGCGCGCGCTGCGTGGTAGTACTTGCGCGCACTCTGTAAAACGTAGCGTAGGGTAACGCCCGGTTCAAGACGCATGTGTGTCGTTTTCAACCCCTACCACGTTTTGTTGCTTCTATTCGTCCTTGCTAATAAGCTTTTGCTTCTCCGTTTTCTTCCGAAGAATATGCCGAGAGTTGAAACTCTCTTTGATCCTGGCCAGGGCACCCCAAAGCCCATGGATGTGAAACCAGCTCCGCGATGGGACTCACTGGTCTGGTCTCCAGCGGTCAGCCAACTCAAGCCTCATCTGGGAAACCCAACCTATATATACTCTCCTTACCAGCTGTAAAAGCCATAGTATATCTGAACACCGAGTGCAACCTTGAATTTGTGACCAAGCACAGAGAGGCAAGCCCCCTTCATCAGCTCGTATTAGCCGTCTCTGTGCTTCAGAGCGGCGTTCAGCTCTGCCACACTCTGCAGGGGGGGGGAGTTACCTGCTCGTAGCATTGCTGCATCTTTTTTAGCCCTGAGAATGTCTCAGATATATCAACTGAGCACATCTGAAAGGCCAATAACTATCCCGAGTCCATCATTTCAAAAAAAAACCCATAAAAAATAAAAATCCCAGCAGCTGAGTCGATCTCGCAACTCCACGGACGCAGCTCCCCAGAGCCGTGGCGTCACGACACGAAGGGGCTCGCCGGGGGTCCCTGTCTCGCCGTCCCCTGCGCTTATTCTCGCCCCGGTACCGCCGCCTGCAACCCATCTAAGGAACAGACCGGGAAGCCGATCTGCTTGACAAAAGACCTTGCCAATTTTCTTTTGTTTTTAATTTAAACCAAATAAACGCTTCCACAATTTATGCAACGTACGCCAAGCGAGCCGACGCACAAACTGCTCTGCTGGCAGAGCCAGAGAGAGGAAGACGTCGTGTTGTGTGGGGTAGACGCACACACACACACAAAAAAAAACCAAACCAGTGAGGTGGAGGGATATTTGTGGATATTTTTGTTGCTGAAGCTGGGAAGTCAGAACCGGAGGGCAGGAAAGGCAGCGGCAAGCCCCAGGCTGGAACTGCCTTGCAGCACTGGATCGGGATTGGGAAGAGCTCCGGCACCGCGGCTCCACGCCGGAGCTTCTCAGCCCACGGAAGCAAACGCCGTGCCCCCCACGCCGGCTAGCGAAGGACCCACGAAACCACCACCGCACCCCAGTGGGTGGAGAGCTGCCGCTGTAGCTACCAGCATTTCGGCCTTTCCACGGCTAAAGCAGGACTCGCCCGTCGCCGCTGCTGTCAGTTCAGCACGGTTTACCAACGCGAGGTCCACATACATTTGATTTCAAGATTGAAAATATTATGTAAGGCGCGTGTTGTGACACGGGCCTGGTTTAAGGCAATACTGAATATTTAAGGAACAGCTTCACTGACTTCAAGCCAAAGATGTGATGTGACAGGGAAAGTTAAGCTGCTCCAGCCTGTACGGGGGCGGTATACAACATACAACAACAACAACGTACAGCACACAAACAGATGGCTTGAGCCCTCTCCACAGGGACCAGTAAAACCTTTTTTTTTTTTTTTTTTTTTTTTACCGTGTTTGGCATCAGTAAAAGCTATTATCACTGCTTTTATTATTTTAGAGCCCAATGCTTTAAAAATAACATATCCGTTTCCAATTTTGTAACAGAGGAGGGAGGAAAAAGAACAAAAGCAAAAAGAGGAGGAAGAAAGAGGAAATGATAGATGCCCAATGCCCGCTTCCGAGAAGCTTCCTGCAGCATTTTATGGTCTGTCACGATGGACCCGATCTTGCAATCACGCCTGCGCAGGAGCAGGCTCGCTTCTTTCAGAGGGATGAATTTCCACAGCCTAAAACATTCAGCTGGGCGTGTGTCCGCACAACCACGACCCCGAGGTGAACGACGCTGGACCGATGCTGATGCGGCCGCTCCCGACGACACCTACCTCATTCCAAAAACATGTCCTAAAACCACAAGAATAACTTAACGATGATATTTTTGCACACTGAAACAAGCCACACGCAGTTCTTTGGCCTGTGTCCTTCCTTGCGAAGCCCAGGGGAGAGAGGAGGGTCTCTCTTTCCACCACAGCCCTCGTCCCACGCGACGCCATCTTAGGGCACCCTGCGAAGCAGCAGCAGGCCGTGTTTCTAGCACGACAGCATCCTGCAGGCAGCACCTATCAGTTTGATAATGCTGGTCCGATTATCCTTCCAGCTGTCCACGACTCGAATGTGTGTAGCCTGTTCTCGGGAATCTTGGGAATCTCTCGGGAATGCCCCGCGGTGGGGCGTGTTGACAGCAGCAGCGTTACTGCTTCGCTGTGCTACCTGGGTGAACATTTTCTCCTGCAAAGAGGGGGCCAGAGCCACAGGCTGGAGTCGTGTCTGTCCTTCAGAGCCCTTACCGTCCTCCTGTGTCCTGGCCAGACCATGAAAAGGAGAAGTATCAGTCAGGCAGCTGTGCTCCAGACGCCAACTCGATGCCATGGCCAGTAGTTTCCAAAGTTTGCCCCCTTACGAGCACGTGAGCCAGGTGCAAAACTTACTTTCTTGACCTGGATTCATTTCACACCTCAGTATAAAAGTCTTGGATCTATAGCTTTGCTCACAACCGGCTCCAAGGAGACTGTGTCGAAAACATGAATTATAACGCTGGTAATAAACCACGGTCTGTTCCATCGGAGCGCTACCTGGTAGCCACAGCCATCCTGCCTCCTTCCCCAGCTGTAGCCAAGTCTCTCTCCCTTTCTACCTCCCTGTGGCCTCTGGTTTCTGCATCGAAGTGATGCATAGCTACAGCTCACCCCAGCATACGCCTGTAAGCGCACGACTGCCGGTGAATACCAGCAGTTGACTGTGTCTCCTGTACCATGGCAGGCCGCCTCCAGCCATCCGCTCGGTCAGCCGCCCGAGCCAGCCTCACGCTCTTGACTTCAGCTCTGCTGTTCTTCCATGTTTGCTCTGCCTCCAGTGCTGCATCAATCTCTACGTTTCAAAAGTCAGATGAGCAAAAACTGCTCGAGAGGAGCCTTTCCTCAAATGATTTATTGGAGGTCTTTCTGCTGTTAACTCACGATGACCCATCTATACCAGGAAAAGAGCGTGCAGAGAGCTAGGGCGGGTGCATACGAGAAAACGTTTAGTACGTATTTCACTGCGCACATGCTCTTAGCACAACGTATCTCCAAACATAAAACTATGCTATTCTTGGCACAGAGTATATTCCAGATTCAAGAGCCAGCTGCCTCAGGCTGTGGGTGCATTTGGGGTGCCATAACCCACAGTCAGTGGAGCATCCCACGTGCAACAGATTCACCATCGAGCTCACCTTGCAGAAACCTCCCCATCTCTGCCATCTCCACTTGCCCACGCCGTGCCCCTGTGTGCCCCAGGCAACCTTTTCTTCTCCTACCAGGCCTTCATCTCTCGCACAGAAGAGCGAACGAAGGAGCTGTGGTCCCAAACTCTGAACTCAGCACCAAAAGACAGGACCGGGATACGAGCAGCCCATTTCCTGACAGTGGCTTCCCTGTGGCCTCCCACAGATTGTTTAACCTTTCATCTCCTCTTATCCCACCATCACAAGAAGCTTCTATTTATATTACAGAGTAAGTGTTTGTGTGCAATTTAGTGTTCGCAAAGCCTTTGAAGACTGAGAAATTAGGGACTGGATATATCCCATTAAAAAGCCACAATAATAATTAAAACCTTCTCAAGTTCACATACCTATTACAACAACACTATCACCTTCAAAATCTCCAACCCAACGTGGCAAGCATGATGTTTATGTTTGACTCCCCTTAAACCACGTCAACTCCAAACAAAACAAGCTTTGACTTGGGTAAGCTATTCATCTGCCGACCTAATGCAGAGCCTTCCTTCTGCAGACCGCCACTGCCTTAGGGACCACCGTTCCTGGATTTTCTTCGGCCTTATGTAGACCCGCGTCCTCAAACTCTGAATTTAAGAGCCTCCCATGGCTGAAGAGTGCTCACCCTGGCCTGACAGACTGCCTCTGTGCTCTGCCCAAACCTAAGGAAAGGAAAATGCTGTTTTAACCCCGAGCGTGCTCTGACGCCCAGGAGTTCGGGGTGAATAGCAGTCTGCCCCTCAAGGGTGATGTACGTGGGGGAGTCCTGAGCCCATACATCAGTATACTGGGAAAGGCGGCAGAGGGTTGGAGCTCCAGCATCCCCCAGTCACCACCAACGTGATTCCTCTTGCCTCTAGTCATAAAACCTGAGCGGGCTTCAATGCCTGAGGTTGAAGCCCTGGAGGAACAAAACCACCCATGCAGGGACAGACCCCAGCTTGGCTCCCAGGAAGGCGAAGGGAGCCGATTCGCACCCATGGGGGAGCCAGGGAGCCCCCAAAAGAGCGCTGACAGCAGACAGGGACCCAGGCAAGCGATAACTGCCTCTGTTCGGCCCCTGTAACCCAAGAGAGAAATCTGCCCCTCTGGTCAGCAGGGCAGTGAGAGGGAAGGTAAAGCCTTAGCAGCATGTAGCCTGGTATTTTCAAATTATCCTCCCTCACGCTTTGTTTCCACTGATAAATAAGTGTATTGCTTTATGGTTTATGATAATGGGTATCTCAGGGGGGAAGGGAAAAAAAGCAGGGGGTTGTTTGGGGCTATTAAGTAACCCGTAACCCTTCTTGTGCACAGATGCAGACAGCAAATGGAGGCTCGGGGCCATCGCTCGGAGGGGGCTGCAAGGGGATGGATGGAGTAGCAGCTAGGGGAGCCTGCAACCAGCTAGCGCTTAATGGGGGCCAGAAACTACCTAGCATTTAAGCACTGCATTAATCTGTCTTGTATTCTCTGCTAGGGGATGAAGGGGCACCTCAACAACTCCTCTCTTCAGCTTTTACGCACGGAGCGGATGACACGCGGATCGCAGCGAGGAGGAACCGCAAACAAGAGGCCCAGAAAGCGGTGGGAGAGCGAGGACGTAGAGATCTTGTGCAATAACCCAGCGGAGGGCTCTCGAAAACTAGGGAAAGTATCACCGCCTCTGGAGAGTGCCCACCCAGGTGCCAGTCTATGGCCAAACCCTACGCTGAAGGCAGCACTACCGTCTGAACTGCAGGTTTCGGCTAGTGCCTCCGCTTAGCTCAGCGCTGCGCTGCATGAACCAAACCGCTCACGGGGAATAAGCTTTGGCCTTTCTCTATTGTGCTGCTTAGTCTGAGAAAAATATCTGACAAACAGGCCTTTTGTTCTGGCAGTAAATAAGCAGAGTACTTACAACAACCCTCCTTCAGATGCCACCCTTCCAGCAAGCACCTTTACCCTGGCATTTGCTTCTAAGCTTAGGTTTGACCTCTTATTTACAGGACATGAATCAATTTGTACGGCTCCTGCAGTGCTCCTTCCCGGTGGTTGCAGAGGATTGAGATTAGATGAAAAGGCATGAGAGGGGATGCTGAGTTTCATCATCTCCTTGGCTAGGGCTGCGAGGAGAAATGAAAAACAGTATTGGTATGGGCAACCACATTCCTACCTACACGTGAGCGGTAACCCTTCCTTTCATCCTTAAAAGCGTGCAAAGATCTAGTGGGAGGCTGTTATTTTGGAAATACATACATTCAGCACTGTGGAAACAAAGAGAGGATGATGGGGAAGGGTGGCATTCTTCCATGGGCAAAAAGGAAAACCTTGCTGAGACCTGAGGGGTGACGTGGAGGAAATACCAGCCTGAACATCATATCTGGGAGCTGCTCTATGTTAAACACCGTTCAAAGGCTAAAAAAAACCTGACATCAGCAGTGTTAAGTCCCCTCCACATCTTCAGATTATCAGAGCTTAAAATAAAAATGCCTACTTGTTGTGGCTGACACTCAGACTAATAACCATCACCACCGGTCACCGTGGTTTGCACAAGACTGGGTGGCAAACTTCTCACCCAGGAAAGCCATAGCAGACTGGCCATCTTTGGACTCACAGCAAACCCCAAAAGAGTTTTCTGCTCCAACCTGAAGACAAGCATGGAGACACGCTTTGGGTGACAGCCTAAGCCACAGTTTATCCCCCCGTGCAGCTCGAGAGACACAACCCTTCAGCAGCCCTGCACACGTGCCTCAGCACGGGGTGGTCGTCCCAGCTCGGCCGTACACTAACGCCTTACGGTCTTCACCCCAAGGCAGGGAGGGAGGAATATTTCTTGGAGCCAGGATTGGTGCCCAGCGCACCCTAAGGCTCTGCTCTTCCTTGTCACCACCTACGTGGCCCAGGTAAGAGAAGGAGGGTCCGCCTTCATCCAGCAAAACACCAGCGACCTCCAGTTGTGCGCCTCATCCCTTCTGCATCTGGTCTCCAAGCCTGCAGCGGTATCTTTAGGTAGGTGATGAATAGGTGTGTTGGAGTGTTATGCAGTTAAATAGAACATAAATGTCTATGGATTGCAAACATGCATATAAAGAAGTAAGGAAAAATATTTAAAGGTCAAAAGACAGTGTCATGGGACCTCTCAACAGCCAAAACTTTTCCTAATTTTCCTCTCTTTTTCTATTCAATCTACTTATTTTTCCCTGTCTGAAGGGGAAGGAAATAAAAGAGAAGAACTAGAAATCTAGAAGACTCCGCAAAACTTTCTGAAAATAAAACAAACAGACCTATTCCCCTTCTCCTCTAGGCCTCGTCTGGAAATACAGGAAACTTTAGGAAAAACTGGGGGGGGGTGGGGGGG
>JAVJGG010000024.1:24354349-24370394 GCA_035590195.1 Aviceda cuculoides | reverse complement strand
GGAATTCGTGGGAAATATTGTCTTTATGGTTAAACAGTGAAATACTGTCAGGCTACTGTTTAAAATCCTATTATTTTTGCTGTGCTTCAGTTCTTCCCAATGTTCTCTATATAATAAGCATTTCAAATGAAATTACATTATTTTAAAACACACTGTAGTAGGCAATTACAATTCCTGAATACTAAATGCCAATATAACGTAGGCCAGATTTATTGTTGTTCCTTAACTTTGTGCCATGTTCATTATATTTTAATGAATAAGGTTTCACATTAATTTTTCAAGCCTTTTTCTTGGAATCACACATTACCGCTGTAATTGTGGTGCAGAATTAGGTCTCTATTTACGTTCTCCTCATAAGTCCTGGAAATGAAACCCTTCCTTTGATCCCCCCCCTAAGTCAGCAACAACGCCTCTTCTTCCTATTTTCGGGAGAGTGCCCCAGGGCCGGCAGCGTCACCTCGCCCCACCTCCGCCGGGCTGGGCAGTGCCAGTGACGTCCCAGTGACGACCAGTGCCCGCTGCCTGCTAAATTCGGAAGACGAGAGCGGAACCACCAGGCAAACAGGGTTTGGGGGAGACCGGAGCAGCATCTGCAAAAGGCTGGTTGCACCTGCCCGGCCACAAAGAGCCACCGATGGCGGCCGGGGTTGGCGTCCTCCACAGCGTTCCCAGAGGATGCTGCCGTTCCTCGACCCAATCCCGGCTTTCCCCATTTTCTTTCGCCTCTGTCACCCCCTCCAGGGAGACGCAGCTCACCTAAACGGTCTTTTTTTAATACGCCGACAGCATACACGAAAAAACGAAGGGAGGAGACAAATGAGGCCCGTCACGTGTAGGGCAAGGTGAAGGGACCACGAGACGCTCGGCTTTTCACCTTGTGACTCTATTTTCCACCTCGGACAGCCCGTGAAGAAACTAAGAAGATCTGAGCTGAAATACAGGTGCTGGGCAGTAAACGGGCCCCGTTTGCCAGCTGTCATCTTCCAGGGGACACGTCTGATTTCCCGGTCTCAAAGCCTCCAGCAGCCGGCCATGCCGCTGCGTGCGAGGATGCTGGGCAGGACTGAGAGCAGGGGAAGCCTTTCCTCCGCATGCGGGCGTTTGTTTATTCCGGTTACTCTGCGTACTTGCTATACTTTAATGATTAATGTCAATAAACTCTAGGAAATCCCATTCAATTAGAATTGCCTTTTTTCTTCTTTTTTTTTTTTTTTCCCCCTGAGATAAAATTAAAATGCTTTATTGCAAGATCACTCTTTACCTTTGTTTTTTTGTGCCCTTTTGAAGAGAACAGAAATAAAGTCCTGGCTCCTGGGATATTGCAAGCCGGTGGGACACTGCGGACACACGCCTGGGGACTGCCCGCTCTGTCGGTCCAGCAGGCCAAGCTTCTGTCCTCGCCACTCCTGGCTGCCATCTCCTCCTCCTCCTCTTCACAAGTGCTATCCTCTTAATTCCCTCCTATCCAGAGAGTCTCCCTCATCACCTTTATTCATCCCCACAAGAGCAGGGGCTTTTACCTACCTAACCTTTCCCACACATGCCACCTCCTCCACGCCAGAGCTTTGCCATAACCTCTTTCCCCTCCGCAACGCCACTTCTAAAGCTCTCCATCCCCCTCACGCCACCGGGACAACAGTAAATCCTCCTTCGCCTACTCCCTCCCCGCCAACGCGCTCTGATCCCCAGGTGTTCCCCGCCGGCTTCTGCCCCCGCGCTGCGGCTCCCCAGCCTCCCTCCGCGGCAGAGGCTTCGCTGTAACCTCCGGGTCGCAACCTCTGCCGATGCCAGAGGCGCACACGCAAGCGCCGAACAAAGAGCAAACCCCCTCGTACCCCTCACCGCTCCGGTTGCCCTCCTTGTCACAATTTTCCCCCAAATTCACAGGTTTTCGCCCACCGACGCGCCGCACGTCTCGCAGCTCAGTTTTGGACCCTGCGCCGCCGCCGCTCCACGGCAAAGATTTCTACCCGACTCGGCATCGAGCCTGGCGAGCTTTGCCAATTAACCGCTCCTCCTCCTGCTTCTTCCCGGACGCGCGTCTGCTTGCCGGGGCTGGGGAGGTACTCCCGAGGGTTGTCCAGAGGGTTTTCTGGAGGGCGACCAGCCTCTCCCGACAGCTGCACCTAACTCCCACTGCTGCGCCCTTTTCCTCGAGTTGGCCAACCCTGAAGAGTGTTCTGCCCGTGTTTGCAGTCAACAGGCAGAGAGAAAGCAAACCCGAGCATTTGAATCTAAGGTAGGGCTACTTAGAGATGATAGATTTCTGGAAATCAAATTTTAAAAGGGGGAGGGGGTAATTAAGGAGTCTGGCTTTTGGGGTGCGTACAGAGGTTCAAAAAAAATCCGGAATGAAAAAACAAAACAACCCTGAGATATCCACAGATTACTTATTTATTAAAACACAACCATATGTACTTCAAGAAAGAGAGCTGCATCATGCATAATTTAGTTGGCGTACAGACACTACTGTTGTGTTTCATGCGCATGAAATAAATAAGCATAAATTACTTAATTTGAATAACACCAAACACCTGATTCCAGAGACGGAGCAACACTTCACGCTAAGGCATGTAAGTGCTCCTGGCTTGTTGACGTTTCACCAGAGCAGGGAAAAATTAGCGAGCTGAAAACAGAAAATCATATTGTGGCTTCTAGACAAACATCTGTGGTACATCCACAGGGCTCATGAAGAGCATGTCAACTGAGCCCTGACGGTATGACGGAGCTGCAGAGGAGACTCCCATTGCTACAGAAAACGCCAGGAAAATGAACGTGAGATACCTATACATGTTCTTTACGATGTTGGTAACAGAATTCAGTAATAAGAGCAACAGTAAGCTGGGCAGCCTGTATCTACATAGATTTGAGCGTTTTCAATTTCTCCCCAAAATTTCATAACAGACCTCAGGAAAAAAACCTCCACCTTTTTTGTCTGAATGTTTCTGTTTTCCCACCCATAGCTTCATTATCTCTAACTATACCATAAACATGCGATTGGAAGGCTTCTATTTTAATAAAAATAAAAATTTTAAAAAGGCACTTCTGGTAACTGTATCTCCGTGTCACATAAGGATTCACACGGCATTTGCCTCCTACAATTTCTATGTAGTGAAACCAAAGCTTTCAGATTTTGACAGATATCATAGATTCTCACATTTCTCAAAAAGTGCTTTGATTAACAGCAAATAATTTATCTTCCAGGTACAAATTCCACCGGTGCAAGTTTGAGTTGTGGTTCTTTCCTTCTTACTGGAGAAGGAAAGGCAGGGTGAAGGACCCTCTGTAACACAGGTCAAACTACTTCTGCTTTAAATCAGTGACAATATTTCCTTCACTTACTGCAACCTTCAGCTTTTTGCCCGCCCATCTCGAAACAGGCGTGCCAGTGAAATGAGACAGGAACTCAATACAACAGACATTGGCAAGCTTGGCCAAGCCGTGAGGTGCTCTCAAACGCAACGTAAGGAAGATGAAATAAAGCATCTTTCACTTTTAAAAATGAGAGCGGTGTATGCAAACCAGTCATAGGCACTGCTATGAGACTGCACGAGACTTCTTTTCTCCTATGGCTTCAGCTTCAGCTTTCAAACTGGCCATGGAGCA
Organism: Aviceda cuculoides; assembly: GCA_035590195.1. Classification (NCBI taxonomy): domain Eukaryota; kingdom Metazoa; phylum Chordata; class Aves; order Accipitriformes; family Accipitridae; genus Aviceda; species Aviceda cuculoides. The sequence continues at coordinate 24,366,788 of JAVJGG010000024.1, read as the reverse complement.
TAAGCATGGCTAGATCAGACCCAACGTCTCCTTCAACATTACACGCTCCTCCTCGTCTCTCCTCTGCGAGCAGCTTTGCTTTACTCCAAGGAAAGAAACCCAAACAGTATCAACAACCTTGTACTTACTGAGCTCAGCAATGCTCCCCACGCGCGTAGCCAGTAAAGACTGCTCGATGGTCCTTAGCTCGGACTGGCTGAACATCTGCACTTCCCCGGGCTTGTTTGACCTTTGCTGGTCTTTGTGAAGGTTCAAGCTGTCCGGCAGGCAGAGAACACCTACAGTGGATAAAAAGAAAGGAGAAGACCAATGTAATTTCAGCCAGGCTGGATGACTTTGCTGCCACCGCCACATCATTTTGGGGCCATTCCGAGATGAAGCCTGTGTGTGCAGAGCTCAAAGACAATCAACATCTGTAACTCAATGTCACAGATGACTCATGCTCTCAGAAGTGGCCCTCATTAGCTCTACTGAATATCCTCAAGTCACTTACAATGTCACCTAGAGATAATTCTTACAGAAAACCCTAGAGAATTGCCCAAGGAGGAGGTCAAGAGGGTTCTGAAGAAGCCTCCTTTCTACTCCAAACCCATACAAATTTATTAGAAAACGGTATCTCAGCAACAGAATTCTTAAAGATTGGCTCTTAAAGATTGGCTTTAAAATTATATAGGAGACAGACTATATATTTACAAGATTTTCCTGTCAGGGGAATTCCACCGACAACTGCCAAAATAACGGACAGCGTCAAGATGCTTGCAGTGTCGTTGACTGGCTTATTGAATTTCTTTTGTAAATACAACTCCTGGCATTTGAACTGCTTGGGCTTCAAAAGCCTATTATGCAGAAGCCCTTGCAGCTGTGAATTTTTGTGGGGCAGGACATAAGTAAAGCTACTGACATAAAATAATGTACATACACATTCATTCAGGCACAAAAGTCACTTTCTGCCATGACATCTAAACCCTCAGGCGTAGATAGAGGGCACACATTTATTAATCAAAATCACTGTCATGCTAAAAACCAGAACTTATTTACAAGAGGAAACGCTGCATTATCATCCTTGGGTAACAGATGCATGGAAGTCCAACTTGGAGAGCAAGCTCTCCTCCCTTCCTTTGGTCTACAAACAGCCAGCGATGGCCAAGCTCTCCACAGCATCACCTTCCCAATCCCACTGGGACACACACAGGTGGAGACCCGCTGGAGACAGTGGAATTTTACCTCTTTACGATGACTAAATTTCATCTTATCTCTGATTGTGTGATATGCAACAATTACCTTTGAAAAGAAGCCAGAGTAGGAAATGTATTTTTTCCATTAGCTTTTACAATTCCTTTAAGTACAGGGGAGAGGTTCTGCCCTTAGGGGTCAAGAAGACTTTACAAAATACATTAAAGAACAGGTACATATTTAATGTTTTTCTTCAGGGGGAAGAACTTGCCTAGTTTCCCAGTTCTGTAAATATATGGCATCTAACTCTACTGATCAATAATTCTACCAATAGGTATAACATTGGAGGTCCCAGGCAGCATGGTCACCTTAATCCCGGTTTACTTCAGTTATGAAACAGCCCCACAAACATCACTGCACTGGAGCACCACAAGACCAGGTAACGTGCCTGAGGAGATGCTTCTCAGCCACCTTGGTAGCTCCACCAAACTGCTTTCGATTCCCTCCTCGCATCCATCTCCTCCCTGCAAAGAGGTTTGTCTAAAAGTTGTATTTGTAGCACGGACCTATCCCCATCCATCCTGGGAGGAGAGGGACGACGCAGGTTCAGTGAGCACCTTCAACGCAAAAAGCAGGGATACACGGGAAAACCAGGACTAAAGGTCTCGTCCACCGTGGCTGGAAGACAGCAACCTAAACCAGGATCACCCTCCGCACGCAACGGCAACACCAGCACAGATTCACCAATAGCCTGTTTGAACACTGGAGATAGAGGAGCCTTAATCCCAGCCCTGGCTCCGGTCCCGGAGTTGTAACAACCACAGTAAAACTGCCCGCACGTGTGAAGGGTTGTGAGAGAGGGACACAACTCGCGAGGAACCCTGGAGAGAAAGAGCAGGACAGCTGACACAGCAACGGAGGAGGAAAGAATTAAAAGCAGAGAGGTAAGGGATAAAAAGCGCCAACAGCTTATCAAACAAGCTCTCCGAATTCTCCTGCCATCGCTCAGTGGCTGATTCGCCTAAACACTTGGCACACTGATCAACATTTATATTCTGGGGATGTACAGACCTCGAGAAGTGCACCACCTGGATTTAAAATGCAGCCTCGCCTGCATATTTTAATAAGTATTCTCTCTTGGAAATATTTCTCATTTATTTAGGTTCTTCTTTACAATTTTAATGGGTAGAAATTAAGGCAAAATTGGAAGTCTTCCCTGCAGAAAACAGATGTATAACTGATCTAATAAGAGATTTCTAAAAACAATAGAGCACAAACAGCTTTATGGCATCTTTAAAAAATGAATATCCAACAAGAAAATCTTTCTGAGTGAAAACACACCTTAAGTGTGCAAAAAATATTGGTTTAAGATACCTTTATTCAAATGGTTTAAAATCGCAATACGTACAGGAGCTATTTCTCCAAGTGATTAAAGCAGTGGGATATAGACAATTTATCCTCTACTCTGTCTATGTCTCCGTTCCCACAGCCAGGCCTTTTCCTTGCAAACAGCCCTGATTAATTACTCTGGTCTTTAGAGACGGGAGCATATTCTTAGGTTCTTGGATGAAAAGTGCAAATGGAATGCAAAAATGCGCCATTGTTCAAAAACTTAGCAAATTATAGCACATATCATGCCAAAGGGTTTTACTTGGGTTGGAGATTAGCAAAGACATGCAATAGCCGAACATCTGATACTTATACGCCAGCTTCAAAACTATAATTGACCACAGCGGGTGACCAGCGGGGTGATGGAAGGTTTGTTTGTAACTCTCATAATTTTGCTGGATCAGATCTGTTTTTCACCAGTATGGAGAAAGTGAATTCTATGGCTCAGGCATGCAACTCTGCCAATTTTCTAGCTTCAACTGTTTTCCCCCAAAATGACTAAAGAAAGGTGAATAAAATGCTTTTTAGAAGAAAAACCCACTCTCTTTTTATCAGCGTTTGATGTAAAGCTCAAATTCGGGTGAACGGCTATGGTGGGGAATTGCTCCCCGGCACGAAGGGAGCACGCCAAATCAAAGAGGGCGGGGAAAAAGGTAAAAACTTCATGATTATAAATATATTTTTTATAAATAGAAACATTTCAATAGCCACCACCAGCTTTCACTGGTTTGGCTAGAGGTCAACTTCCTTACTTTAATTCTCTGCCGACTGGTATTACGCACTTGCTTTTTCAGCCGCATCTGCACCTGTACTGTGTTGAACTCGACGAACAGGTGAGGCCCTCAAGTTTCCAATGGCCTGAAAACCAGTACTTTTCCCCTTGCTTTTCTGGCTGTCGCTGCCAATCCCATCTGTCATTCCACACCAAAGATTTCTGTGCAGTATCTTCAGAAATGAATGGCGGTATCTGTCTTTTCTCTCGCCCGGCACTGTTCAGTGTCCTTCCTTTCTGCTCCGTTACTCAACCCTGTGCACTTCTTTGCTCATTATTTTATCCCTCTTCTTCCCTCTGATTCACTAGAGTGGAAATTAAGCAGTTTTTTTGCCTGATGAATACAGGGCCAGACTCACTCAATACGCCCCTGGCTGCTCTGTGCCCTCTAGCAACGTATAGCAGCCATACGTTGCATCTGTGACTGCTGTGAACCACTGGAGCAAGGCAAGGCAACCAAAACCCTCAAGTCTATTTGGATTTTGTCACCTCTTTCGGTGCTCCCCCTTGTCTGTACCCTCCTCGGGGCAGGGATCTGTCTAGGACTTGTCTGCAAGGAGATATATCCAGAATAGGCCATATCCAAAACTGCTTTATTCACTTTGTCCTTGGCCTCACGGTGCCCTGCAGTCTGTAGGTAAAAGACTGAAGAGAAATGCAGAGAATACATTTTAAAATCAGCAAGATGCCAAAAAAAAAAAAAACAAAAAACAAAAAAAACCAAAAAAACCATAGTGACAAGCTCCTAATGCTTCTCCTCCCAAATCTCTAGAGAAAAAAACAACATCACAGGGAAATCTGATGTACCATTAATACACTCCACATTTTCCTGCCCTCTGGGCTCACATGAAACACAAGCCAGAGCTCAATCCCCAAGGACTTAACAATCCCAAACCAAAGAAGTACTGCGCAAAATGACAAAGTGAAGATTGAAGATGCCCAAACTTACAAAAGAAGTAGTTATTTTAAACCCTCATGCAAAGTCATCCAAAGCCAGGGGTACCCGGTAACCCTGTTCCAGTTTCCCCCCGCACAATCCCACCTCTCGGGCTTGGTTGATGCACCACCCTCCACCGCAAGGCAGATTTTGCCACAAAAATACACACATTGCTGCACACTCAGCTGCCCGCGCTGTCCCTGCGGCGTGACCGAAGAAGTGTGCGTGCACCGGGCAAACATCCCGCACTCAGCACCCGGCAGCAGCCCCGGCAGAGCTCGGCCCTCCCTCAGAGCCTCCCCGGCAAAACAGCCCGAAGGACCTGACGGCCAAGGGCGACCCCAACGCCAGAGGCAGCACCGGCTGCGTGACCGCTTGGGCTTTCGGAGCAGGAGAAATAGGGGATCTGGAGCCCGGATCTCACCTAAATACAGAGGAATCATGAAAAAAATCCAAGCCTGCTCCACTGTTCCTCTATTTAGACAGATAGCTGCACTTATTTCTATACCAGCCGTCGCAAAACATTTGATTCCGGAAGCGCTGGCACCTACGGTGCCCGTACTCCAGGACGGACAGTCAGACTTCACTTTCTCCCAGCGCAGGAGGCTGCTTGCTTTCCATGGATTGCTCTTGACACCACACAGCCATTGGTATTATGCAAAGGCAGATCAAAGGGCAAAACAGCAAAAAGCAAGACAAGCAGTCTTTTGTATACCACCGTGAATGACTGCACAATGTGGAAAGCAATAAATGGCAAGTCTGTTTAGTTGGAATGGGCAGTAAAGTTTGGGGCAAGGCTGCGTGGCATGCTCAAACATCCCAGTTTGGTCCCAAACCCGCTTTGCCACCTAAAGCAGCATTTTCAGCTGTGAGTCCATCTCAGGAGGAAGAGAATGAGAGAGACAGAGCCTAAACTTGCAGGTCTGAAGTTACTGCTCCAACCTTCTTCTTCTCCCCTATTGTAAACATGCTTTTGTACCATACACCTCCTATATTTGAAGTTTTTATTCGTATTGCAAAGAGTTTGAAGACATTTAATCGAGCTATTGCTTGAGCATACAGCAAATTCACCAAAACCAAATGGTATCTCAACTATTACTGAATTCAGTTTTTCATATGTATCTGCATAGAAAGTGACAGGCCGAGGCAAGCAAGAAGTCTGCACTGCCTACTTTCATGGGTCTGCAATATCTCACGTTATCCATGTTTCAAATTCTTTGCCTCCTCCCTTTCTTTTAGTATTGAAATCCCACGCTCTAAACCAAAACAAGTTTCCAATGACATTAAATTAACAAAAATGCCCACTGGACATCGTGATTCAAATGATCCGTGCTGAGGCATCTACCAGAAACCCAACACAAGTGTGTTTGTTTTGACTAAAAATATAAGTGCTGTAAAGACTATAAAATAGCTTTTCACCATTTGTTCCTTTGGTAAGAGTGCCAGATTTCTTTATCTATATTAATTTAGGGTCCAGATAGAAGCATGAAGGTTTTGCTGCTCTCTTGTTATTTTTCTTTCATTAAGTGCTCCTCCTTTCAAGAGAAAATAATTCAAAGTCTCTTTGACCTCCTTCTTTATCTGTTACATCTTAAGCAAATGTACGTATCTGGAATACAGCTCATACTCCCACTGCAAGGAATACTTGGATCCTACTAAGAGTTTATAGAAATTAAGTGTGCAGGACAGATATCAGGCAAATCGCTGTACAAAATGAGCCTGAAAATGGTATTTAATCCTGAACAGTCCCCAAAACGTGGTGTTGCATGTTACACTGCTCAAGCAAATGCCAACTTCACCTAAGAGGACTACGTTTATGAGTAGGAAATCCTCTCGATCGTCATAATTTTCTTATTTTTTACACAGGAACATGGGACTAGAAGGTCTGAGTCCAGTCTCCTGCTCTCATAAAGAATCACGTGAAGTTCAAGAGCTCGCAAAACATCTAATCAAAAGAGATACCTTTTCTTCCACAGGCTCATGTACCAAAATATTCCCCAGCACCAGAGAATATTCTTGAGATCTACAACATAAAGGCCTATGGGAAAGAAATAAAAGGGAAAAAAGTATTACCAGCTGCCATTGCAATAGCAAAACACGAGGTGCAAACCCACATGATTGGTATTCTGACGTGCAGAAAAACTCTCCTGGCCCCACAGTTTGCAATCGTGGCAACCATGAGTCTGTGAGGATGACGCAGCATCCAGGTACAGAGCAGGTTTTGAAGCACGGTGTGGGAACACCAGCACCGTGAGCTCAGCACCAACACACAGGAGCTGGTGAATACAACGCGACACAAACCACCACGGAGAAGCTCAAACTTGAAAAGAAACCCTACAATCTCTGTTGTTTGAAGCAACCTGCGCCATGATTCCTTAGCTCGGCCTGTCAACCTGACCAGCAAGGCAGATGGAAAACATCTTGACTTCTCCTCACAGAAATGAGACTACGGGGAAAACCTGAAAGCTAATCATATCGGCCAGTGCTTTCAGTTAACGGAAGAGCTGGAAAGCGTTCAAGGCAAGGAGTGCAAAGTGTCTTCTTTCCACACATTCCAGCCCGGTTAAATAACAGGGAGTGGCTTTGCATGGAGAAAATGCAAAGCGCTTGGGAAAGCTAGGTGGTGATAGAAAGTTTCCAGAATCGGAGCCTTAGAGTAGGCAGAGCAGCCCAAATGAGGAAGGGTGGAACAGGCCCAGGAATCAGATGCAAGAGACTAAAGGGACACTATTTTGTGTGTCTTTAACACCTCCTACCCAAAGACATTAATAAGCATTACCAGCTTTACATTCAGCCTCAAGACACTGGTGTTAAGCAAGTAAGGTAATATTCATGTCCAATTTATAGATGAAGTGAAAGCAAAGCATTAGAGAGCTTAGTAATTAATTCAAGGTGAAATAAGAAATGTCAGAGAAAACCAGGAAAAGAGCATAAGGCCTCTACTTATGCAGTTTAACCACAAGAGATCACCCTTTCTCTCCTGGAAAAATCAGTAGAAGAGCAAATGAATAATGCCTAAAAATGAAAGAACTGAGAGCCTAACAAAATCTGCCAAAAAATGATCAACGGCAGCAACCACTGATAAATGACAAACAGAAGTTGCACAAACTCTGGAGATTTTGCATTCTCACCAGCAGGAACTTCATTTCCAGAACAAGTGTGAAGAATGAACCTGGGGTAAGCAAGGGCAACTTTTTTTTTTTTTTTATTTCATCTGGCCAAGTTTGGAGGTTTTGTCTGAGCGGTTTTGTCTCTGCCTCCTTGCAACTGGAAATTTTAGTAACTGCATATCTGCAGAGCAGTTTTTTCCAAAGACGTGTGATCGTTTTCAGGGCAGTATCCCAGCTGAGTTGGATTTGATTTCATCAAAAGCCAGAGCAGATGATCATCATCCAAAGCAGAGAGTACCTCTGTGAGATATTAGAGCAGATGTTATAGGAAGACGAGATAATAGAATTATATTACAACACGCGACTGTGACATCTTCTCTTGTAAGGAGTTTCTTAGCACAACATATTCTGCTTAATTGGGATGTCCTCCTTATTAGGATCCTTCTAAAGGCAATCGTTTTCGCCTAATGATAATGAGTGGCAATCACTGCTCCTTAAAATGGTATAGAAGTAACAACAATTCAACTAAATTAGGATATATTCTGCTAGCACCAAGCAGTTAAGTGGTGCACAACCAAGTGGAACGCAGGATGGATTTGATTGTTTAGGCTTCAAAAAAAAAGAAAAATCAGGAGATTAGATCCCACTAAACATAGAAACTAAGCTCCCAAATCACCAACTACAGCTCTACATTTATTTTTATCAGGCTATAGAGAAAACAAAATCTTGATTCTGCCAAAAATCAATTGCTAAACTTCAAAAGCCTCAAAACCACCACCAAAAAAAAAAAAACAAACCCCAACCCCAAAAACAGTGAACATGAAGCAAACCAGTCCACAACCAAGAGAAGAAATGGAGATCCATCTCCCCATGCTTCTCCCAAGGTCTCTCCCAGTTCCCTCAAGCGGTCTTTGCGGTACTGCCATCGGGCAAGCAGCAGCAGATGCTGCTCACCAGTGAGCATCCATGGGCTGGACAGACGACACGCGTGCTGACGGCACGGCACGCTGCAGCGGAGGCAAGAGCTGTACCGTCCTTCTCTAGTCAGGGGACCGACGTGCTCCGCGCGCCTTCACCTACCTACGAATTTCACCACCGCTCTCCCTGTTGGCCACGAAGGGGCAGTTTATCGACTTCACAACAGGAAAATTGCACAACAGCACACTGTGCTCAGCCGGGCTGTTCCACTGTCACGGTGACCATAAAAGTTCCAGTGCGAGTTGTGATTTTTTTGGCAGAGAGATGTTAGAGCTGACACAGTGCATTTATTTCGCACCGAGTACCCATCAGCTCGAGATTACCCTGATCTAAGCTATGCTGCCCTAGAACTAGTGCTGTGGAAGAGAAAGGTTTTCTATCACACTCTTTGACAGGAGGCATCCAGATCCAGAAAATAGAATTTAAAAATGCCAGTATCATCTTCCTTCTCTGCTACATGCAAATAAATATAATACATGCAGCTCTCAGTGTCTCGCTACAAGCAAGAATTTGAGAGGTCATGGGGAATTCAGCAGAAGAAAAGAGCAAGATGAATGCGTTGGCAGTGCTGGCAGGTGAGGAAGCTCGAAGAAATGTGGATTTGACGGTGCCCAGTCTAACCGCGAGATGCCTCTTGCAGCTACGGGCAAGTACTGGAGATGGCAGACACATACTCAACGGGGGCAAGGATGTGCACTGGTACAAACAGGGACTCTGGACATCCACAGGAGTAGTAACTCATGCAAAAATAGGTTTGGCTAAAAACAGGCACAATCTCCTATTAGGCTGAGAGTTCGCAGAAGGTCTAAGCCTTTGAGTCACTGAAAATGACGAAGAACGCATTAATGGGTTTTATTTCACGGAAAAAGGCCTGTCAGCCGATAGCAGCAGAACAAGAGGATTCGGTGATTCATAGCTTAATATGCTTTCCCAGAGCCTGTAATTTTCTTCATTCATTACCGTCAGCCCCCCAAAACGCCCAGCCGTGACAGAAGACTTCCCTTCAGCACCCATAATGCGGGCATGGCCCGAAAGCCCAATGGTGCTGATATGGCATCTCTCCTAACCCAGTCCAGTCTCCTCCAGCATTCGATAAACAGAACACCTGCAGCTAATTAAGCGCTATCGTATAGTACATGAGCAGTGAGTTCCTTGTAACGATCCTGTTTTGGACTTCTTGAGACGAGAGACTTAGTATTTCAATTGCAAACGAACAACCCCACGCGAGCACATAATCCCCCATTTTCGCAAGACCTACTATCCACACAGGCTCCCATACCAGGTACTGCAGCTTTAGTAAAGTGGTACAAAATACTTGATCCAAAAGAGCATTTTTTCCACTGCTTTCTCTGTGCGCCACCATTCCTTTGGCATAGGCCCCATGCATCGGATGCCTTCGAGGGTCAGACACATCAGTTCCAAAACACCAACACGCTTACATTTCTGAGCAGTTGCACTGAATACTATACAATACACTTGGCAAGAACACTTCGAATACCTTAAAAAACACCTCCTCCCTTTGTTCCGATATTTGAAAAGATTAGTGTGCTTTTTACAGGAGAAGGAATCGATTTGCCAAAATTCCTCTTTTCGCTTTGGAACGTCATCAGCTTGTACAAACGCCCATGAATAATACATAGCGGAGCCGACACTCGCTGCTGAGACTGAGCACGGGGCATTCCCATCACGGATACCAACTGCACCCTTCCCATTTCAGAGGCAGGCACGGCGGCAGCAGCTGGAAATGGGATCGAGGGGAGCGGGATGAGGTGCCTGTGGTCTACGGAGCAATCGTCTCCTTGCGCTTGGGAGCCAGTTATGTATGCAAAAGCTTATGCAAACCAGAGGTACAGGAATAAGGATGGTTTGCAATTCAAACTGGTGAAACACCTGACCTTACAAGGGTGGGGTGACCGGTTGATGGGAGAATGACACCCCTTTCTGCAGAGCTGGGTGCTTGCTTTTTGCTTTGTAAGTCACCTTCCGTGAATGCCAAAGCCTTGGGCTCTGCCCCAGGCAATGCTACCGTAATATCAAAAAGCAGCTAAAACCATCACCGTCCTTCAACTTTGAACAACTAACTCATCAGCCCCAAAGGTTTCTGGGAAGGCACTAGGGTATGTGATTGAATAAAATAAATAAAAAATAAATAAAATTAGTAAAGTCTGCAGTCGGTAGGCCATTAAGCCTGAAAACACATGACATGTAGGGGCTACAACGAAGCCCCTGAGCCTACGGACACGTGAACAAAACTGCAGTGCTGCCGCATGTTGCCATGCTTCAGCAGGGAAATGCAGGTGGCCCTGGCAGAACTCTTACGGACTTTCTAAGGGTCGGGATTTTACCCCCGAGCCACGAGTTTTGGGTAAACTGGAGCGTGCGGGGCGCGCAGTAAAGGTTAAGTAATTAGAATTTCCTTTCAACTGCTTGCACAGATGAATATCAAATTAGCCACTCCACCCTCACCATGAAAGCCCACGCCTAATGAAAGCAAAGAATGGTAAGATGTTTTAGAAACACGAGCTGCCATTTACTGGCTTTAGGGCAGTATCCCATCACCCCGAGCATTTACTGCGCTCCCTCCCACCCTGCTAAGGATGGCACTGAGCAAACAGATTATCACAGCAGGATAAAAACCACCTACCCTTGAAGGTATATGGCACAGAACTGCAGCCATCTCCCGAACTGTTGACAATCCCGGAGCAGGACGTGTCCGCTGCATCGTTTTGGGTATCCCTAGCAGGCGAGATGTTCTCACCTGCAAACACCTGAGCTCAGGTACCGACGGCTGCGACCCGCGTGGGACCGAGGTACCCGGCTCCCACCCCCGGTCAGGGAGTAACCTCTGCCTTCAGCACGTGCTTCAGTGGGGTTTTGCCACGTAGTTAAAGCCAAATATTCACCTGAAAATTTCACTGACTGGAAACCTTGGATGCCGGCCAGGTGACAGTCACTTCTAAAAGTAACGTTTACGTTCTTCGAAAATACCACTTGGCTTACTAAACAGAAATGGCTTGTTAATAGCACATATTTCACCATCCAGACCTTTGATATAGACACCTACAACAATAAATCAGCTCTGACCAGTAAAGGTTAAGCTATATACATTTATATATGGTAAAATAATTTACAAGAAGAGACATTAGACTATGTCGCTAGCATACTTTTATGCTTTACTTGCCCTACGGATTGGCTGGCTGAACCCATTTCAAGTAATTCAGTTTTTACAGAGCTGATGGACACCCTCTTCCCCACCCAGCTATATATAATACAAACTAACTGTGTTCAGGTGTGTGAGCTCATTACATGGCTACCAGTTTAACTGAAAAAGACTTTTTTAAATTACTTTACAGAGGTCAAATACTTTTTTTCATCCCTGCAGAGTATCCATTTGTACATTCTGAATTTTATGATATCAAGATGCACCGTTCTATTCCTAAAACATCTGATTCGTTTTTTGAAAATGATGCCCTCTATTACTTTTTCCAGACAGAAATGGCTGCACATTTATTCTCAGAGCGGTTAAAGGTCAAACCCAGTTTTCATTTATGCATAATCTTCAGATGTGAACCTCTGCATTATTCATCTCTGCCTCTGTTTTACCTAGACATTCACACACAGATCGACAAACACCAAAAACCCCACAGTAAAGGAAGATGATCATTGCTATGGCAGACCCTTCTCCAGTGCACTGAACAGACAGTAGTTAATGAACAAACACATGCTCACTATTATATCTTTCTGATTCAGTCTTTGGCATGACTTTGACATGACCGCATCTTATCCATCCTCTGCTTCGAGTAAAGCACGATGCCGGTCCCCACGGGCTCACCTCTTCCCACGGGTGCCCTCGCAGGGACAGAGATGCATCCCTGGCAGCGCCTCGGCCGCCCCGTGGAGCTGCTTCACCTCCAAGCACCGCTTCACCAGCCCTTCCCCAACACTCAAGCAGCAAAATTGCGGTGGGGAACAAACCGCGGGGCAGTTTTTCCCCCACAGCCTTGGTCTTGGAAACGGCTGAGCCAACTCAGCTGAAATTAAAAAAAAAAAAAAAAAAAAAAAAAAAAACTCTTTTTGAAT
>JAVJGG010000024.1:24337576-24354249 GCA_035590195.1 Aviceda cuculoides | reverse complement strand
TGGCAGTGTTAGGTTAATGGTTGGACTTGATGATCTTAGAGGTCTTTTCCAGCCTAATTGATTCTATGGTTCTATGAATCTATACAAAAAGGCCTGATGAGTAAGAGCTCATCAGAAGAAAATCCAAAACAAGCATTATTCTAAGACAGCTTTTTATTTTCTCTATGTGGGCCATGCTAAAAGTGGGATTCATGTCACTTCAGCTGAGCTGCCTAAAGATGGTGCTTAAATTAAGCTAGCTGTGATCATTCTCCTTCATATCATTGGAAACAAAGAGGCATCTCCAGATGATTTCTCTGTCTCACAGACCTACCTCAGGAAGGAATAAATTATCTGAGGAACTTCTTGTTTCTTTCATTCAGTGCAGAGGGATCCTAGACAACTGGTTTACATCACACACCTGAAGTCCACATTTGGGCTATGTTATGGATGTGGCCAGCTTATTCTGTGCCAGTGAATCTCACCCTTAAATTATTACCTTAGGAAGTCAGAAGATGGCTCTGATGTGAAAAGTGAGGCTAACGTAAGTAAATAACCAGGTAGATGTTATTAGGGTCGTGGTGTCTTTCACAGTGGTTTTGAAACTATTAGGCGTGGGTAAGACCAAGTAAGCTTCTTCCTGAAAATATTTTACTTAGTGAAAAATACATCTTTGTAGCCTCAATCTATTTTTCAGCTTAGACTGAGTCACTTAGTATGTGATGTCAATGGGGGAAAGATATTTCAAAAATTCAAAAAATGTTAAAAAAATTTTAAAAACTAAATATTGTGGGTTTTTTCTCATTTAAAGTCAATTTATTACAGAATAATAACTAAAGATTATATACAGTTGAAAGTTCAGCAGAAAACCTTACATTTTGTCAACTGAGTTTTTTTCCTGAAGCAATCTTTTTTTTTTTTTTTCAGATTTGAACACTAAACTCAGAAATCAATTATTCATGAAGTTTATTTATGAATAGATCTGGCTGATGAATGTTTTTCTGCATCAGAAATTGACTTTTCTTAAAGATTAAACTTTTCTTGAAAAATTGGCAGTGTTTGACATTTTCTGTAATCTAGTAAAACCTTTTCACATTCTTCAACATTTTTTATCATGGACTGTGTTTACACTAAACCACAGTACTGTCAGTAAGTTTTTTTATAAGTTGTGTTTATTTTTAAATTTTGAAGAAAATCAGAACATGAGTCTATCTGCTCTTTAAAACCAGTAAAAACCCTCAGCATTTCTAAAATAGTATATAAAGCCAATTCATGAATTTCTAACGTGCCTGAGTCCTCAGACAGTTTATTTCCTTTACGTATTAAGTTCTTCTTTTTTTTTCTTGTGGCAGGGCATCTCAAATTCCAGTTAGCATGAGGAAGACAGCGTGATGGAGATCATTTTACTCAACGCTGTAGAGCTAGAAGCTAATCCGTGCAAGTTCTCTAAGCCATCTCCATAGTCGGTGGAGAGAGACAACCATTTCATCCCACCACTTGTGAACACACACTTTACAATGGGAGGAATCACCATTTCCAGGAGGTAACCTCCTTCTGGTGTCTGCAGAATAGATAGCCAGTTTAGTGTTTAATCTAACTTTTAGCTTTAGAGGGCTTAACAGAAGTGAAATGGATACCACGTCAAATAAGAAATAACATTGTTAGTGACCATAGATCAGGTGTCGGCTGCAGCACTCGGCTCATCTACCACAGTCTGAAAGAGCTGAGTCCTGCTGCAGCTTGATCTAGTCTGAAAGGCAAGATAAATTAATGCCAGAACAACACTAAACGGCTAATTGAAAGAGACCTATGGGCTAACCCAGAGCTTTTTGATCTGTTTTTCCTTTACTTCCTTCCCATACCCAGAAACTCAGCAGAAGTAAGTCTGGCCATAACCTTGTTTAGCTGGGGTTTATAACCTGAAATCACTGGGCTTCAGACTTTCACCTTTTTTTTCCCCAGCCTACTATAGGTTCTTAAATCCCTTTGTCCTAATCACAAGCAGTGAAAATATGTCAGATTTTAAGACAATCAAAATGGTATTCAAAGACAGCTATTCAGGGTGGGTTAAGCCTTCCTTGGAAGTGCTTCTTGCTCTTTGTTTCCTGTAAACCATGTGCTGGGATTCATTCAGCAGCCTCTGTTATTAGCTTATCTAAATCAGCATGCTACTGATATTAATTTATTGCAGTTGAAACCAGGCCCTCTGACACTTTCTGGTGGCTGCTTTTAAAACTTGATGAATTGCAGACCTGAGTCCTACGCTCATCTGCCAAGACTGTGAAGGAGCATATTCAATAAAAATTATGACTTTGTAGAGACTAAATCATGTTTTCAAATTCAGCTTCAGCTGAGTCTGCATTTTTGGACAAAATCAAAATGACAGATAAATGAGGACCACCTCGAACCCCCCAAATTGAGGTAAATGCTACATAGAAGAAGAGCTTTCACTGGACTTTTTAATGATATGTTTCATTTTGGAAAAACAGAAAGGTGCTTCAGTATTTTCAAAATAAAATTGAGGCAATATTTCATTGAAAACAGCCACCTACAAAAAAACCCTAAGTCTAAAAAAAAGATAAAACAAAAACCAGCTAACCAAAATAGACTTGGGTTAAATTATCATTTTAATTCCAACAAGAATTTTCTTTTTCACTTCAGCACAGGCTAATACTTTTCCTCAGGCTTGTTATTTCAGCAGCAAACTGAAAAACATTCCTCTATCCAACTCTTGTTACTACTAAAAAGATTGAGTTATGGCCAAAGAAGCATCAAAAGGGAATGTTTTCAGTGCTGAGCATTGGAGCTGGAGCTTGGCAGAGATGACAGACAACTCTTGCTGTTTTAATCAGGAAGAAATGTGCTCCATCCATGTGCCAAGAATACACAAGCAGCTGAATATTCCATTGTTTTTATTTACTTATTTTCCAGGTCGTTCAGGTATCTCTAACTATCCTTAAAAATGAGGAGGAAAAAGACATTACATTTTTTGTATTGCCATTAGCTAGAAAATGATGGATTCCCACAGCATGGCTGGAGGGGTTTTATGGGATTTGCTTTTATATTTTTAATCTTTCCTTCATTAATATTTAAGTCTAAATTTAGGGAAGCAAAAATGAATACATAACAAACAACAACCCAAGTTACTCTTTTCAGGTCTAGTTTGAAATTCAGAGCAAGAGTAGCTGGTGAAAATATCAAATGGTAAACATCTATTCCGTGGGACATGTTTTTACTGCACCTTACCAAGGAGTGTGTAACATTTCTTAATGCAACGCTGTACTGTCTCATTCACTAATTACTATAAATTGGCACAGCTTCCTACTGCTAATAGAGTACTGCCAGATTACGCAAATGGATAACCTGGATCACTGTTCAGTCATTTATTTTGCAGAACCTCATAACTAAACACTGTTTCCCTCTTGGAGAGAAAAATAAATCTCTGTTGATGTAAACTGAAGTTGGCTCTGCTTGCTTTGCGCCTGATTTCTGGAGAGTTTACCATAAAATTGTTCTACCGGCTTGGTGTATACTAGCAACAAGAAAAAATATAGAAGAGAAAAACTTTTTCATGTAATTAAAAAACCACCCAAAACCTTCAACCTTGAAATGCTTAATTAAACAGTTCTAGACAGAAGTGGCTAGAGGCTGAATTTGGCATGGAAAATACATTGAAGAACCCTTTCTAAAGGACCAAATGAAAATGTGTTTTGATTTGATTAGGTTATAAGTTTTCTGGGAAAAAAATAAACAAACCCCCAAAACATTCTTCAAAGCAGTCAACTTAGTAAGTTCCTGTAGGACTACTAATGCCAGGAAAAAAAAAAAAAAAAAAAAAAAGTCTTTTTAAATCATTTTGGGGGAAGTGACTGCCCTAGAAAAAGCTAAATGCTACTGGAACATATCAGAAGCAACTGAAATCGGGGACGTATAATGATCATCAGCAGGTAGCTGTAACAGTAGGCTGTGCTAACTGCTTCACCAGCTACATCTCATCTGCTGATTTTATTTAGCTCTTTCTCTTTTAAGCAGACTGAAAGAAACCAAATGGTATTTGGAAACTTCCAGACACGGCTGCAGTGGGTCCGGATTACATAACTGAGAAGGTGACTGAGCAGCAATATATGGTATGAAGGACACAGAAATTGAATATAAATCTTGGAAATTGATTCAAGTCAATGGCCCTGATAGAAAAGAACCCTCAAATAATAAACCAATACAAAGTAAACTCTTCATGGTACTCCATTTTCCCAACAGTCAAAAAACCTCCATTTCCATCACCCGGGTACAGTCCCCAAACAGCCGCCGGTTTGTGACGTCATCTCATCTCACTTGCATACAGACCTCCACTTCATTCCCCACCAGCCGCGCTCGTGACCGCTACCTCTTCTCAGCATCTTCGCCAGGGCCACGACAGAGAGATGCCCAGTCCTTTCCCTGTGACCATCACCTTATATCTGCAACAAACCAGCCCCACGGGTCAGCCTGGAAGTCCTCGCTGGAGGTGGTTACAGCTCCTCAACTAACTAAAGTCGTACCCATACCAATCACATTCTCTGTGGATAAGCACAACAAAATACTCCCTGTTTTACATTTCTTAATATTAACAATGATATGAACCATAGGGAATTATAAGAGAATTATGAAGTTCATAATATTTAGAAAAATCATGGATTCAAGAAGAACTACTATTTCGTAGCATAAAAGCACACCATGAAATGTTAATTGCAATGCACAGCGCTGCAAGACCTACAGGAATTACAAGCGAGTTTTCATCATCTCAGCTGTATGTCATGAGGAGAACGAACAAAAATAGACTAAATTTCTAGTTCGAAAAGAAAATAAATTTGTAATTAGTTATTTTAATTCTATTCTAGTGAAAAGGCAGAACCCTGCAATTTAAATCATTTGCAGATTCATGGCCTCCAGCCATGAGCGGACAACGCACTACCATTGACCATAGCCACAAGGACTGCTACAGCAGGCCAAGAGTGATCTATGAGCTTCATTAAGAAATTTAAATGGAGTTCATATATATATGTATATACACGCACAATGTGAAATTGAAGTAGGCATAAATGGAGTTCATATATATATGTATATACACACACAATGTGAAATTAAAGTAGGCATAAATGGAGTTCATATATATATATGTATATACACACATAATGTAAAATTAAAGTAGGCATTTCCATGCACCAGACTTCCCAGAGAGTCCCCTCTCCTGGAGAACTGTCACTCGGAGCGCGTTTGCCCAGAAATATTTAATCAAGAAAGTAATTCTTAAGTTGCTGCTAAGAGTTTGAATATGCGTTGGACTTGCCTGTGCAGAGAGATGCCTGCAGGGCCATCTCCACATATACCCCTCTTGGTGGATGTTCGGTGGAGCCGACAGACAACACGCAAAAAATGAGTTACGCTGCCCGTCCCCTGTTTATCTACGCATTCGTTTCATCTCCGGAGTTAACAGCTAATCGAACCTGACTCTCCTCCTACAAGAGCTGTTTTCACGCAAGGGCCGAGCCGCAGCACAGCGCTGAGGCTGCTGCCGCGCGGGCGTCTGACGGCTCCTGAACACAGCGCACAGAGCACCCGCTCATCGGCAAGAAAAGACCGTATGAAGTAAATGAATGCCATTTCTCTCATTGCTGTGGTCTTTTAAACTAAGTTTTAGCGCACTCAGGGACAAAAATATACTGCCTAACTACAGACTATTCACAGGCAGAGCTAAACTCTTCATTTAAATGGGAAGCAATATCATTTTCTCTTGCACTGATATAACTGTGTCACACAGACACACTTCAAAGACACGTCACACGTGGGTCATCTTTTCTGACATGAGATTTGCGTAATGAAGACAGACAGTTCTTCTGGCCTAAATTCCTCACGTCAGTCACATCTCTAAGTGACTAACGATGGATTTGGTGGATGCTCAAAATGGTTTGCTGAGTAAGAAAGTTACTTCTTACCCTGGCAGAGGTGGAAGGAACCTCCCTTCTCCCCATCTCCTGCAGCGGAAGGGTATGGGTACAATAATGGCAATATTCCAAAATATGCAGGTCACCATGAACACAGCTGCAGTGGGCAAAGCCTTCAGTATGAGAACTGAAAGACCATATTTAATGAAGAGGAATTTTGACAAAAGAGGTGAGTTGCTTTTTTTTCTTGCATGTGGCAATTGTTATTCTTGGTATTTCCAGAGCACAGCAAAGTACTGAAACTTTTCCATTTAATGTATCTGTTAAGCTCCTTCCTCAGACAGTTTCATCTTTGTTCAGCACTCAGGTGGTATTCTTTGTCCACTAAACATAGCTGGGGAATCTGACACATTTTTATTTAGTTTCCAAAATCAATCATGCGTGTATGCGTCACCGGTGCTGATTTATCATATGATCATGAGCTCTTTCCCCACCTCTGCTTAAACAGCCACTACTTGAAACCGAATTCACAATGAACTTTACTGTCAACTGACAAAAAAAAAAAAAAGTCTCCAAGTCAAACGGTTTAAAGGGATGAGTATAACAATCATGGCAAAAGCAGTGACAATGTGAAAGCCTTTGAGATCAGTTCTCAAAATTACAAATATAGGGAATACAAAAATAGGGAATTCAGGTTTTACCCTACATTCAACCCCATAAACGTTAAAAATTCTACCAGTTCACATTTAAGGATCCCCAAGCAACCTTGACTTTGCCCTGACCATGAAACAAAGGGGACAACTGGAAATTCTAAGACAAGGTTTTCTTCTTCAGGTAGAGCTGGAAAGAGGAACTAGAAACTGTCCTTCAGTTTTGGTGATGGACTGATTATAAGGCTGCCACTTGCAGAGTCCACCCACTGAAGTTTTTAAGCAAAAAAAATGTTTCAGAAGGGATCTGATTCAGAAAGGGCTTTCTCCAGCACACTCTGAGATAGGGAAACAAGATGCAGATGCAGACACAGACTGCCCTGAACTGGTTTCTCAGGATCCATAGCCTGGATCTTCACATACTTTTGAAAAATCCAGTCTGAATTGTTCGTACACAAAAATACATTCTGGGGGCTGCACACCATGGTGGGAGGCAAAGAAAAAATATGACTGCTGGAGACAGTGCCTGCAACTCTAAGAAGAAAAATAGTAAAGTATTTTTGGGATGGCTTCGGAATCATGGGAAATATGCAGGATGAAGCAATGGCTTTCATGTGCAAGTGGAAGTATGATTAAAATGTCTTTAGGCACATAACTCAAGAGTCAGCACAGACTGATATGACGTAGACAAGAGAGATAAGGAGCTCGTGAACTGCGGCTTATCGACAGGACATACAAGATTAATGCAAACAGTTATAGAGAAGGAAAACAATAAAAACATAAATGATGGAAAATAATCCTCACACTAAGCCACTCTGCATGCTTTTGGGGAATGAACTGACAGCTGAGCGTGCAATAACATTCATGTGCTCTACCATCCTCTCACTTTTTACAAGTTAATAGTAACCGACTGGTGTATGGGGCAGCAACATATGAGGACAGCTCTGTTGAAGCAAACATCAATTTACACTTAATTTTACCTGCACAGCAAACCTTAATTTAGGTGCTTCAAAAGCAGACTGACCAAGAAATCACTCTGAAGCAAAGCAAAGAGAGACTTTCAAGATACGTAATGCTAACGCAGAGAAAGTTACGCATCTTGTGGGCAGTGAGTACATGCAGGTCCTCATCCAGAGAAGACAACGACCAGAACAACAACCAAGACCAGTCTTGCCCAAAGACAAGAAATACATTATCAGAGATGAACCCAGACTAGGTGGAAACAAACACATTTTTGTCACCACTCAGCTGGATAAGGGCAGTTCATCTACTGATCGCGAAGCCTTCAGGCCCGGGCAAGCCCCAACTCGCGCAGCGCATCGTCTCGGCCGCGCAGGCTCCTGCAAGCACCTGAGCCACCACGCTTCCCCCAGGACCAACAGCCCCAGGGTGTCCCACCACCTTGCAGTCCAGGTGCAAGGTACTTGGTTCATAACAACTACTTATTTGGCTAAGATCCTGTTTGGATATCAAATCCAGAGGTCCGCGGGACAGGCTGGAAAAGCTGCTGCTAAGCTGAGCGGACTGGGGATGCTTGGATGTGGAAGGTGACTCCCTGCTGTGCCGGGGCTCGGTGGTGGCAAACACCAACCAGCTGGCTGCCTGTGGAAATCCCGTTCCAGCGACAGCTCCCCGCCAGTACGTCTGTGCACGTGCCAACACCCGCTCTTTATTCAATTCCCTCCATTGGTTTTGGGTTTTTGTTGGGTTTTTTTTGTCCACCGATGAAATCTTCACGTTTCGTAGCCCACAGCTGGGAACCTGCGAGGACGATGGGAGAACAGCACAGGGGTTGATGGCACAGCCGCGCCGCCGCCGGCCCGAAAACGGGGAAACCAGCACCGCCGCCGAGCTGGGCTGGCTCCTCATCGCTTCGGGAGGGCTCTGCAGCAACCGCAGCCTGTGAGAACGGAGCGACCTCCTTCATCCCACCGAGGGACCTACATGACACCTGTAGGTGCTGTGGTCGCAGGCAGGCAGGCGCGGAAACCGGCTTGGCTTTTTGCTCACGTAGCTGTGGGTGCCGGTGAGCATCCTCTGGCTTTCAAGAGCTACTTACTGGGGCAAACCAGCCCTGCGCCGGTGGGGGTTTGTAAAGTGCGGTGCTGGGTTTGCTTTACCGCCGCAGACTAAATGCTGCTGCAGATGACTCCCATAAAACGAGATACATAGCTGTAATAAAGGAAACAACATTTACCAAGATACTTGGAACTTTATTTTCAATATACATCTTCAAAGCAATTAACTAATATTAGGGCACTAATTTTCCTCAGACCTCTGCGACTCGGGCGGGTGTGGTTAGGCCCCTCTTAGTTTACACCGTTAAGGTGTAACGCTTCAAATCTGTTGCCTTGAATGGGAGCAGAGATACCAGTACCTGCGATGAAACTAGAGCTCAGAGCTCTCAATCCCCCAGCCCAACCCCTCTTCTTTGTGAAGAGTTGGCAGCAGGGTAAGAAAGGGTGCAAGACGCAACCCGGGCGAAGCCAGCAAGGCAAGGCTCGCCGCCACGACCACCGAGAGCACGCAGCGTGCGCCAGGCACCCAGTACACCTTCGAACACGTAGACCCAACGAAGGTTCGTTAAAGAAGCAACGTTCCAGCTTGATGCCACACAAAGCGGCTTCACCTCAGTGGACATACACCGACACTGGCGGCGCTGCCCCTTATTTACGCCACCGACGGTCCCAAATCAGCCCTAACTAGGAGCCCAAAACACTCATCACGATGAAGAACGAGAGATATCCAGAGGAGCATCCTGCACAGGAGCAGCGGCGTGGGAAGAGAACCTTTGCTCCGACGGGGAACCTACGCCTCGTCCAGGTCCGAGGATCTTCTACAGCAAGCGCAAGCCCCTCCATAGCACACCTCCAGAAAGAGCTGGGAGCCAGGACTCCCACCTCCAGTTGCAGTCTGCCACGGATGCCTCCTGGGCTTCCAACCAGGCCACAGACCTAGGCATGCCCCAGTTCATCCCTCTGTAAAACTGGTGATGCCACGGAGGCTTGTTTCGGTAACGTTTGGAAAGCACCTTGAGAAGCACTATGCTACATAAACAGCTCCCCCAGTTGGTTTATCGATAAACCAATTCTCAAAAGAAACAGTGAAAATGGAAAATAGGAGCTTTGGGGTGGCTTATTTAAACAGAGGCGGACGACTCGGCCTCAGTAGCAGAAGGGCGCGCGCTCTTCTCCTCGGGTGCATTTCAAAGGCAGCTACGCTATGTAGAGGTGAAAATGAAGTGCTCTGAAAAAAAACCAAACTCCCCTCACCCAACGCTGTGGATTTTAATAAATCCAGATGTCAAATATTTCAATTCTTAAAA
This sequence comes from Aviceda cuculoides, assembly GCA_035590195.1. Lineage (NCBI taxonomy): Eukaryota > Metazoa > Chordata > Aves > Accipitriformes > Accipitridae > Aviceda > Aviceda cuculoides. The sequence continues at coordinate 24,344,374 of JAVJGG010000024.1, read as the reverse complement.
CCATGCCTTGTGGAAAAAAAAAAAAAGGTCAAAAGAAAAATGCAAGGAGGAAAGCACACTTTATATTCATTAAAGAGCTCAGAGAACTGCACAATCTACCTGGGAGAGTCACAGGAAAGGGGAAAAAAAAATAAAAATACAAAGTACAGACGTTTCAAATCATACAGAGCAAATATTCAAGGGCAGTGAAATGTTATGAAGTAGCTTAGTAGAACTGTTTAACAGTCTCAAAGATACTTTTAAACATTTCATTATCGGGAAATCCAAATGTCAAAAAATCCTGAAATTGGCTTAAAAATAAATACATTTTTATGAGTAAAACTGGAGTTCTTTCATTTGCTGCTTTATTTCCACAGCTTTCAGCACACACTCTGCTCTAGTCATGTTGTCAAACTTATCTCTTCAAACAAGAAAAACAGAAATTACATTTTCCTGCATGTCAGAGGAAAAGTTCTCAAGAAAACCCAGCATCCCGAGAGCTGGGGCTTTATGAAAACCATCAAACAGGCAGAGACCTTTACTGACCACATCAGCCATGGTTCTTAACTAGGTCCTCACCGGTATCTCAGCCATTCGGTTTGAAATTTTTAGTAGCACCTTTCATAGATTTACAGGCAATAAATCTCTCAAAGCCTTCTGCTTTTCTTTCATCTTTTGTGGAAAAAAAATTATAAAGAAGAATGCCAAAGAAAAGCTCATGCCGTCTGCAAGGGAAAGGGAAGACAGTGAAAATAATTCAGCGCTAGGAAAAGAATGTGTAGAGTTGATAAAAATATGAAATAGCACAAATGTAATTCATGCAACAGTCCCAGGACAAGACATCTTTTTTTGTAAGCTGTCCTTCTGACCTTATTATTATTATTATTATTATTATTATTATTATTTTTTCTTAAATTGCTCCAATACTTTGAGCTTTGCCGGTATTAACACAGAGAAAACCTGCAGGTTTGGGAACAGAGGCACAGCCACTGGGGCTGTGGGCCAAGGGCTGGAGCACGGTCCCACCACCCCTCGCTGCTGGAGCTGGCTGGTGGGACTGGTGAGCCCAAGCACTTTGCAGAATGAAGTAACCCCTATCAAGGTCACGCTTTGAATGCAAACATGCCGCATGGAACCTAATGGAAATTAATGACTGTGCAAAACATGGTAATTTTAAATTTAATATAAAGCACTGCAATTTGAAAATTCGGGCTTGGATGTGACAGCATTTCCTTGGTTTCAGCTTTTTCTAAAGATGTAAAAGCACTACCCTCTTGTTCTTAAGAAAAAGTTTAATGAAAATGCCAAGGGACAGTGATAAATGACTTTAACCTGACCACTGATTTAGCAGAATATTCTTAACCAGATGAACTCCATAGGAAACAGGTTTCAGACAAGGCAAAACTCAAACCGATTTTATCAGCAGCACAATAAAGATCAAAGATGGCAGGACTTTTTTATTTGCCAACTCATCTGCTTTTTGTTTTTTTAAATCCTACCATAAAAATAATGTACCAGATCAAGCTCTCCAACACTACAGTGAAAAATGAGGAGTAATGCCGATAGAGTCACTGAGACTACCGCTGAGCAGAACACTCAGGAAAATCAAGTCCCCTCTCTCTTTCTTTTTTGGGCATAACTAGATCTCATCAGCAGCTTGCTAATCACTCACTTCCAAAATCCCAACGGGAAGCAGCGGATGCCAGGGGAGCCGTCTGGAAGACGCGCAGCCCATCCAAACGAGACCTCTCGCTCTACGGCGGAACACACTTATCTCGGCAAAGCCTTTGTTTAACCACCCCAGCTGAAATGCAGGTGGATGACAAGCATTTACAAGTAATTTAACCTAAAATTCATCTTGGGGTTTGCTAGTCTTTACTGGAAACAACATTTGGCAGCCATACCCAGCCTCTGCAGCCCCAGCGATGGGCAGTCCCGATAACGCAAAACGGAGGCTGGCAACATTTTCCATGGCAAGCTTTAACGCAATTTGCCAGAAATTTTTTCAGAGGTGCTTTCCTCTGTCATTTTATGTAAACTTTACATCAAGTTCAGCTAACTTTTGTTTCGTGAACTCAAGGAACTCATTTCAGTAAAAAACATGAAAGAAAAATATCCACAAAAATCTGAAAGAGGAAGCGAGTGAATAATTTGACCTGAAAGCTCATGTGTTGACCAGATTTTTACTGTAAGACTAATCACTGAAGAAAGCACCGAATGGCAAAATTCACTCATCATAAACTTCAGAGATTTCAAGAAAGCACTTGACAGACTCCATCACTATTCACTCTGGAACATCTTGAAATGTTAGGCTTGCCAACAAAAATAATTACATCATCAAGTCTTTATACCAAGCTGCAGCTTGAATACTTAAAGCAAATGCAGATTTAAGTACAGGGTTCAACATAAAGGCTGGTGTCAGATCAGCAAAAATTCGCTCACTTCTATAGCTGGACACTGCAATCGACTTCACTGGGAAAACAAACAGAAATGGAACAACATATGGTTTAACAACAGTCCCCTTCAAAATCCAGCCATTGCTGATGTCCCCAAGTCTCCCAAGTGTATCCTACGCAACACGCAAGACTGATAAAGGCCAACAGTTGGATCCAACACTGGAAGAAGATGGGATTAGCAGCCTGCTACAGAGGAAGAAATGTAATTAAAACACAGCTTCCATCTTAGAAGAAGTGACGCAGTTTATATAATTGTCCGTAATTCACAGTCAACTGGGATAATTTCACCAACTGAAAAGAGGGTATTTGTGCTTAGCATATTAAATAGGATTCACTCATTAAAAAAATTATCTATGGCTCAAACTCTTGACAACTACAAGTCTTCAACTCAAAATGTTATTTCTGCCTTGATATACAGACAAGAAAGCTGAAAATCCATGAAGGGTACAGACAGACAAACGCTGTTAGAAGCAAATGTAGCAGAAAATCCTGGGTATAACATAAAACGAATTGGTAAGAGATGCAAGGATTTACTCCAAGGCTGGCATGAGGGTTGTCTTTAGGGTTACCAGAAAAGGGGGTGGAAACGTTTGACAAGCGTGACAGGGATGCAACTTGAACAGAAGAAGGTGGTGGTGGCGGGGGGAAACCCTGGAAAAAGTGGAAATGACACTGGAAGTTTTGCAAGCACAGGTGGCTTTTTGGACTAGTTCCTCCTCGTCTTCAGCTACACAGGCAGATAAAAAGCTGCATCACTAGATCCCGGCCGCAGCAATACAGACCCCAAAAAGCAGTCCTTTTGCTCACGTAACAGCAGCTAGACTCTGGGCTTGTTGCCGGTCGGGCTTTGCCAGCCAGAGGCGGTAATTCCTTGTCGACGGCCACGCCGGCAGGACGCAGCGGCACCGACACGGCCTCAGCCTGTGCTACGCCTCGTCCCCAGCAATCAGGGGCTGCCGCCGCACGTGCAAAAATACAGCCCCATCTTGCACCCTTGGAAACGGTATTCACAGGCAAGCACACGGGGGAATAGCCATAAATCTGTCCCCTCGTGTAACTGATTTTTGCTCAAGTAAAGGTTTTGTAGAGCTGTGCTACAAAACTGGGGGACACTTAAAAGTCATTGCTTAATGGACGAGGAGCTTACCAACTGGAAATGAGATGTGAAGGGATTCCTTCTTTCTGTTCTTACAATTTTAATGTTTCTATAAATGTTTTATGTACACATACTATCTGTCTTTAATGGGAGGTTGTAAACTATGAAGGCTAATTTTGAAAAAGAGTGAACGTTTAAAGCGATGTAAATCCCCCTAAATGACAAAGGCAGTCTACCTTATAATATACTGCATCTACCAGCAATCCACTAGAGTTTAAGCTACCCGTGTGAGCATGACCTGGATTAAAATTAAACTTCACAGCCCAGTATTACATGGCTGACAAAAATTGCACTATTTTAACATATGGACTAAATAAAAAACAAAGAATCCTAAAAATTCAAAAACCCACACACATGCAGGAAAATGATTGTACTCATCAATCTATAGGTAACAAAATATAGAGACAAATTAATACTTTTGGGCTGGTAATTCACTTAAGTTACAACATATTCCACACACGACTAAATCAAAAAATGTTATTTTTTGGAACAACTTAGTTAACTGCATGCCCAAACCACACCAAAGGAAAGTTAGAGTCACAAAGTCAAGTATTCTAAAATTAGGAATTGCCAGATTAAATTTACTACTGCAATCCTAAATTTGTTCTCTTCTGCACACGCACTACCACACGTGGCTTTATTCCACTGCTAGTTTTTTCACAAAAAACTGACAGAGACCTGCAAGAACTACCAGAAAGCTGGAAGGAAAGCAGAAATGATGGAAGATTATAGTGATTAGTCCCCGATTCTAGAAAAAAACAACAACAAAGAAAGAAAAAGAAACCCAAACACCCACTGCGTTTCCTTGTCCTCATGTCACTGAGATGGATACCTTCACACTGACATGTTTCCGACATACAGTTACCACGTTTTCTCTGGCTGAACATCTACAGAGTTGTACCTTCTAATGGGAGGAAAAAAGCCCCAGATTTTCCATCTGTACCAGGTAATATTCCAGGGAATGTGGAAACACAGGACAAATCTGCTTTGTGAAATACTGCTCTGCAATGCCAGAGTTTTGTTCACCTTAAGTAGGACAGTCAAACAACCAGTAAAACCCCCCAAAAGGAAGCATCTGAAACTACATCTCACCCTTTATTTGCTCGGCTTTAAAACGATAACCCCTCATTAGAGGAACATCCCATTAAATAGCCCATCTGGGTCATTGTGCAGGTTCTCCGCTCTCACAGGCAACACAAAACCCCGGAGAACTCTGGGACAGTTGATGTCCAAGAGCTTTTTCTTTGCTGCACTGAGCAAAGATTTGCCTGGCGTCTCTAAGGACCCTGACGGTGAGAAGGTTGGGAGCTTTTCAGTTTGTTCTCCCCATCATTAAATCTCCAAGGGAAAGCGCTGTCTTTCATTATCACCATCATTAGCACTTCCCGGCGACTATGAATTCGGTTCCTTGAATCACCTGGCCCAGCTCTACTGCTAAAATCCCCTGGCGGAGCTTGCCGACTCCTTCTAATCCCAGGTAAAAACGTTTGCATTATTACAAGTTATTTAAGAGGACCTTTACAAAGCGCGAAGAACACCCGTTTCGAGGGCAAGGTTCACCAACAGCATAGGGTGATGAACATTACGGCATGGCCGTGGTCATTTTTTTTTAACACCTAAAGAACTGCCTGTGGGTCCATACATCCCAAATCTCATGTTTATTTGAGGTCAGAAGCAGGGCCGACTGAATCTAGACCGGCGTTTGTGTCCTCCATGGCAATTCTTCAGTTGTTTAATGATCCTCTTGGACCTTCCCACACGATCAGTAGCATAAACTTCACCCCAGTGAAACAACTGATGAACAAATCAAGAAAATCTGAGAAGGTGCTAGACAAGAAGCAAAATGTCCTAATGGCATTTCTTTCCCTGAATGCCACTAACACAGAAAACAGGGCCCCACTTGTACTCCCAGAGGCAACAGATATTAAACTGCCCTTCTGATCATCTTCCACATATTTCCATGAGTAGTTGCAAGCTCAGGCACTCTCAGCTAATACCAAAAACAGACCGAGTGAAAATTTAAGGCTTCATAACCTTAAGATGGTAAATGCTTCCAGGCCAAAACGAGGTAGATTGAAGACTGCTTACACCACAACAGACCCTTACGGATGTTTTTGGAGCATGCATGTAGTAAACAAACAGCGTAAATGTCAGAAAAACTGTTGATTTCAGGCCTAGAGTAAAAAGAGCGTGCAGTTTCCTGGCGGAACGGCAGCCGGAGGATGCTGCAATGTCGGCACGTGTGGATCTGGACATCAAAAAAGCCAAACCCGACACCAACAGCCTTGAAAGTAGGAACAAAACAACACCTTGCTTAAGTAGACAGGGAAGCATAACTTAAATTCCAGCTTGAGATTCAAAGCATCTTAATAAAGCAGCACGCACACATGAAAAAGCAAAATGTTTTAAACCTTAGAAAGCGCCTCTTTGAAAACTCTTTATTTTGTTTTCTGGAAGATGCACTTTGACCCTCATGTTTTATGCCACCTCACTTTCTTTTGCTGTTTTCTCCTTCGTGCAGAGAGAACAAAAAGGAACACGAGTGGCGCAGACTGGGAGAGAACTACCCACATCGCTGGTCTTTTTGCACCTTCGACGGTGTGCAAGAGCAAATACTCCAGATGTTTTCCATCCTTTCCTCCGGCCGAGACCAGCGAGACGCACGTCCTCTCCCGGGCTCCAGCTGTGCCCCCCACAACCCGACCGCGCCAGCCCGTCTCCATCTGCTCACGGCAGCTCCCCAGCTGGAGACGGGGACTCCCCGCCGGCTGAACCCAACCGAGTCGGGCCGGGGAACGGGCAGACGAGCCGAGCGATCCATAGCTCTACAAGGGGCCGGAATTTTTGGCGAGGTGCCGTGAAAGCACCAGGGCAGCCGGCGCAGGGAGAAGACCTCTGCCGATGGCTTGACCCTCTCGATAGGTTGGTAGCCACCACCTTGGCTGCGTTCACGGCTCCGAGGGCTTTTCCTCCTGATGGCACATGGCGTTACACCAGGGGTGCGGTTGGCCCGTGGTCCCTGCGCTTTGTGAACATCCAAAGCAAGAGCTATTTATTGGGGCTGTTTAGTCTGGAGAAGAGGATGCTGAGGGGGGACCTCATAACTCTCTACAGCTACCTGAAGGGGGGGTGTAGTGAGGTGGGTGCTGGTCTCTTCTGTCAAGTGGCTGGAGATAGGACGAGAGGAAATGGCCTCAAGTTGAGGCA
>JAVJGG010000024.1:24312882-24337476 GCA_035590195.1 Aviceda cuculoides | reverse complement strand
TGAGAGGGTTGTAAGACATTGGAATAGGCTGCCCAGGGAGGTGGTGGAGTCACCATCCCTGGAGGTGTTCAAAAAGCGCATAGACGGGGTACTCTGTGCCATGGTCTGGTGGGCAGGGATGATGATTGGACTCGATGATCTTGTAGGTCCTTTCCAACCTAAATGATTCTATTCTATGATTCTATCCAGAAGCGCAAAATGTCGGGAGTCAGGCCGAATCCTCCAAGTTGAGCGGTGTTTTTTCTCGGCTCACAGAAGACTGAGGCGGCCGTTCATTAGTCGCAGCCTTCACCCGTTAGCTTTGTAATCTGCAAAGGCAAAATACTGCTGAGCGCTCACATTAGCAGGAAGTCTTAATGAGGGTAAATCCTGGGAGCGTGCCTCAAGAAAACCAATTTCCTCACTCAATTTGGACAAGGTGAACCTGACAAGAAGATACTGCAGCTATACTTACTCCGTCATACAAACTCAGGGCAGGTGGAGGCAGGCTGCTGGCTTCAAACTTGGGGCTACTTCTTTTACAAGGAGCCCACTCCAGGACACCTCACCCTTTTTTCTGCAAATTAGGCTTATCTGTCCCTCAGATGAAGGTCAGGGAAAGGCAAGGTGTGCTACAAGGCACGATCCCATGCCGGACACACTCCTAGAGCAGGTACGCGATGGGAGCATCTTCCTAGTACACAGCTAGACAAGCAGCTTACAGAAGCAGGCTTTTCCTAACACTTAGACAATCTCAACCAACTAACGAACAATTTTACAATTCAACCTCTTTTTTCACCTTGTCCACGTTAAGCAAAATAATTACGCTGACAACAGACTTAATTTGCCTTTACATCCGCACTTAGGCACCGGGCTTCTGCTGGCACAGATATCCCAGTCAGAGGTAACACGAAGTTTAAGGATCTGGTAATTCTAGCGTAAAAAAGCAGCTGGTGCAAGACTAGGCAATAGTGGCACAGGGTTTTGAGGAATATGGCCCTCAATATCTAAGCTGTCACATGTATTTCCACCATCCCTTGTTTCTTCTTCATGTAAAGAAAAGCAAATTATCAGGAAACCTGTTTTCCATGCAAACACAAGGCAGATTCACTCACTTAATGAAGAATGGCTTTCGGAGTGTTCTGGCTATCAAGAGACATAGACTCTATTCCTCAACTTGAATAAGCGCTAAACTTCCAAAATTACCTCAGGAGGAACACGGAGGCTTCCACCCTGCAAACATATGCATATGTATATCTTTGCCTAATTGAACTGTTACTCATACATATAGATGTTTGCAGAGCTGGGGCCTCTACCCCTTTGTATTCAAGTTGCTTGACAAGTAAAATGCAAATGAGGTAATGTGCTGCAAATGCAAATTATGTATTATTGATAAAAAGTTACGATTCAGCATGGAGGATTTAAAGAGAAAATATTGAGGCCTATACTGAAAGAAAGGAGTGGGAAAATTACGGATTTTTTTTTAAATGTTTTACATTTTTCATTTACTCTATTTATTTCCACCTATTAAACATTTTTCTATTTATTATCCCTCAAAATGGAGCCCTTCGCCTTGTTTGCCAGCTTCAGGCTGCATACAGATGCTGAGACACTAGTCTGCCTATCGAGACCTGGGGTTTGCTACTTTAAATTAAAAAATTCCCACAGAAGGCACCGAAACGAGGCAACGGCGAGAAGGTGAGAAAGGCAGGAGAGACCGCTGTGCTGAAAAGCTCTGTTGTGTTCGGCCACATATTTTTCTCATTTGTTTAGTCTGAAATTCCTCCTTCAGTGACTCTGGATTTGTTACCTTTTCGGAAGGCACCGGGAACATCTGGACTCCATATGGCTCGTACCTACTCCGTGCCAAATGAAGCTATATTCTGTTTTCTAAACCCTTTATTTCGCCCAGCATTGCCACCGACAAGGTTTTAAATATCTCCACAACAGACTGCAACGTAACCTCAGAATCACTCAGTTTGTTGACACAAATTCCATGGCGGTACATTAACTGTGGCTGGGTTAGCTGGCTTTTTGTGCCTCTTCATTTTTTTTCTTTTTTTCAAGACTATGATAATACAAAGAAATATATACTGAGCAGGCAGTTCAGCAGTAATGTCATCTGCACTGAAGGAAGCTACCCCACCAAGGTAAACGATGGAAACAGGTCATCCTAATGGTCACTGCACGAAGAATTACACTTGTAGACAGAGAGTTAAAATTTTCCTTTGGTCTCCTGATTTCCCAGCTCTTGATGGAGCTACTTTGAGTATTCTTCCAAGTGACTAACGATCTTTGAAATTCAAATATTGGGGAAAGTGGCATAACCTTGTAAAAGTATTTCTCTCTTCCTTAGCTAAAAAAGAAGAAATACAGTTCTTATTTGTCCCCTCCCCGCTAGACATTACTGCATCACAGCATCTCCCGCAGGTCTCTCTCATATCCACCACTGCTGGAACTGCAGCTACTGGAGAGACAATGGGCTGAACTGGGGTTTCTGCCAGCTGGACCCACTGGTGCAGAGCTTTGTACCACCTTGAACCTTGACAAGAACGTTGTTTTGCTATTCCTCACTCTCCTGGGGGGATGCAGAGACCCAGAAACACCCCACTAATTATTCAGATACTGTTCGAAATCCAAATGGGCTTTGAAATACTGCCTCCATTCTAGAATAATTGGCGATCTGTGTATTTTTTCCTGCTGTAACACCAGATTGGTGTTAATTGCGGCGGAACCCACTCAGGTTCTTTATACTCAAGGAAACAAGATACTGAGCTTGCAGGGAGAGGAGCTAGTCTTTCTCAGTGCAAAAAATGTGCCTCCCATAATGCAACCAGCAGCAGCAGGATAATATTATAATAAAATCAGCAATAGTCACAGTAGCACCTAGGTCCAGCTGGTAGGTGGGCTATTTTCAGTGTTATTCCCCAGGTACAAGCCAAAACCACAGCAGTTTATCCCCGCATCCCAAAGGCTGATGGTTCAAGCAAAACCCACCTGTGCCCCACGTGTGAATTTGCTAAGGCAAATCTTCCTCTTCACAAATATACCTCTGTCACTAAGGACATATTTAAATTCTGCAGTAATCTCTGCATGAATTTACCAGTGTACAGAAGACTGCACCTTCCTTTTCCTTCAGGCCGAGCACCTTCGGTGCTATTAGCCTCCTTGCCAATTAAGGCTACCAGTGCTTAAAGAGGTGTTTGCACACAAGACCACGTATTTACACCGAGTCGTCTGCACACACGTGCAGCCGTTACACCGCGTAGCACAGCACAAGTGCTGGCATCCCCCCGCCCCGTCTGCAGCAACGTTATTTCAGCCTTCGCAAAGCGACGGGGAGCTCACCCCACCGCCTCGACGGTCAACCTGGAGGGCAAGGCACGCCGCCACCGTCACAGCGAGGCTCCTGCTCGTCACCGCGGCAAAACCTCGCCCCGGCTGGGATGGTTTCGGCAGCTTTACTCTCCCCTTCCCAGCTCCGCCGCGCACCAGGCGCGGGAGCCAGGCTGCGTGGCCGGGTGCGTGGGCAAGCGGGGAGGCGCGGGGAGCGCAGGGGCTCTGCTCCCCCTCCGCCGCAGGCTCCTCCTGCCCCGCTCCCATCCAACGAGCAGCCCGACAGGCTCCAAGCGGGGCTGCCCGCAGCATGAAACATCTACGGGACGGAGCCCTCGCTCCGAGCGCCCGCCGACCCCCGGCCACGTTTACTGCTGGCTGGAGGCTGCGCGAGAAACGCTGCTTCGCCTCCGCTGCTTTCAGCGCTCGCAGAGCTCCTCGCCTCTGCTCCCACGGTTCGGACCCGAAGGGTGCTGCGTAATCGGGCTGTCGTCCAGGAAGGCACTTAAGGTGCCTCCTCGAACCCTCCGGCACTCTTCGCACCTTATGAGCTTAAAGGCTTTGCTAGGTCAAAGCTGCGACTCTGACAGCGGGCACGGCTCTTTGCCACCATCCGTGCCCACGCAAGCGACGTGAGCTTCTCTCTCGCTCACGTCCACGCACGCATCCCTCTCCTTCCAAAACGCAATGCAAAACAAAGAGGTGCCCGCGTGCGAATATCCCCGAGAGGAGGAACCGCTTGTGGCAGATGCTACTGCATTGCTTAATGCATCATTTAAAGCCTTTCAGGGACCGTACCGCTGTGATGAGTAATTTGGCTGGAATATTGTCCAGAGACCATACTGTGTGGATTTGGGCACTTTGAAGGTCACTAGCTGGGTCAAAAGCAAGAAAGCCCTGCTAAACCCCAAGACTTACCATCAGCATAGACCTTGCAATGAGAATGAGGGCAGAAATGGGCTCTACGACGCCAAAACATTGATTTCGTTCACTACCGAGCTTCCTTGTGTATAGCCTATGTACAAAACACGCTACAGATCTGCCTGTCGGAAAGCAGAAGCCGGCGGCGTGCTGTCCGTTCGCATCGGTGTCCGACTCCGGCTTCAACTGCTCTGCCAGCTGGGCTGGGTGCAAATTCAAATGCAAGGAGGTTACAATCGCAAACCACGTCTCCACCACGAGCACCTTCTCCCTGCCCCACGGTGATGCAAATGTCACATCTGAAAACGAGATGAGACAATCTGAACTCGTCGTTAACAGGAGAGAGGCTCGGGTCAGCAGGGACGGCGACTGCTCAAGTGCCGCCTTGATTTACACAGCTGTAAACCCCGACCATATACAAACCCAGGCAGAAAGGCAAGTTCATGAATTATGAACAAACACGGCGTGCCAAAACACATCAATCATCATCAGTCACGGCCAAGCGAAGCGCCATCAATTCGTAATGTTGACATTTGCACAAAACTTATACAAACAATCAATCGGATCGCACGGCTGACTGGAAAGGGAGATGTCGGCTTTATGTCATTTAACACTGGACTTTTCACTGAATGTGAAATGCTGGAAGACTTTAAAATAAAATTGACAGAGAGTCAGTGCTCTAGTCGAAAGTCAGATAAATGGCCTTTGCCCACTAGAGCAAATAGATTAATTTACCTGTTAATTCTTTTCTGCAGTCCTGCTGGTGAAAGCCAGGCCAGCAGCTGCCTCCCTAAACAAGTAAAAACCTCAAAGTTTGTTTCACTCAGCAGAAAACCTGCACTCTTCTTCCAAGAAAAAGCACGAGAGAAAAAGCTATGAACACGAATGTTTTTAACTAGGTAACAAATGTTTTAAATTGATATGACAAGGCCGTATGAATGACACGAGGAGCCCGAAGTTGCAGGCTGGCATTCCTAAAAGTAGCATGACCAACAATATTTTAATGAGCTATTTTAGAGAAAAACTTGCTTATTGGCACATCTTCATTAAATTACTGTTATCAGCTACTCAACAGTATTTAGCCTCCTAATTTCCTTCATTTTAGGTCTACTGACGATTGCATTAGGACAGCTTGCAAATTGACCTAGCCTCATGCATTTTGTGCCACGGTATGAACTGCAGAGCTTCCAGCACTCTCCTTTCTCAGGCAGGAACCAGTATTTCCCGAAAGCGCGTTAGGGGCAGGGCGCGTTGAAAGAAGAGGAAACTTCTGCGGTTTTCTTTCTCAACTGCCACACAAAAAAGGACTTCCTTGCGTTTGAAACGAAAAGGGAAGACATACCTTCCGGACGGCGGAGCAGCCTTTGCTGTAAACACAAGGTGAATGCAGCTCTTGTTCTGGAGGCTATACGGTTACCGATAACAGTTTTTCTTGAAGGCTTTGAAAAAAAAGAATGCTACCATTCATTTGCTGGAGTGCTTTTGCTCCGTGCCTCAGATCCGTCCACCAGAGCACACGCCAACGCAAAAAGCAAAAGCAAACCATCTCTGCGAGCACAGAAGGTGGAACGGGCGACCACCTCGGCGCGGTGCGTGATTCCCATCACCCCGCAGAGCATCCCGAAACCACCCCCTGACCCTCAGCGGGGCGATGTGCCGCTGTCGGAGCCACCCGGTACACCCAGGTGTACCCAAGTCGGTGCGAGCACACGGATGTAATGGTCTCGATGGGATGAGAGCACCTGTAATATCTGATCTGCAGCCAGCACTCCTCTCTCCTTCTGCTACATCCATTTAAAATTGGGCGCCGATTCAGCCGAGCACAAAAGCACACACTTAAATTTCAGATGTTAAATACCGATTATAGGCGCACTACAAGTATTATTATTGTTGTTAAGGGGAGGCACAGGATTAAATGCAAGCACTGTACTGAATCGATGTCTTTTTACTTGTATCTGATCCTACGTCTGAGCCAGACCATGAGCCCCTGAGCGCGCAGAGAAAAAGCACCCTTCTGCGACCTGAAGGTACGCCAGGCACAGAAACAGGCTTGTAAGAGAAGGGTTAACTATTCATGTAACATTGGGTACAACCTCAGGTTTCACTTCACAGCTGAGCGAGATTCGCACCAACTCTAAAAAAAATAAACCAAAACTGTCAGATATTCTCCCTCTCTCTGGGAAAAATAAAACAAAAAAGGTGGGAGTTGGGGAAAGGTGAGGGACATGCATGCGCTGGCCAGAGCTGTGCGACGGGGTGGTGTTTCTGAGGTCGGGATGAGGCCCTGGGATCCCCCCCCAATTTTCCAGTGCCACTTTGCGGCGGCCGTGGGACCAGCCTGGCCCCACTCGCCAGCCTCTAGCCCTGGCTCCGAGCTCTGCCAGGACTTTTCTCTCGCGGAATGCTCCTTCCAGCATCCCCCGCGGGTCTGCACAGCAAATGGGAGACGCCGACAGCGTCTCCCAAGATTTTCCTTTTCTCCGGGATGTGGGACCGGGCCATGCCAATGCCTGAGAAAGCAAAGCCTGCCTTTCCTCTGCCACGGTGCTGACTACCAAAAGAAGGGCTCCAGAGTCAGAATCTTTCAAAAAAATCTTATCTGAAGGGGCAGGAAAACTTTGCTGTTTGAGCAGTTAAACCACAGGCATCCCCAGCCGCTGCGCGGAGCAGGGAGGAGGAAGAGAGCTCTGCAGGAGAGCGGCTCTTTCCTTCACCCAGCTCTGGGCAGCAAGTAATTAGTCTGTTTTGAGGTCGATACGCTGCGATTGATTTTCCTCTCACTTACCCATGTAAACTGGGAATAATTCCATCACAGTTGATGTAAACATAAGTATAAAATTGGTTTAAGTCAGAAAAGCGCTGGGTTGACCGTGTTACTATATCGGAAAGCCTGTTTCAAAAGAACAGTCTTTTACTTCCTCGTAACTATGTCTACATCAATAAAATTGCCATGATTACCTTTATTTGTTCTAATGCCATTGCTCAGGTTCACACTGTAATAGAAAGTGCTTTTCAAGTCACAATCCCAAAGCCCACAAAAATCCACAAGCTTCCTTCTCATGTGCCACAAGCTTTTTTCTGCCGAGTACCCAGGGCGAAGGCGTCACCAGCTGTAACGTATCCAGCACCTTGAGCGATCCCCAGGCACAAAGACCATCTTCTGCACCCTCGTGTTCCTCCCTCAATACAAGTGGAACTGCTCCTCTTGTCTTCCATAAGGATACTCAGAGAGATTCTCCTTTTGGGCATGAAAGAGGATTTCTTTCTGCTTAAGGTGCAGCCTTGCCAACACTGATGTCCCGTAAAGCAAGAGCTGGTGTTTCCTACTAGCTAGAAGGAAAGTACAGATTCTTTGCCACACTCAAAACAACAACAACAACAACAAAAAAAGCTGGCTTAAATCTTATATATGAAAGGTGACCCAGGACCTGACCCTCGCCTTTTGCTGTGTGCTCACATGGGATACCCCAAAGCTGTTCTCAGAAAAGCTCCGAGCCGTGCCGGGGTCCCGCAGTGAGGGACGCAGAGGGACACTTGGACGGCGGCCGCGGCAGCAGGTCACCCTGCAGCACTGACGGAGGATTTGACAAAGCCTGGGTTTAACAGACAGCCCTCACCCCCTAAGCAGGAGAGGAATTTTCAAAAACACCCCGGAATAAAATGAGAAAAACTTCTTGCCGTGCTTCAAAAAGGAGACGGCAGATTTTCCTGCCTACCGCTGAGCAGAGCCGGGGTATCCCCACGCCGCGATGCCCAAAGCAAGGGGCTGCCTGCTCCGTGCAAACGACATCCCGCCTCCCACCGCTCAGATTTATCCTCCTGGAAATTTACCCGCAGGTGCTGCTGACAAAAGTTTAAGTCCACAGTTGCTGTCAGAAAGAGATTTGTTCTCCCAAGTTTTCCAAAGCTAACTGCTATTTTCTCCAAAATGGTAGACAATAGATGATGATGATGCTTATTATTATTAGCATTAGCATTATTGTTTAAGTAAACTTGTCCAATGCCAGCCCTGAAGAAGACAGAACACAAAGCTTGAGCTCTCTATTTGGGTCAAGTTTCTCTCAGTTTAAACAAAGTATGTAAAAGCATAACAATGCTATCAAACACAGATACAAAGCTTAGCAAAACATGAGATTCTCCCACCAGTTATTATCTCTCAGTAAGCTGACATCTGTGGGATCACTCCTGGGCCTTTTAATTTACCATGTCTTCTAATCAAAGAAAGATTAACTGCACTTCCAACAATTGCTCCTCCTTCCTCTGTCAGGCTCAGGCTTTTCTCTTCTGAGCTCCCAGGGAGGGTGGGCTAACCAAAAATTTGGCTACCACAGCCTCTCTCCCACCCGCGGGCAAAGCACCAGCTCCGCCACAGCCCCGGCTCTCCTGGGGAGCGTCTTCTTCTAAGTGTCTTAAGCTGAGTCCCGAGCAGGACAACGGCTGGAAGAGCATTTTTGTTTTCCACACGTTCTTCTCCCTGAAAGCCAGGGGAAGAGACCTGCAGGCCTGGCTGCTTCTTGCAGAACCAATGGTGGGAAATTTCCTTCCTCCTTCCAAAGCTTCGGTCAGGTGCCCCAACTTAAATGGGAAAAAATCTTGACATTTGCACCAAAAATCACGTAGGCATTCCTGGATGACCCCATAACCACCTACTCTAGCCCAACCCTATCCCTTATCCAAAGGGACCTGCCATCTGACTCTCCTCCTCCACGGTGCTTCCCTGTGACTCCCCGGAGGCTTCCCCAGCACCCCCCAACCCGCAGCTCAGTTTCCAGCCAGATATTTCAGGCACCAAGTTCCCATTACAGGCACTGGGGGGGTTACACACCTACATTAGTTTGGGCCCTGAACCTTGGATCGGAAAGCCTGTCTAAAAACTGGTCTGAAGTGAGTTCCAGGGGTGGTGAGGAGTCCAGCCCACCTATGGCCCTGGCACAAATCCCACCGCTGCTAATTTCCCATGGCAATGGATTTCCTTTCACCTCCCCAACATGCCATCCCTCAAAGACGACTGCTGGGGGGGGCAGCTGGAGCCGACAGCAACCAGCCAAGAGAGCGTCTGCTGAAAACTTCCACTTGCGGAAACATCACATAGAAGAAAAATCCCTTTGACAGACACATTAGGGGGAAAGAATAAAACACACCAAACCACCCCCTCCCACAAAGTGTAAACATTCAAGATCTATGCGACTGCCAGCGCGGGCTCTCGTAGTTGGTGTGTACCATGGGAGGAGAACCGCAACGCTTGAGGGCTGAGGGTTCGTTGTCCGTGTCCGTAGCCCGGAGGTGACAGACAGACGGGCTGCCCGGGCCGGGCTGCGTTACACCCCCCCGCGGTGCCAGCACACGGGGCTCCGGGAGGTGCTCTGCTTGTTTAATTTTTTATCTCGTGTTTGGGAAAGGTTTTACCGTACGCGGCTCTGGCTCCAACCAGCGTTAAGAGCTACTCGGTGCTTTTAAGAGTGTTATTAAGAGAAATTCAAAGAACACCCCAAAAGAACTACTTATGAAGCCAGGGCTTTCGATTCACCAGGGCCCAAAGCATAGCCCTGGACTCCCCAAATCCTCCCCCCCAGCACCCCCATACACACCAGCCTCAGCGGCTGCAGAAAACGTCTGCCCTCCTGCTCCTTGTCATAGGCAAGTAGGGTTTTTTTTTCTCCCCTCCCCCGCCCCATCAAAGGGCCATGAGCACATCTGCTAGGCTCAACCTGCACCCGTGCAGCTTTTTGGCAGCTCTCCACCCCACTCGGTTGCCCCCCAGTTCGCCGAGATATTTACTTCCTTGCTGGGGAGGATGCAACAAGGGAGGGGTGGGAAACCTCCTAACTCCAGAAGGAGTCAGAGCCGGGATACTGGGAGCAGCTGTGTGCCCAGCCAGGCGTTCATGCTCACGCAGCGCAAGTCCAGCGGCTGCAACCGCTGCACGACGCTGGGTTTTAGTGGGCTCGCTCCTACCCAAACTGGCTGCGCTCTAACCCGCAGGCCAAGGTGCAGGTTGGGCTCAGCTTGGGGCGATGCCCGATCCCAGCACGGGCATCCCCTCGCTGCGGGGGCACCCAAGGTGTGAGCTGGTCCCCGACGACCTCCCCATCACCAGCGGTCCCCCGGGCTCGCAGCCCCTCTACCTCCACCACTGCCGAACTCTGCAGAGCGTATCGTTTTCCGACACAAGCAATAATAAGCCAAAATCAAAACACGTTAAGAACTTTTTCTTCATACGGCTTACCACCAAAATGGTGGCTAATCAGCCCAGGAATACTAATTCTCCCAGTAGAAGGGATGTGAACCAGACACCGCTATGCCATACCAAGTCTGAGATCCGTAATGATCACTCACTACACTGAGAGCAACAGAACAGGCTTATTCTCAGGAAAGCTCATCAAAATGAGCGATACGCCCATTCCGAACACTCCAGAGAATTTGATATTGGACAATTTTTTAATTTCTCCATAAAATAAACTCTTGCTTACTCTCTTTTCTGCAGACTGCTTTTGCAGAAGGCAGAGGAGGTTCACGTCGGGATCTGCTGCAGATTTTGAGTGTGACCCTGGTGGGCTCACTGGTCGTGGGTGGCACATTTGCAGCCCCATGAAATGCCATCTTCTCCCTGCCACCCACCAGTCAGTCTCCTTCCCTTCCCACTTGAAGTGAAGCAGTCTGATATAGTGACTTCACCTCATGTCTGCGTGCGGCAAACCTAGCGTCACGTACCTCCTGGGCAAGGCAAGTGCTCAGTCACAGCAATAACAAAGGTTGGCTCTGAATCATTCCCGGCCCATGTGGAACAAGACTTTATTCCTCCTTTTCTTCCTCCTCCACCCACCGCTGCAAAAGCAACTTCCAGTATAAGGCGCGAGGCTCAGCATAGCTCTGCTGCCGGCAGGGCCAGTCCTCCAGCCCCAATTACCTTTGCTCGCAGGTGACGCTCTGCAAAGAGAAGTTTCTCCACAAGAGTTTAAAATCCGTCTTTCCGGGCGGTCTCCCTGCAAAGCTGAAGTACAAGCCTTTACGCCATGTGGGAAAACAGCACTCCTTGTATGCAGATTTGCTCCTAAACACGGCATTTTAATTAAGGGCTGAATCATGTTCCAGCTTGTGTAGTAACAGCGTGTAAAATAATCCCTTTAAACCCTCGCTCGCGGTACCTACCCCAGCGCAGCGGCAGGACGGGGGGAGAGGGGCTCCCCACCGCCGACCCCTGCTCCCGCATCACCCTGCCGAAAAGGAGGGGTGCGCGGGGCAGGGCTGGGGGTCAGCCCTGTCCCCCAGGGACCCACGGCTTCGTGTATCGGCCCAGGGGATGCCCCCGCGCTACCACGGCCTCCCTGGGCGAAGGGGAGACCCCGGGAAGCTGCTGCTCTCGGGGAGCCAGTCAGGATGCTCCCAGCCCCACCAGCAACACCACACCGCTCTCTGTGACTTAAATGGGATGTGTGGGCGCCTGACAGCTCTGCGGGCCTGTGTTTGTAACAGTCATCTCAGCATCCCACTCTGCGCGGACTGATAAACCTCTTCTTAAAAAAACCAAACAAACAGAACCCCAATAAAACATCGCTCCTCTTTTAAAAAAAAAAATTACCAAGGAACGGAGCTTTTTCTCTCTTGCCTTTTTTTTTTTTTTTTTTTAAATCAGAAATATAGTGCCTTCATTGTGCAATGCCAGGTGTGAATATCACTTTTAACATTTACAAAGTCTGAGATTGTTCAAAGGGAAGAGAGTCTGTTTTACCCTACAGGCATAGAATTCGGAGGGCAGGCAAGCCAGCTTCAACCTGCACCAGAGTGAGTCTGGCGGTGAACAGCATCACCTGCGCCCAGGGCACCCCCTGCAGCAGTGCTGGCCAGTCCTGAGGTCAGTACCTTACCTATTCCTTGAAAGAGGGGAGGGGAAAAAAAAAAAGAAGAAAGAAAAAAAAAAAAGAAAGGCTCATCTTACCTTGTGACTACAGCCACAGAGCTTGGAGCCTTCATCACACAGACGTTAAAGTCGGTGAATTCATATTTACAAGGCAATTTTCATCTTACTCTGCTCAAAGCAGAACGACTCCTCCTCTCTATCCCTTAGCGACTCCTACTCCCCAAGACTTAAATCAACCTGTCCGACTTTTCTTTCTCTTTTCTTTTTCTTTTCCCCAGCCTTGGAAGTTTGGAAGAAAAGACAAAAGGAAACAGTTGACAGAAGCACTAAATATGGAAATGTGCAACCTCGTTAATCAACGCGCAGAGCTCTCGGACATGAAAGAATTCTGACAAGGGAACTCGTACAGACGCCAGCGTACTGCTCCAGACACCCTACGTGTCCGTGCATCTCCCCGAACGCTCTCGGGGGTGCACACCCCACCCGCCCGGATTTCAGCTCCGGGGGCCGATGCCGGCCATGCCTCCTTGCCTCTCCCGCCGCTGGACCACCCCCACAGCACATCGTCGTCCCCCCCCCAACGCTGCGGCGACGACCGGGACAAAATGTGGCCACCCCGACCGCTGCCTATTCCTCTACACAGCCTTTTTGACCTATTTGAACTTGCAATGCAGGGGGAAAAGACAGATTATAAAGCTTTACAGTGGAATTCCATCCCTGAATTGCGGTCATCTCCCTCTGCTCCGCCTTACTTGCCCTTACCCATAGCCTGACCAAAACACAGCCATATAAAGACCCAAAAATCCCAAAAAAGGACAAGGGCAAAGGCCATTACAAAGGCTTCAGTGAAGCTGAGCTAAACGCAACCTTTTATTCTGTGTTACAACATTGCTTTGTCATTCCCCGGCAGCCAGGAACGACGCTGCTGCTTCCCTCAGAAACTTGCTCCGTTCTGAAAATTGTAAAATTGCAAAATCCTTTCTGTTCTAACCCGCCTGAATACAGCCACGTTTCACTGTGAGGTTCAATCCATTAGCTGATTAAAAGCTATAGATCACGCCGTCTTGGACACATTCAGGCCATTATGAATAAGACCTGTCAAAAAAGCTTCCAGCACAACTGGTATCTTTGAAATTGCTAGGGCTACAGTTAATAAAACTTCACGTTCAATCATTCTTCAAGCCCGCAATACCAACAGGCAAAGAAATTTATGGTATTCTTTGAAATTACATATTTAGACGTGAGTTACAGGTACAGCAGCTTTAATTCCCGAACGACATCAAAAAAGTTATCCCAAAAGAATACCAAAGCCATTGCTGCATGCCAGCGACAGTCTGCTTATGAGAAATGCAAAAAAAAAAAAAAAAAAAAAAATCACTGATTAATTCCAGCTCCAATTTGCAGATTTGCTTCCTACAGACTAAGCAAAACTTTGAAGTTTCTCTGTAGACAACATTCTTCATACACATCTGTTTACTCCCATCGCTCCTAAAAAAACATTAAAGAAAACACATCTCTAACCAATGCCTTTAACTATTATTGACCCCTCTTGAAAGCCATCAGTTTAACCAAGAGCAGGATTCAAAACAAGAAAAATCAGAATAAATGACAGAGTTTTTCAGGGCTTGCAAATAAATGCCGACAGCTAAAGAGCGGCCGCTGGCTTTCGGCATTGCTACAAGAGCTCTTTCCAAGCCACCTCCCCGTATGCCAGGACTGCCAGTCCCTGGTATTCAGCAGGCACTTCCCTCATGCTTAAAATTCAGCTGAGCCACCAAGGGTGGGTGGGAACCCGCAGGCGCCTGGGTGCTAGCACCAAAATACCACTAGTTGTAGCTAAATTAGGCAAGGAAATTCGGAGAATGCAACTGGTTCTTGAACACCCCTCAGGTAACTCAACTGTCGCCTCTGAGGTCAGTTCTGTCTTGCCAGGGAGACAAGAAGAAAACCACCGGGTCTCCTCTGCCCAAGTAAATCCCCCCCTCGTTTCTGCCAGCTGAAACCTCAGTCCTTATAAAAGCACTCTATAAAAACACCTGGATATGTCGCTGTCTTTTTATTAGCGTCACGGCGAGCCCCCCATTACAGGAGATTTACAAGACTTCCTAGAAGCTCAGCAAACCTTCTCACTCTTTCAAACTTCCGATGATAAATAAGTCGAGATTTTTCACCTGCACATTACAAAGATATTTAAGCACTTGCCTTTTAGAGCAAAACCTAAATCTTCTCAAATTGCTAGCTGCACATTATTTACTTCAATAATTTATCCTTATATGCTTCAAATGATCTTCAAAGCGGCTGTAAAGGTTCCCAGTGCATTCAGCATTCATGACCATGAAACAAATCGTTTATGCAAATATTTTTAGCTCATTTTGCGTTTGCCAGCTAGTTACCATGTCCCGATCCCAAGCTCACCCAAGGCAAAGAAAAGACTCTGTAATTATTTATGATTCCTTCTTCACCTGCCATTCTGCATGAATGGTACCCTGTGAGTATTTGCAAATGTTCTGTGACCTTGTGAATTATTTTATTGTAGGATGTAGAAAAGCAGCTTTTCAAAGTGACAGGGAGTCATTTACAACCTGCATAGTCTGGCAAATGACTTAAGTGCAACTCCACGCACATATTAGTGTTCTTCACGTGGTATCATTTAAAAACATATGCTTATCGTTAAAACATCCTCCACTTTCAGAAAAGCAAAAAAAATACAGGGGGGTGGAGGGGATTACTTGTAATCGTAGCTACATTTGCTTTCAAAAAAATCTTACCCTACAAAATATTCTTGGTCTTACTACCCCATTTAATAAACAGCTAACAATAAAGGTTACCAGATCTTGTCCGTTTTGAACATCAAAGAACTCAAATAATAGTAATTATCCCAACTGACGGATCGCAATCCAAATATCTAAAACTGGTTTTTTGTCTGCTGAAACTCTGAGGCTGAAGTGCTTCTCCAGGAAAGAGGCTTAGAGCTGAGCGACAGAATATGAACAGCTACAGAATATGAACAGCATTTATTTACTTTAGAAAAGGGAGGGACTTTGGGGGCAACAGGAAGGGTGGTTTTAACCCTTTTTCACTCTTCAGTTCCTAAAAACTTTCCAGTGGCACTGCGGATGCACAGTTCAGTTAAATGCCAATAAGCTTGGGGTTTTTTAGACCTATTTCTGCAGAGACCTCATAGGTAATCCATTGTAAACTGCCAAACAGAGGTTGAAAATTCCTGCCCAAAAGGGCTGGGAAGCAAAGCAGCCATAGAAGCAAATCCCACAGGGAACAGGTCAGATAATGTCCGACTACCACAGACATTAAAGGAGAATCCAAAGTTTACCGATCGTGTGATTTTTTGATATTTAGACTTTCCCCGCCCCGTACCCACGATTTCTATGCATATACTCTGTTATGCCCTTGCTGATCAACTGCTGCCATCTGAAACAGGAAAGAGAACACAGCATTTATCTCAAAAGGAAACAAAACAAGTGATCACCAATACTCCTAGAAGCCTCAACCTTCAAAAATAAGAACTTGATTTCTTAGGGCAGCAAGACTGTGAAATAAGGACATCAGAAATTAATAGAATGGCAACTTGACAGATAGAACCAAGTCTATAAAAGAAACTTTTCAAGACTCATGATCTACTTCAGTCAACCAAACATGCTCCTTAGTCAAACTTATATATAGCTAACAAACTAGTGTTACCAAAAAAACCCAAATCTGTGCCATCTGCACTTGGAACAAAAAATTCAGATAACTGAAGGAAATACTTTGATGAAGACAAGAATAATCAAAGGTCTGGACCTGTGAGAGAAGAGTGCAGTGATCAGATTTGCTCTGATGTCAGCAAACACATCAAAGGTTGCTGCAAATAGAAACGAACCGATTTGTTCTCTGCAATGACAGTGCACAGAACAGGAACTTACAGGCTCAACCTGCAGCAAGGAAGATCTAAGTTAGGCATCAGGGAAGGCTTTTTTCCAATGTAAAGATAACCCTGCTCAGGTTTGCTGATGGAGCCTGTGGAATTTCCCACGTTGAAGATTTTTACAAACTGAATAGGCAAACTCTGCTAAAAACGGCGAGGATATCCTACTGGGTGTAAGGGGGTGGGCTCCTGAAATAATTCCTAGAGTTATTCTTATGAGTGTATGACAGACTCCTGGACTGAGAGATGGTAAACGCCACCATCAAGAAGAGAGATTAGGAGATTCTCCTGTCTGTGGGTGAGGACAGGAGGAAGGACGATGCCGACGGAAGGGTGGAAGGACACCGTTTGCTTTCAGAACTCTCCTTGGCTGGTATTTGCTCAGGCTGAAGATGGCAAACTAACGACTCCGTTATTACATAAACGGTTAGCCACAATACATGCGTTGCTTGTTTAGTGCTAAACGCAGACATGTTAGAGGTGAAAGAACACGAACAAGGTTTTGACAAATACGCAGACCACGATGTGTAGATCCTCCTGCCTCAGGACCTCGAAGCCCTTCAACCAGGCGCCCACCGCGGGTGCTGACATCCCCGCTGTCCAGAGAGGTGAGGCAGACAGAGCTTGGTGTTCTGCCTGCACCAGGTCGTGGTGATGGGAGCTACGGACACTCCAGACCAAGTGTTCACGACCTTCCCATCTTCCCAGCACCCAGCGCTATTTGAACTGCCATGAGATCTCCAGCTGATTAAATCCACTGACTTCTTGATGACTACCTGAGGTTGCAAAGCATCTTCCCTAAATGGCAGGGACTCTAGAGGATTAAGAAGCAACTCACTGGGGGGGAAAAATGGGTCTGAAATCATCTGACAGAAGACCTGAGGTGGCTGCCAGGAGCTTGGCAGGCTCTGGAACTGCATTAGCTTCCAGATCCGTATGTCTGTGTCTTGGGTTTTTCCACTACAAATGGGGATTTGGAAGACTAGAAAGCTACAACTGATGAGCATGAGAACCCAGGATATAAGCAATGCTTCAGCCACCTCTGTCTGCCCTCTCTTTTCTATTAGAGGACATTTTTTTTTTTTAAAAAATTAAGAAAAATAAAAAAGAATTTGCCATGTGTATTTATAAACAAGTCAAGTAACATTTCCACCCAAATCTAATCCTAACATTACAAGTCCACTTCCAGCTGGAAAGAATGACAGTGCAGTTACCTTTGCAGTAGCATCTGCTCCAAGAACTTGCTCGCATGTTTGCTGTCCCCAGCAAACAAGACAATACTGCTCCGGTGCAAATGGAGGCTTGGGACAGGAGATAACGCCCCAAACCATCATTTCTCAGGCTCACCAAAGAGCTGGTACAGATTCGATAAACAAACTATTGAAACTCTCTGACAGCGGTCAAAAGGGAAATTTATTCCTTGAGTCTCATTTCCAAGTTTATGATATATGTTGGACTAAAAATCACTCATTGCACATTAGCAACACTTTCGAAAAAGACCTTTTGAAAGCCAGTCACCATAAGTAGCCAGGGTCACTCAGTGCCAGCCACGGCTTCCTGCTCCTGAGGACTTTTCAGATGACTCCGAGGCATGAGCCTCATCACCAGAAGCTTTATTTATACTGTGCTGAAGAAACACCAAAACAATGTATTGGGTTTGTCAAAGGGACAAAGACTTGGCAACACGCAGTGCATGCCTTGTGCAATGATGCTCAGCTCCAGGCTTTTCCTAGAAGGCATCACTTGCTCACGCTGGTACCACTTTCCTACATGGTTTTGAACCCAGGTTTTGGCAGGACCCCGAGAACCGGGATAACAAGGGCACCCAATGTGCCCGTCCACCAGCAAACACTTCTCCAGCCACTCCATCCAGGTGTCTGCATGCAATGCAACCACTGTCCTTGCAGGCATCCAGCTTTCAGGTCCAGCCTTCCTCAGCATCACCTCTCAGCAGGAGGCTCTCAAAGAAGGACAGATTGCAGCCCTGGTTTTATCCCTGGAGGTTTAGCCTCTGATGTCTTGCCTTATAAGCATGCGTGCTACACCTTCAAATGAGCTGTCTGAAGACATCTTCAATACGTTTCAATCAGTAGATTGCCCACAGAGCTGTTTTTTTCCTTCCTATTTTAGCTGCTGGAGTAACCTGACAACATATTTTATCTAAAACCTCCTCCAACCTAGTAAGATTTCACTGTGTGCTGCATTTGGTACAATACAGCCACCAAACATGGATTTCCCTTAGATATTAACATCAGCTCTTCCTACCCAAGGGATCACTCCTGCCAATGTAGTAAAAGACATTTTCCTGTCAAACCTCTGAATATGGAGACATCAATACTGTCCTTCAGGGCAGGCCCCAAAGTTTCTGAGCTGCCTAAGAAGGAGCAGCTGCTCATTAGGTATTTTTTTCCCCAAGACAAAAAACTTTTTTGAGCTGAGAATTAAATTTAGTTTACCTTTTAGACATCTCTCTGTGCCTGGCAAATTGGAAGCCTTACAGGCACAACTAGCAGCAGGGAAACTCAACATGGGACACAACAGACTGAACAGCACAGGTTTTTATTTCTCTCCCCTGTCCCTCCCTTCCTCACTCCAACACACCTCTTACCACCTGGGGTGGTAGATGATGAGGGGGTCCATCCTGAATCTCAGAATCTAACAAAACCCTCCTGAAATCCAAACATCTCAGCAAAATGGCTCAGCTTCAGCAAAACTGCGCTGTTAATTATTTAGAGGAAAAGTGCCAAAAATATTCCAATTAGACTCAGTCCTATTATCCTCTTGCAGCTGCCTTTGCTGAGGAATTTCCAGAGCTCTTTAGCCTATGTACCTGAGATCTTAAAACTTTTCTAAAGGAAAATGAATAACGAAAAGCACCTGAGTGCCTGTCTGAAAACTGCAGCTCTGGACCACCTACAAAGATGTGGCACTTTGTGCCCTGCGGCCTAAGGCTTCCTCTCAGCTACAAGTATACACTGAATCCAAGAAATTTATGTACGAGTTTATGTTTTCCATCATTTTTGCTCATCTTCTCAAGGATGCTGCTGTTACATGTGCTGGCTTTGGACATCAACTCAACATTTTAAAAAAAAAATAAGCTGACAGCTAATTTAGTCTGTTTTCATCGCCCCCCCCCGGAAGGATGGGATCAGGTCTCCGAGTGTGACTTGCAGTATAGGATGTGGCGCTTCCTGAACCTATTCCTGCATCCATAAAGGCCATAATATAATCGTGGCAACTTTAATACTGAGCCTACTGCTACCTACTGAAAACTAAAGGCACTACTGCTGAAGAAAGCAGGCATGAACTACAGGATATGATATAATCGTCTTGGCATTTTCCTGAATGGTAATTCAATTATCTCCATCCTAGAGATATACAAGCTTTACTCAGGTCAATCAATCCGTTATCAAACATAATACAGCTATTTGGAGTTCCAATTAGCGATGAAGATTAGGCGAACATCAGTTTAACATTTTGTGTTTACATATAATTAATTTTCATGCAAAATGCTACTGGATAAAAAGATAGTCTATATGAATGCCTGGTTTTGTTTGCCTTGCATAGCACCACACCTTGCTTTTCACTCATCTAATAGAGCTTTACTGAGTGCTTATGCAGCCATTTGCTTATTCTGAATGCAACAAAAATTAAGATTACTTCTAACTATTCATGTTAAATGTCCATTTGAAGATGTCTCCTACCAAACCTCTAGACCTGAAGCAGGTCAACTAAAGTACATATTAGAGTCAGATGGCACCAATTTCTCAAGGCCTTTGCTCAGTGATTTTCTTGGCTATCCTCTCAAAACCCAGAATACCACCCAACATGGACAACAAGATTTCAGACTCTATCAAATCATAGCTATGCAATGGCTTTTATATGAAGTAGCTGCAAACCCAAAAGCAGGCCAAAAGAAAATCACTACTGTCATTCATTAAATCAACAGCATAAGCTATTTGGAGAGGGTCTGTGTTGTGAATTACATCTGCACTGGACCTTATGGAACTGCACCTCAGCTTCAACAGGGTTTCTCTGCAGTGCCACACACTAAACCACCACCAGCAAGAGACTGGTAACACGACCCATGGCACATCTTACTGCTACTCCTGCGGTCTGGAGAATACTATCCATCCTCAAAACCTTCAACTGCAGTAAGATATTGCCAGGTACTTCGACAGTAGCTAATTTCTTGAAAAGCACAGCTAACATCACCGTTCTCTAAAGCTCTTCCCTTTAGACATCAGCTACTTATACACACTTAGGCATTGACTCTAGAAAGTAAACTACAAGCTTCTGCTTGCCAGGGAGGGGGAAGAAATTTAAAAAAAAAAAAAAAAAAAAAAAAAGATTTGAAACCATGCTCTGATTTGAAATCCTGTATTTTCCTGTTGGAGGAGAAAGACAAGCTTCTCCACTCAACTCTCCCAGCCCCATCGGCACATCCATCCTGCCCGTGTTCCCATGTCCCACAGCTGGGGCACCCCAACCCCTGCCCCACGGGGTGCCCAGCCAGGATGGCTCCGTTCCCTGCCCCAGCCTGTGGGCAGGACCCTCCCGAGCCGAGCACCGTCATTCCTGACCAGATCTCTCTCGTTAGGTCCCAGGCTATCCATCGCCTCTTGCGAGAAAAAGCCTTTCCAAGCTCCTCCAGCTGGGGTAAAGGCCTTTGGGACCAGTTCTTTGGCTACGCGCCACAGCAGCTCCCCTTTGTACCTCAGCCCCATGATGCGTGCCAGAAAAGCTGTCCCCACGGACTCTCCTATAAGAGCGAGCGATGACTCACTGAATTAAAGCACCCTTAGTCCTCGTGGCTACAAATTTAGCACAGAACTGCAAAGTTTTCTGCTGAGCTTCAGCCTGGCCCTGATTTCCACCCAGCCTTGCAGAGACGTATCCCAACCCAACGGAAGAAGGATGCTTCACCCTGCGTCACCTTTGTAGGCGAGCAACGGGGACAGCAACGGGAAGAGGCTCCACGCAACCCCCGTAGCTTGGCAAGGATGCTGGCCAGGCCCCCAGCGGAAAGAAACAACAAAAAAAAAACCCTCGCCTTGTTCACCAGCTGGGTCCCCAGGGCTGCTTGCAGCCCCGAAAACCACTGCTCTGTCCCCGCAGCCTCAGCCCTGGAAGCGGCGTGAGGACAAGTGCCCTCAAAGCCCTTCCCCACCGCCAACGGAGGACCCACGGACAGAGGCAGTGCCCTCTGGTGGGGTCTCCTGCCCCCATTGCCCCCCGGTCTCCGCCACGGCACTCAGCTGCTCTCTCTTCTCCTGCAGGCAAACGTTTCCATTTCCTCATCACAGCCGAACCTCCGCCGTGGTCACTTCCCCAGCAAATTCGATTAGAGCTGCACATTTTCTCACATCCTCTAAATAAACAGTGGGTTATTCACATCCACAGTCGCACTCCTATACGTTTGTTTATCCAGCTATTTACATTGGCAAGCAGTCACCCCTGTAACCATTACAAGCTAACCATCGGCGAGACCAAACCAGCGTGTTGTCCTGCAAAACGGCCACGGCCCGCTAGACCTGCTGCAATAACCGGCTTTTTGCACATACTCATTTAAGCTGACATCTCTGCCGAGCAGTTTCATTATCCCGGCCGTCAGCCAGCCAGTCCATCCTCCCCTTGGGAAAACTCTGCCTTCTTGATTGCCTCGTTCCTTTGACCCCCGGCAGGTCTGGTCCTGTTTGCATTCAGCCTCCCCCGGGTCACGTAAAACTAAGGAGGGAGCGCAGGGAACCCTACACGAGATCCAGGCTTTATATTAGTCCCACATTAGCACTTGACGGCTGACGGGCAGGATTGCCGCAGGGCAATTTTGGGGCAGGAGCAGGTGCCCGGGGCCCAGAGGCATGTGTGCACCTCGCTAATGGTCTTCAGACAGGACATTCCAGCACCTCCGAGGTGACCCACTAACGACTTGCAGGATGCGGTAATGAACATAGAGCAAATCAGGCAGCGCATGCCCGGCGAGGCAGGCTATTGAGCCCGCGCTTCGAAGGGGAACCTCGGAAATTAGACCTTTGCTGTGTTAAAAGTATTGGCAATGGTAAGTAAACGTGGTTTTATACATTTATAGACGTTTCCCTCGCAGCTACTGCCGACTGCGCCTGAATTTCCTCGACTAAACTGCAGAAAACACGGCCGCTACGGCTGTTTGAAGCCTGTGAGGAATTGAATGTGTGGTGGGTTTTAAACAACACCCACTCCATGCTATTTATTAAATTACTGGGGTGCTTTTCCAAAGACCAATTTTGCCAGTCTCGTTCTTTGCTTCAGCAGTGCTCCAATCAATTGAGAAATCAAGACAGTCATCTCTGGGATCAAAGAATTACTTAGGCAAATAGAAAACTGGAAAAGGACCTGAAAATCAACCAGCAAAAAGGACCTGAAATTCTCCCATAATCACTCCTTTGATACTATGATGATAAGAGGCTTATTTGTACCTTGGAACACTGAATTTTTCTCATCCCTTTTGAGAAGGAAAGCAAAAGCAGCAAAACAAAGAGTATCAAAACCAGGTATGAAATGCCACCATAAAAATAAGGCGCAGTTATGCACAGATAAGCAAAAAGAAAATACCAGTGATAACAGGTGTGTTTGGCAGGGAAGGGACTGTTTTTGCACTGCAGAGAAAAGCAATTAACTATCTAATATCCCAACCACTTTCAAAGGGCTGGTTTGTTTGATTTTTATTTTTTTTAAACAGTGGCAGGCCTGAGACAAATTTTGCCAACATAACACTTTCCCACTGGAAACAGAGGGCGGGCTGCTCTCCATCGGCACGTATCCAGCGAGTCCCTACCAACACATGCAGCACCTGCGATGCATCTCTCTCTCACCCAGAGAAGAGGTGAGAGATTTTTTTTTTTTTCCCTAGATAATCTGAGGCTTCTTGGGAAAGCCCATGTATTATTCACTAAAAATTTCTAACACCCGTTAAAATTATTGCTAAAGGTCAACATTTAATATTCCCCAAGAGAACAGACGTGTTTTGTTGCCCTTCAGAGTATAATGTTTGTGGTAACATCTCTCTAAGCGCAGGTCGCCCCTCCGAAGAGGAAGAGCGAGCCAGCTGGGGAAGGGACCTGCCCTCCCCACTATTTGCCACCGTCAGCTTTAATTTTACTGTTTTAACTCAGTCCTACAGTTGTAAAGAAAGTCCTCGACACGACATAGCGATAGTGAGACTGGCTGGGGCACTCTGAGTTTACTTTGCTTCAGAGGGCAAGGGGGACACCTCTGAAATGTCACAGAAAGGCTGGGGAACACCAGCTTTCCGCTGCATTAACCGATGGAGTGAGTCATCTCCCCAGTTTCACATCCGCCGTCGCAGCTCTGAGGTCAGCGATGCTGCAGATCTTACACGCAACGACGAGGAACGCCTCGGGGTTGGACTTGGGGGGGGACGACGGAGCCCGCTCCTGCTCTACACTCTCGAAGGGGCCAGCAGCTACAGCACCCTACGGAAGGGCAGCCTCGTCCCGGCCAGTTTCTGCTCCCCAGAGCTGTGGCTACAGGAGACATGTCCAAGCAGTCCTGCACAGATGTCCCTCCATCTCTTTCTTACCTCCTCGTGCTGCCAAACCGAAGACTTTCAGCTACATGGTTCTTCTTCGGATCTCTTCTCCTTTTCTTATTTTGAGGAGAGCACGGAGATTTAGCATCCTTGCCCTAAGCGCTCCTTCCAAAGGAGCGGCAGAAGAAATACATGTATCTCCCAGGGGAAGGAATTAAGCTACTCTCTCAGTGCGAGCATCCTTCAAGGTGATGCCGACAATAGTGTCTGCCATTAATGCGCCTGCAATAGCTCATATATATCGGCACGGGTACTCAGCTGGAAACATTCAGAAGCATCGATCCCAAACTCCCAAACGCTGGCACTAAAATTTACGGCCGGACTACCTCCTGATCATCAGCGTGCACATATTGCCTGCCTGAGATATGAATATTTGTCATCACCCCCCCTCATCAACTACTCTTGCTCCCACAAAAGTAGTTCATTTAAAGTCAGTGGGATCTACGCAGCAAATTTTCAGTATCTATTCCACCCTGTTGATAATGCCTATAAATTACTTGGAGAAACCAGCTGTAAAATTGCTAAATTGCTGGTGACACGAAATTGAAGGGAGTAGTAAATACAAAGCAACCATAAGAGAGATCCAGAGGGATTCGGATCACTTATGTAACTAGGCCAGTACACTGAATTAAATTTACTGCAGAGCAAACGTAAACTATTGCTCAGCTATTGGAAAACTGCAGAAGCAAATATCCTGCACTTCTGAACTGAAGCACAAGAGAACAGGACCATGAAATAGCAGCAGACACCCATCAAAAATCTCTCCCAGAGGAAGAAAACTAACCCAGCGGAGCCAGCGCTGTGTTGGGATCCGTGATAGCTGGGAAGGGCAGGGCCCTGGCAGGGGGCTGAGCATTTTGCTGATCGCACTCACCTGGGGGGTATAGGGCAGGTATGAGAGCAAGCTGAATTCTTCTCATCCCTTTTGAGAAGGAAAGCAAAAGCAGCAAAACAAAGAGTATCAAAACCAGGTATGAAATGCCACCATAA
>JAVJGG010000024.1:24285593-24312782 GCA_035590195.1 Aviceda cuculoides | reverse complement strand
AAATAAGGCACAGTTATGCACAGATAAGCAAAAAGAAAATACCAGCGATAACAGGTGTGTTTCTGTTGGCACAGAAAACACCCTTTCTTAGCAGGCAGAATTGCTGTTGGACTGCGAGCCCTGCCGAGGGCAAAGCGAGCTGCTCGGGGACGGGACGAGAAACTCCCGGACCCACCGGCCGTGCCTGCGGCAGCCGGAGGGGAACCCCAGGCACCTGAGCCCAACGGAAGCTCTGAACCGAGAAACGCACTGAGGCAAGGAAACGCATGAAGGAGTTGTGGCTATAAGTAAACCGCTTCCCAGGTTATCTAAGTAAGGACTAATTTGTCGCAAAAAGGCAGGCAGAATCACCGGTGCGTTCCTTCATGCACCTGATAAACCCTCGAGAACCCGGAGGCTGGAGTTCGGGGAGAACAGCAGCACAACGCAGCAGCCTGGTAATCCCATCAAGGGCAGCTCCACCGTGGCCGTGACGCTTCCCAGGCGACGCCACGGCACCGACGCCGGGAGCCAAGGGAGCAAGGCGAGGGCACCCACCCGCCCCAGGGACCACGAGCCCAAGGGCTGCCCCGGCGGGGATGGCCGCTGCGCAACGGAGGGGAAGAAAGCGGGATGCTGACCAGGGAAAAGCCAGCAGCCGAATCTGGTCTTTTCCCAGCGTGACGTTTTTCCAAGGCTTTGCGCTTCACCTACTTTGTGCAGATCCTCACGAGGACAGGGAGGAGGCGTGCCTGCCACTGGGCAGCCTCTCTGCCAGACCCCAAATCCTTGCTCCCGAAAATATCTCACCTGGGCTGCGCAACGTACTTCCCCTTAATCTCGCTCTTGGAAGTATCTGAGCTATTTTTGGTTGAAATTCCCTCCCACTCCAAAATCAAAATAAAATATGCAAAAGCATCAGTTTTGCTGACCTTCTTGGGAAATTTCAGCACAGGGATTTACAATCCGGCAACACGACAAACAGCCGATAAAGTCCCGAAGCGCCAAAAGTCACTCAAAGGACTTGATCTGCAGAGATTGTTACCCACATTGTGTATTACACAGACATTTTAAAACTACAGAAGCAGAGACAGGATCCCCACTGTAAAACACGTAAGAACTGCCTAGCAGCTCCACAGAAGTACGTGCTTTGCTTTAACGTAACAGATCACCGGGTTGATGTTCCTGCCTCCGGCAGCGAGCAATACCTGACAACTACAGCAAATGGTGAAAGTCTTCAGGCTTCAGTGCTGCCAGGTCCCGAGCAATATCCTGTAAGGTGCTGGGTGCCCCACATCCCCCAGCCTTCACCGGGTGCCCAAAGACACCCAACGCTTCCTCGGCCACTTGTGGAACCAAGGCACCCACCCAAGCGACTGTGCGATGGCGTAAACCACCTCTCCTCATCTCTGGAGAAGCAGTTGTATCCTGAAGCATGAAATTTGTTTAGCTCTGTTTTCATACGCATAACAGAGTATCTGACATAAAATTAACGCATAACAGAGTATCTGACATAAAATTATATAATCCCTAAAAAAAAAAAAAAAAACCCAACAAAAAAAAAAAACAACAACAAAGAAAAAAAAAGGGCAGAGAAAACTACCACAAATAAATCATTACATTTTGATACTTGACTCAACGGCATCTAACAAGCATGAGGGAAGAAAGGAAATTTAAGGAAAAGATTAATTTTTAAGTGGAAAACACAGAATGGCCTCAAAAAGTAAAACCATTATGATAACGAACAATATTGAAAAGGTAATTAAAAATGTTATTAGACATAATTTCAGGAGAATAGAAAACGAAAAAATAATCAGCGTTGATAAGCCACATCTCCCACTCTTAGATGTTGTTTCACATGTGAAATTTTATTGTCTATAAATCTGTACCACGTTTTGTAACACAGAACAGAAAAGCTCAGGGTTTTTTCACTTTCCATTTTCTTTTCAGAAACGTAATACGGTTAGCTGACTGCATTAGCTTAATCATCGCCTCTCGATCCAAATGGGAATTTCCCAACCGTCTTTCCCCTTCTTTACCCAAGCTGTGCCCCTCCGCAGCAGCCCGTTCTCCCAGGTCCCCTGGGGTCGCTTTTGAACCCATGGCCACCCTCAGCCTCGTTTGAGGGAGAGAACCAGGTTTCCAAAATGTTGAGTCTCTCCAAAAGGAATGAAAATCGACAACGAGGCACAGGGTCAGAAGGAGCCGGCGGGCACGCTGCCTCTCGCCTGCCCGCAGCGCAGAGGACGGGGGGGCTGGAAGGAGCCTGGGGACACGGGGACAAACAGGGGACACTGGGAGCTTGGCAAGGAGGGATTTGGGATTTCCGTGCTTGGGTGACAAATCCATTGAGAAAGCTACTTTTAACGGCTAATCACGAATTGCTCGCTTTCCATCTGAGGTTCCGCTGGTTTTTTTTTTGTTCCTTTCTGCCTGAGTTTAGCTCCTAATTCCACCACGCACCAAGGCTTCTGCTCTAAGACCCCGCTGAATCACGGTGCTAAATTGGGAAGTCTCCCGAAATGCATTTTGCCTTGCAGTGCCTATTGCGGGATTTCTACCAGCAGCACCCAGTGGAGATAAACAAGCAAATAAGGAAACTGATGGGTTTGGGGTATTGTTTTTTTTTCTCTTCCCCCCTCCTGATGAGATTTCAAAACAGACATTAGTTCATGACTAAAGAAAAGGTTGTTTTGGTTTTGTTCTTAAGATAACGAAGTTTTGTGTATTTTTAGTGCCAAGGAAAACAGATACAGAAGAAAAGGAATGAAAGCAGCACGGATGCTCGATTTCAATTTTCCTGAGCTCTATCGCCTCCAGGCTATTGCTGTGTCTTCCCAAGTCCTCACAAAGGGAACCACTGGGTCTTCCTGGGTGTCGCTGAAGTCCCTGGGACAAAGGCACATGCTTAAACGCTAAGTTTGAACAGCTCAGACTCTGAAGGACCTTCACTCAGCCAAGGGCCTCCTTTCGGAGGAAAAAAAAAGTCAAAAGCAAAGGATTATCACAGGACCATGAGTTCTCCCACACTGCCACAGCAGTTGATGGGGATTTAAAGGATCTGCAGAGGAGGAATAAAAAGACAGCAGGAGAGGGTTAACGCCTGTAGAAAGGCTTGAAATGTGGCAATCAGAATAACTGCATTTGGATGAGAAATGCTAGAGATTAGGAGCTTCGCCTTCTACAGCAGCAGTGTTTGCGTTGCGTGCAACACGCAGGTAATTGAGTCTCGGTTCTTTGCAGCTTACAATCAAACCGAAGAAAAAGGTGAGATGGATGGTAATTGCCACAGGTAAGAAGCCTGGGTGTAGCTGTGAACATTCTGGGTCAATACTGATAAAAACACCCATCTGTACGGTTTCTGGCACGAGGCGCTCTGCTCTTGTGTTTGCCGAAGCTGAATTACTACCATGTCTCACCCATCTGTCCTCGCCCCGTGCAGGAGGACGCTTTTGTCTGAGCAGGGCTGGTTTGTTCAAACACACTTGGCTACGCATTTGTGCCGGGGCAGCTAAAGACACGGTCTTCACAAAAGCTCCAGATTGACCCCACGGCACAGGACAAGCTCACAACTCTTCCCTGAGCTGACTGTGCTTTTAGCGTGGCAGGCACCAACAAAATAGAAAGCCTACCCCAACAAGCAAATTCGTGTTTAGGATGACAGCTGACGCTTCTTCAAGTCAGATGTGTAACTCAAAAACTGTCCCGACCGAAGGCCTGACCTTACCAGAGCTGAGTGCATCCAGCTTCAAGTGATGTCAACACCCACCTTGGCAACTTTAGTTTAGCAGCATTAAATGTGCTTGTGTTTCCTCAAAAAAGAGGCAAAAGCCCTGTGGGAAGAGCTGGCGGACAGGTTTCTGAGGGAGCAACATTCATTCCTATAAGTAGACTGCACTTCCAAAAAAATAACACCAAAATAATCTGTGCACGTGTTTGCATGGAGCGTGGCTCCTACCTCTGGTCCCAAGCCCACAAAGACCTCTTTAGCTCTTTCAGATAGATGATGGCATGTCAGTGGGAGCCACACTTACAAAGGAAAAAGAAACGCTCAAAACCTATAAATGGAACCATTAATTTCTCTCTGTCACTACCATTTTCCTCACCACCAACCAAGTCAACGTCTCAGTAACTATTTATTTACACCCACGGCACCCAAGGATTCATTCCAGAGACATCAGAAACAACTTCCAACCCCTTCCAAACAACTCGCGCTCCTCCACCAGGTCACTCCAGCTTGAGTGCCTTTACAGACACAGATCCTAACCTGCAACTAACAGCTCAAGCTCCAGCTTCAGCTGCCACTGGAAATGTCTCCTTCAGTGCTCTGGGTTCATTTTAACATTTAAAAACTCACTTTGAAATGATCCAAACTTCCAAAAGTGAGAGAGTTACACTTTTGGAGGAATGTCACTTGGGCTGTGACTCAGGAAAGCAGGTACCAAGCTCCTGCTGCCACCACCGGGACTCCAGCACCCACCTCAAACCCAGCAGATGCTCAAGTCTTTCCTCGATACCGGGACTTGGGCTTAAAATCATTTCTGGCCACTGAGCCACCCACGGTGGTGCCCACCGACCATGCCCAGCAGGGCACCATCACCCCACAAAAAGGAGTCCCTGCCGCCAGAAGCCTGCAGCACCTGCAATAGAGGCCGCACGGTCCTGCCCGAAATGATCTTCATCTTTTTCCCATTAATTCCACCCATTTTTTTCCCTGCTGCTGCATTCACCACTATTTATGTCCCAGCTGACTGCAGATAATTGATCCCTGCCTGCTCTGAAACTGTTCTTCATGTATTTGTAGATATTGTGTCTCTCCTCAGTCATCTGTCTCTTTGCACAGAGCTCATCCCCAGCCTTTTCTATTACAAGCCTTCTGCTTCCAAATCTTTTCTTCTTTTTTTTTTTTGTTTATTATTTTTTTGTTGATCCCCTCTGACTATTTTCTAATATATCCATTTAAATTAACAATGGTACCCAAAAGTAAATAACAGCACAGGAAGCAGTAATAGTAGCAGAGCGTAATAAATTACCTTGCTTTGCACCCAACATGCCTGCTACTCGCTAGCAACCAGCGACTTCGGATGCCAACTCCAAGGGAACTGGGAGAGATTTGGTTTTCAAAAAGCACAATACATCACCTCTTTGAAGTACGGGGGGGGGGGGGTGAGGTTTCCCCCAAGCAATACCCAGTATCAAGGATCATTTCTGAAATAAAAACCAAAAAAAACCCCAGCTGGTTATTTTAAGCAGACTTCCCACAGCTGGAGATGGAGGTTCAAACCTCAGTCCTCTCTGAGGACCCCACCACAGGAACACTCAGGTAAACCCATCCTGAGCCCCTGACTCTTTTGGGGGCCACGAATTCTGTACTTAACATGCCTTCATACTCCATATATTTAAATATTCCTTCCTGCCTGAATCATGCTATTTCTTTGCTCAGTCTTTTTCACCAGCATGAGCTATTTGTCCAATCACTCCATAACAGACTTCATTTTAAACAAAATCAATGAGAACCTTTTTAATTTATAAAGCACATTTTGTAGCATACAGGCCCCTTCCAGGGCTGCTCACATAACCCAGAGATAACTCACAATTTTGGATGGACTTAAGTCCATCCTCATTCAGTGAAGTTTTTCACCAGTTTGAAGTCCAAGGACTCCCTTACCCTCACTGAGCACAGTATGGACAAATCGACAAGCCAATGCACAGCCTAGTAAATGGGGAGGGGAAATCCATCCCTTTGCTTTTTATTTGACTTACAACCAGAGCTCCTAACTGCCAGCAATATTAAACCAAAACGAAAGCAAAAATAACCTGTTGTGTTTCCGCCACCCCCACCTCCCCAGGTCAACCTCCTTGAGAGGAAATGAAATATTCCCCTCTCCATCACCTGCTTTCACCAAATTGCACACTCCTGCAGAAGCAGTACTACGCCGGCCAAGCGCGGCGAGTCCCACGCTCCTGGGAGCTCCGAGCGTGCTGTACACCCACACCTCCGAATGGTCCGCACTTCAGCGGGACATCCAACGGCCACAGACATGCCGTACAGCACACAGGTACTCTATATCGCACGTATCCACTGTAACGTCTCTGCGTGCGCTACAGAGATGGCCTCAGCGTGCACGAGAGACATTTCCGAGCGTCAGGACACGCCCAGGAGTGTCAGGAACAAGGACAGATTTACAGTTCTCAAATCCAACATGAATCCAGAAAAAAGGGACACATCTGGGAAAATCTGAATTTAAAGTGACCACTCACTAGTGTTGATAGAAGAATGTCATAGTGGGATGGGCCAAGAGCCTTCCAGAAAGACAGAAAGGCCAAAAATAGTACCTTTTCCCTGTAGGCTCGTGGCAAAGAAACACACCTACTAAGAAGCGCCAGCGCATCTCCAAAATCGCAACATAAACTGTGGATAATATGTACTTCCAAAACGGAAAACATCATGCTAAGGACCACGTTCTCTTGGAGTGAATCAACGGACGCTGTACATACATACCACATGGATCTACTGTGGCAGTGAGATTCTGGAGGACCTCAACATTATGCAAAACCTTAAACCACCAGTACTAGGGAGCCCCTGCATGTGCCAACAGGAGGTAGGACCTCTTTGTCCACCCAGATGAGACCCTACCAGTGGATACTGCGCACAGACTCAACCAGAAAGTTGCATTCATATGCCTCCCCCAAACCAATGCCAGCAAATCCACCTTCAATCAATAAATGCCAAGAAACGGTGCTTCTGCTGGCTAATCCCAGCGGGCTGCCAGCCAAGCTCGAAAGCCCCGGCACTGGGGGCCGCTGGCATCACAAGGCTGTTATGACATTATGCGCAGACATAAGATGGAGAACAGCCTGACCCAGACACGGCAGGCCATGCCAACGCCGTCTCGGAGCAACCCTGCGACTTGCCAAAGTTTGCTCTGAATATTCAAGATGCCTAGATGAACTGCAGTCCAGAAAGGTTTATCAGGGTACATTTTCCATCACTGAGTCTCCCCCTTAAATGAACACTGTAGATAAACTCCAATTTTCTACAGAACCTTTACTGCCTGAAATGCACTTTTCCCACAACTTACTTTGTGTATTTTTAGCAATCATGACAGGTAGAAAACGCTCACCTCCTTTGGCAGACTTGTCTCCATCATTTATACCACCAACAACCTTGTTTGTTTTAAATAAGGACAAGCCTCAGGTAAGAGCACTTAATTATAGTGCTGTATGGTCTCCTGGCATCTCGTAAGATTCCTGTATTTGCAGACTCAAGGCATCGGTTTGTATAGCAGGTTGTTAGCCTTCAGATAATAGATGTATTTCATGTCTTTGATTACCAGCTACTGCCGCTTCTTCCTCAATAAGGATTTGAGAGAACAAGGAAGTCCATGACAAATGCACCCATACACACCAAGAACATCAAGCTGTGTTTTGATATTTCAAATAACAGTTTAAATGGTACATGAATCCTTCCGTCGGCTGTCTCCACAAGCATGAATTTATCGCCGGCTTACAAGGGGGTAATGGGGTGATGTGGTGAAAAAGAGCTTCTGCACAGGTCTGGTCCTGAGCCCGCCCGAGTCAGCCAGGTCTCGACGGCCTCTCCAGGCTGACACCAACCTGAAATCCACTCAGCAGTCACAGCATGAGCAGAAAAACCCTGCCATATCCCTTCATATATTTTCTCCATGACCTGGAGGACCGACCTGAATAAACTAGATGATACTCCACGACACCTTTGATCAGTTAATCCTTGGGCAAAGCTTATGTTTTAGAGGCAACCGTGGCAACAGCACTGGGATGCTAAGGCTAATTATTTAAATAAAAGACTGTTTGAACTGCATTTCTAGCAAAATGTGAAGCTCACGTTTAGTATGTTCTCCATCACCTTTCCCAACGTGCTCTACTCGCCTGGCCAAAGCTCCTCTGACACGCGTAACCAGTACCTGGGGTCAGGGGCTCAGATCAGCCGACCACAAAGGTTTCACCTTCCGTCTGCCAGCTGCCCTCTTCCCCTCTAATGTGCGACTGACTGAAAAAGCCCAATGTATATAATTTCAAACCATAATTCTTTTTATTTGCTGTCAGGTTTCTGAGCCTCTGGAGCACACATGCTTCCTATTTTTGAGCTCTTTTGCACAGCCATGGCATGTAAAAACTGACGTGTGTGGTGGGGGTGGATTTTGAGGAAAGGAGGAAAATTAAATGAACGCAGCAATTCTTCTGAGATCCCACTGTAGTAGCTGGGGCTCTACAGGGAGTAAGGAAACAGTCCCTGAAACTCTAGCAATAAAATCAAAGAAGCTGGCAATAGTGTCGTTATTCGAGATGCACGAAAGCACCAGCATCCGGACCCCAGTAAACTGGAGGTCTACAATTATCATCACCAAATAGCACTGAAAAAGAAAAAAACCTGTAGGTTATATACCAACAGCAGTATGCTTTCAAAGCTGCTTCCTCTGCCGAAAAGGAAAGCAGGTTTAAAATCCCCAGTCAAAGATGGACTTTGTGGTCACATTTTCAACCACGCCAGTTCTGTCCCCAACACCGCACGAGCTGATGTGAAGCAGAACAATGTCAAACTCTTCCATTTGTTGTGCTATTTCTTCTTACTCTGAATTTCCAAACCCTCCCTCAAGAGGCCAGGAATAACTGGTTAATCAAAAACACCCTGTGGTTTGGGGTAAAAAAAAAAAAAAGCTAACAGCAATTTTTTTTTTTTTTTTTTAAATGAATCTAACATTCCTGCTTGCAATCCACAATAACTCCACTTCAGTTACATGATGGTATCGCCCTGCTTTGGGTGGATGAAGAACTCATATTTTCCTGTTTACATTCAAGTTATCAGCTGATATTCTTGAAATAGAAAAGGTATTTAAATCCTTCCTACCCAATTCTTTTAAATCACCACTATATTAAAACTTACATCATTAAATAAACAGTTCCCATGGCCCCAACTCACCAATGCTTTCCACTGAAGAATTCTGCTTCTTCTAGTTTTGAAGGCAAGTATTTAACTATTAGCTCCTTGGTTTATCCTTGCTTTTGAGAAAAGTTGTTCTGAGTAATCAGATAAATAATGTTGCAGCTCTAACTAATTTTCATGGGAAAATGATTTACATGCTTCCATTGTTGAAGACAGGTGGAAGATGTGAACCAACCTCTCTTTCAGAGCTGCTGAATATGCAGAACCTCAACAGAACTGGTCTATTTGATTATGTATCAATTTATATTTATGCAAAACTTAATATGAATGTATCTTTGCCTTAAAGGCAATAATCTGTTCCCCACATACATACTTCATTCTGTTACTGTTCTGTTCATGAATAATTGCAATAATTAATTTTTATAAAAATATTCTGGAAAACTCTCAGGCCATTTTTAACCAGAGAATTTTGCCATTACATATGCCATATACAAATGCTGCAAAGAGAAATACTCTTCAGCTTTTCAAATTGCTACTAAATGCTTCATAAAGCAATGAAGTGGCTAACTCCTTGCCCACCCCTTTGGGCAACGTATTTCTGTTAATCTCCACAACCTTTACTCGAAAGAAAGCAAACTATTCCTGCAAGAGGAAAAACAGGGAATTCTATACAGGATTCCCCTTACTTTGAGAGTCTCCATCCATTCAGCATCCGTGAAAACCTTATTATTTATGATTTCTCCTTCAAGGAAAGACCTTTCTGAAAATGTAATAATATCCTGAAGTACTGTTTTAGAGGAAAACCAACAAATAGAATATTCGAGACCAGTAAAGTAGCTTTACGTACAAAACTCACACTGATTTTATTACGTTACAACCCAAGGAAATTCCTGTGTTGGGGAAGAACCCAACAACGACACAAGTGCTACTGACAGATGTGCAATAGCTAATTTTTGGAAAAGAACAGATTCTCCAGAAGTAGCAGCATGGAAAAATAAAGTATGGGAAATCCTTTCTTAAGGGAAAATAAAAAATGAAGAATTGACAGACAGATGTAAAGCTCAGTCTAGCTGATTTTCATAATGTACGGTTTAAAATATTTTTACAGAATGTGAATGAAATACACATGCAGTAGAAAATATTGACTGAAATTATACTTTTAAAGGTAGCAAAAGCCGATTATTACAAATAAAAAAAAAAGTTAGGTGCTTAAATTAAAATTTCCTATGAGCTACAAATGTTCTAGCCCAAACTTTCAAGATGCCTCTTTTTTTTTTTTGGCTTTCTGACAAATTCTCTTATTCTTTCTCCTTATCAAGCCATGGTTTTCTTGCCTGAGACACACCTCACAGAGCTAATGTGTAAGTGGCAGCCAACGTCCTTTCACACGGGTCACTCTTGACATAAATGAGCAAGAAGACATTCAGTCCTGCGCCATCATTCCCTCTCCCTTTTTGCCTTCCTTTGGCCTCCCTTCTCATCCCTCTTCTCTGTGCTCCAAACTTCTTCCACCTGTCCTCACCGTACCCTCAGCCACTTGTTGTAACTCCAGCATCGTATCTTGAAAGTTGACAACCAAACGGGACGGATTCAAGCTATCGCTCGGTGTTCTGCCTCTCAACAAAGCCCGAAGGGCAAAGTGGGACTCGAAGGCGAGCGCGGCAGGCAGCCCCATAGGATTAGCTTTAAGCACTGCCCACCCGCAGGTCTTCCCATGCAATACCCAGGAGCGTGCCGAGTGCCTGAGCTCTGCATCTGTGCAGCACATCCGAACAACAGCTCCCTCCTTCAGAAGGTTGTTTTGCAGCTGAGAGTAACACCTTCCATGATGAAGAGCACTAAGGGCTTGCAAAAGGTCAATGCCACCGTGCCCATGGTGAAACGAGCTATTTTGCACGACCTTCCTCCAAAGCACCGTCAACGCGATGACTTCTCGGGGGTTTGCAGGTGTGACAGCTGACTTAGACATCATATGTTAAACTCCAGCACTACCACACAGGCAGTACTTTTCCTGGGCTCCACAAACCAGAGTACCTGTTTGGCACCTGTACTTCTGAACCCATTCCTGGTCCCTGCAAGCCAGCAGAAGGCCACCTCGGGCAGAGAAGCGACTCGTGTCAGCAGAGCTGTGCTTGCATCTGCAATGCTAGTAACAGGTGTGGAAAATGGGGCGCACGTTTATTTTGAGGCGGCACAGTCCGTTCTGTACATGCTACAAACGTCGGCAGGAATGCAGTTTTGGCCAGAGGTGGCTCGAGCCATTCCTCCCCTCTGCACACACCGAGCAAATCCCAGCTGCAACCCTGCACCACCACCACCACTCGCACATTCCTCTTCAAGGTGCTTCCCACACACTCACCCATTAATCCTGCCAGCACTTCTGAGAAGCAGACACTTCTGTTATCCTCAAATTACTGACTGGGAAGCCAAGGGAGGGAGCTGGAGGCTTGAATATTGAAGGAGACCATGAGGCATTAAAGGCAGCATTCAGCTGCCCTAAATTCCCAGGTCCCTGTACCTGGACACCAATGGCCGCAGAGGTTTCTGGAAAGCAGTTGAGAAGGGGTGAGTGAAGGCTAGGGCAGCTGCAGGCACCTCAGTGAAATTCAACATCAACATGGTCCTCAATGTCCAGCTCCCACCCTTCTTTTGGCTTTCCCTTAGGCTCCTTTGAAAACCCCAGTGCTGGAGATGGCCTTACAGGGATGCAGGGACCAAACTTCTGAACGAGAAGCCCCCAGTCTCAGCCTTGCACTCGGGACCGTGCAGCCGTCCCCTTTCTGCACCATTACGCTGCAGAAAATAACACAAACCCAGGTCTCCACGGGACACAGTAATGCACCAACATCAAACAATCAGGTGAGCAGACACCTGTATGAACTCATACCAGTAAATACAGGTTGCACATCTTCAGAATTTAAACCAAAGCAAGAATATGAAAGCTCTTCCCATGGCCTAAACAATTCACCTACACTGGCCAAAACAGGTAAATTACACATTTATTTGCAGGGCAGGAGCACAGGTTCTTTTTGTTGCTCTTTCTGTTTAACACCCTCGACCAGCCAGCCCCTGAGCAAAGTGACCTAACTTTGAAGTTAGTTTTGCCTCCCACCAGGTGTTGGACTAGATGCTCCCCAGCAGTCTGCTCCAACCTCAGTTCTTCGCTGACTCTCTGCCCACAGCGCTGGGGTGCTTTTGGCACCGGTGGTTTGCAAGGCTCGGAGAGCAACGCTACAAACCGTGTACCCGTCCACAGCCCACTCGGCCCTTCGTGCTCCTTTCTGGTCTTGAGCTGCTGAGATCCGCGTTCCCCTTCAGCTGCTACAGGGAACCGCTCGTTCAGGTAACTCTGCACCAAGGGATCCATA
This sequence comes from Aviceda cuculoides, assembly GCA_035590195.1. Taxonomy (NCBI): domain Eukaryota; kingdom Metazoa; phylum Chordata; class Aves; order Accipitriformes; family Accipitridae; genus Aviceda; species Aviceda cuculoides. The sequence continues at coordinate 24,300,512 of JAVJGG010000024.1, read as the reverse complement.
TCTGAAAGCAATCCAACCCTTCTGAGGGTTGTCTTAAATCACCATTAGGTGAAAAGCTAGTAAAATGATGTATTTTGGAGAACAAAAGCAGAGGTACCACAAACCGTGGCTCAGGAGCAGGCAGCAGGCTGAAGAGCATACAGCTAGGAGGAAGGCAAAAGGAGCCGGTGCAGAGAGGGGGGGACAACAAGGGGACGAAAGGAGAGAGAAGAGAACGAAGGAGGCTGCAGAGAAGAGCCGGGATTTTCCTTGGTCACTAAACAGAATGAGCCAGATCGTCAACTGGTGCGAACCGGTCAGACTCGTCTCCATCTACAGAGCTGGCCATGCTGGGGATAGATGAAACACGTCGGCGATGTGGCTCTAGAAAGGAAAGCCACTGGAGTGACTGGTGTTTTGCCAGAACACACACCCAGATACTGACAACACTCACTGCGAAACATCCAGTACCATTTTTTTCCCCATTCTTATTTAAAGCGTTTCTACAAGTATATAAGCTCCTGCGCCCGGTGTTCAGAAGTCTCAGCGACGAGCACGATACACAAGTTTTTACAGCAAAGAAAGAAAAAACAAGATTGATCATCTTCTCTGGTCTAACCTCTCCCTCAGGCTACCCTCACCAGTGCCAGCACATACAAAATCCAGCACGCGTGAGGCTTGACCTGCTGCAACAAGGTTTCTCTAGTCCGGCACTAGTTTAGTATTTCCCAGTAGTCTCTGTGCCTAGTGACAGGCAGAGTATTTGTCTTCTCGTATCACACATAACACGGCAGGCAGCCGCTCCTTAAAACCGTGTACTTAAATACAGCTGATGTGGAACAATTACTATCCAGTAAAACGTTATAATGGAAGAACTACCAGAGCCTTTTAGTACAATTCCAGAAATGATACAGCTCCTTCTGCCTTCATACACTAATTGCACTGAAATTGCATCCAATGAGTCCATGCATATTTAATCAGGTCTGGGGCTGCTGAACACACCGCTATTGCATGGGGTGCTATCAGCCAGAACCATAAATTATTAACTTTGCCAACTAAACTTCTGCTGAATAATTTTAGGTTGGTGGTGCGTTGTTTGACTGAGGCAAAGCTTGCTTTGTGTATCCCTTTGTCATTAATATTCTTCCTGGGTTTCCTACGGCACCGAAGTGCTGGGAAGGGTCACTGCTCAGTTCGAGACGAGGCCTCCCGGGAGGATGCGGTGCCTCAGACAGACTGCATTATACGCCATCGCTGAATATTTTCCTAAGCAAAGCATCTCCTCCTGGGTCATGTCTAATCTCATCACTAATTATACCTCTTTGTTAAGGCCAAAGAACATATCTGGCAGTCATCTTTATTAGGCAAAGATTAATAAATAGACATGATCCTGCTTTTCAGCCTTCCAGGTAACATGTAAAGCGCAGCTAAGCGCTAGGAAAAAACACAGGGAACAGATCCAATAAATGAATCTGTGCCTTCACAAGGTGTCGCTCATTAAACAAAACGAGGCTATGACAGCTCCGCTTTGCTCCAGGTACTCTTCACCAAGCTCAAAACCAGCAGCCCGCGGCAGGCGGGCGGCTGAGCACCCCAGCTCCCTCGCTGCTGCAGCAGGCAGCGCCAGGCTCGATCACCACTTCTACTGGGCTCAATCGCCATTTCCACCGGGCTCGGTCGCCACTTCCACCGGGCTCGATCACCACTTCCACCGGGCTCGACCACCACTTCCACCGGGCTCGACCACCACTTCCACCGGGCTCGACCACCACTTCCACCGCTGGCAGGGTTGCCACTTCCATCGGGCTTGGTCGCCACTTCCACAGCTGGCTTCCCAAGCTGCTCCCCCCTGCTCCCACTGCCATTGCACCCCACTTGCTCCCATCCCCCCAAACAGCACCCAACCTCTGCAGGCAGCCAGCAGGCATTCAGAGGGTGCAGGCAGGGTACACACCGGGGCAGCTTCTGCGGAGCTGGGCTGCTCGGGGCTGCGATCGCCTCCCGCTTACGCTTTGCTCCGTGGGGAGCATAATGGATCTCTGCTGATGCTCGTAAGAGATATTATAAAATATATATAAGGATAACAAGATACACAACAAGCAGCCCTGGGTAGGTAGGAGGGGTGCTACCAGAAGTTGCTGCACAAGTGATGAGGAATGGAGTTGTCAAGCTCTTATTTCCAGCTTTCCCACACTTTTCATTAGGGAACAGCAGGGTTAAAGCCGTCAACCCCAGCTGCATCAAGATTTATTCCAGGCTGCTAGCCCACAACTACATCCATTTTGAGATTCTCAAAATAAATGCATTGTAGAGGTACAAACTATCTCTATCCAACATTAATTATTATTAATGCTAATTACTCACTAACATGAAACACTCCCCAAGGAAGATGCAAAACATGTATCTTTAGCTGTCGGCCTGCACAACAGCTGGTGGAGCTGAGCACAGCAGGCATCTGCTTACCAGAGGGTTTTCCTGACAGAGAGACAGCGTTACAGCGAGGGTCTCACACCTAGCATTACAAATCAGTAGACCTTGGGGAGAAAAATGGCAATTTTGAACAATGGAACAAAGAGCAGATTGTACGCAGACCAGTATTTGCTATTTATCAAACAAAGCTGTATGTTTCAGCTCATAGTTGGCTGTACCTCCCTCTAAACAGGCACTCTTTACCAAAAAGCGAAAGCAATCAGTGTTACCAGCACTGTTAAGTACCATACGAAAGCCATGCCCAACCTACTGCTTGGTGAACTGAACTCGGTGGAAATCCCATGGAAATCGGCACCCTGCACCGTAATCCCCCATGTGCATTCCCATCACAAGGTTTACATGTAATTTGTGGCCTAATTCAAGGAAACCAGTAAAAGGAACCACCCTAGCTCAGCTGACGTAAATCTTCTGGCCCAGGCAGCCCTCAGTCAGCCCAGGAACATTTACATGCAAATTTAACTGATTTGAAGTCACACCTTCAGTTAAACGGATGTAACTTGGGGTAGAACCAGCTCCCACTCCTGCATCCAAGTGATTCCGCTGACCTCAGTGGAAATCCCACACAGAAGCCCACCAGCCCAACCCTGGCCCCGGGGAAGTCCCACGTACGGGGCTGCTTGCAGCTAAGCTACTGCTACACCAACCAACCCACCCAGCCCGCAGGTCGCAGCAGAGGCTGAGTACGCAGCAAGAGCATAAATCCACATTTCTGGCACCTGGCAGCCTACAGAACTGGATCCCGTGGATTCATACCATCATACAGGCTCGCACAACCATCTCTTTTTTCTCTCAGTGGCAGCAAACACACCATTCACCAGCTCCCCCAAAAGTCAAAGAAGAAAACTCATCTTATTTGTCAGCCACAAGCCATATAGGATGAAAGAGTCAAAGGATGCTGGCAGAGCAATTTGGGTGCATGGCGGTGGAGATGCCCGCAGGGGCAGCAGGCTGACAGCCAAGTGCCCCAAGCTAGGGGACAACTCGGGGACAACGCCAAAGGCTGGGGCAAACAGGGCTTTCGGCTCCATTTGGCAAGGAAGGAGGTTTCTTGGAGGCCAGTGGTGGTCCGGTGGCACACCAGCTGCCCCCTGTGCTGCGCATGGTGGCCACAGAGCCCTAGGGCTGTCCAAGGGACAGGACAGAGAAAAGAAGGATGACACAGAACGTGGAAGGGTGACACAGAACGTGGGAAGGGTGACACAGAACGTGGGAAGGGTGACACAGAACGTGGTACACCTGCCTGAGAGTGGCACGGCAGGATCCCAGGGGAAGAGGGTGCGTTTCCTTCTCCTGGCTCTCTCTGCAGCAATTTGGGATGCAAACGAGGTCTGATGGGCCATGAGAAGAAAAGGTACTGAAGGAAGAGACACCAAGCAGCAAAGTGCTGCAGGGTCTCACCAACCAACCCCACCACCATCCCTGAAGCTTGCACAGATGAAGAGCACCAGTGCCAGTTGCAACGTTTCTCCAGCTCTTTCCTGCATCTGGGATGTCACCCTGCTTTGAGCTAAGTTGCGACATGGCACCTCAACAACCGCTCTGAAATAAATGGACCTACGTACCACGGGACCCGACGACATCCCTGTGTCCTTGCTGGCAGCCGCTGTTCACGCTCTCCTCCGTGTGCGGTGCCAAGAGCTGCATGTCCCTTAATACCCGCACGCTGTGGCACAAGAGCGCATATGCTCAAGTACTGCTGCACCAGATGTCGCATTTCACAAGGTCATCACCGAACACAGATTGAGTAATTTGCACCACTAGCTAGTGCCATATTTTGCACACAGATAAAATGCATTCGCAAACTCTCAGCCAAAACAAAAATCAGTATTTTGGGAAGAGGAAAGCGAGGAGGCTGAAGGCCAAAGGGCAGGCAGGAGCTGCCAGAGGAGGTGGAGCAACGGGAAGGTGTTTAACTGGAAGCACAGGGAGGACAGAAGGAGGGCTCAGCAAGGAAGCCAAGAGGGGCCATCACAGCAGAAAACGCTATGCCAAGAGAAGACAGTAGCTGAAGACACATGCTGTACAGGTTTGGGTCCTAATACCAAACACAGCACATGTTCAAGTCACTCTTGGATGGAAGAAGGGGAGGGTTTGAGGCGACCACAAGTAAGGAGAAGTGCAAAAATTGAGCTGAAGTGATCAAAGTACAACTCGTTTAGTTTTCGAATACAACTGTACAATCGAAGCGCCTCCCAGCTGGGGCATGTGGTGAGAAGCCAAGCCCGCTCATATGGTTCACGAGGTCACCAGAAGCCCTAGCACAATTACATCCTTCTATCAGAGCTACTTATTACCGTAACACACCACGTCTTCTTTTCTCTTGGCTCCTAAGTACCAGTATTTTAAAAGGCCCACAACCACGCTGCTACTTTGACAGCTTTTGAGAACCAAAAAAAAAAGGGGAGAGAGAGAAAGAGAGAGAGAAGGACAATCACCTACCTAACAAGCTTGTCTCCAAAACACAGGTTTATGCACAGAGCCCAGCTTCTGCCTTGACACGCGTCCGTGCTCTTACACAGATTTCTTTGGAGTACCGTGGCACAGAAGTGATAGATTTACCTCACAGCATTACACTTTTATATAGAGGCTGTCCTCTCCCCCAGTTTTGAAGAGAAGGGTCTGCTGCTTCAGTAGCCAAAGGCTAAGCCAGATAAATGCAATGTCTTAAGTCCTGAATGAAAGATATTAGACAGATAGGACATTAGGTACCCAGGGGAGGCAGCGAGACAGACCCTCATGGTCACATACAAGAGCAGCAGTGAGGATCCAACCAAAAGCCTTTGTGATAGAAAAAAGAAAGCACTAGGAGGCAAAGATGAACGCTTGGTTCAAAGCGTGACCACTGCCTTAAAGGGAAGGGTTAAATTCACATCCATAACGTCACCAAGGCGAGCAGCTCCAGTGCTGGCACGATCTGCAGTGGAGCACTCCAGCACGGTGCACAGGGGTCTTCCCGAACCGAGGGAACCTTGGGGGAGCCGAGAGAGCCACCGGGAGCCCGCAGCTCGCCCAACAGCAGCTGATGGGACCTGGCCAGGGCCAGGAGCAACAGCGGCCAAGCCCCCCACACATATAAAAGAAGCCCTCAGGGAGCACCAGCGACCGGGACACGGTGCGGCAGTTTGCACAGCAGGACGTGTAGGAAGGGCACTGAAGCTCTGCCAGCTCCGCGAGGGAGCAATGGTATCCACCCGGGAGAAAGCCACGGCCTCTCCAAGCTCTGCCCCCACCAGGACTGATGCAGCCACCCAGGCAGAGCTCTGTGGGGAAGAGGCTGCCGCCCCGGTGCCAGGCTGCAGGCCGTGCCCAGCTCTTACACCAGTACCGGGCGGCAGCAGCGAGCACACTGTGGGAGGTGTGCCCAGGGAGAGCAACTCCTGCGCTTAGCGGCAGAGCTCCGGGAGGAGGTGAGCGGATTGAGGAGTATCAGGGAGCGAAGAGAGAGATAAGACTACTGGAATTGCACCCTACCTTCCCTGGGACCGGCCTGTCAGGCAGACGGGACTCACGACATGGAGGATTCCCTGTCCTCTCTCCGCCTGGCTGAACACGGTGACTTAAGGGATGGGGGGCAATGGCGACGAGCTCCTGCCCGGCACAGCAGACCCGTCTCCTCCGTGACTGCTCCACCTTCCCAGGTGCCCTTGCCTAACAGGTATGAGGCTCTGCAAGCGGAACCCAACAATGGCGAGGACGATGGTTCATCTAGCTTGGAGGTGTCGCCAAAGTTAAGTCAACCTACGCCCCGTGTCAAAACGGCTTCCTTAAAGAAAAAAAAGATGGGTCATTGTCATAGGAGACTCTCCTGAGGGGAACAGAAGGCCCAATATGCAGACTGGACCCACTTCTTAGGGAAGTCTGCTGCCTCCATGGGACCTGGGTTAAAGCTGCAAAGAGAAAGCTTCCTACCCTGGTACGGCCTTCAGACCTTTATCCATTATTGGTTTTTCAGGTAGGTAGCGATGAAGTTGCAACAAGAAGTCTGAGGCCAATCAAGAGAGACTTCAGGGCCTTGGGATGACTGGTTAAGGGATCAGAAGCACAGGTGGTGTTGTCCTCTATCCTTTCGGTTGCAGGGAACGATGAGGGAAGAAACAGGAAGAACCAGCAGATTAATACCTCGCTCCAAGCCTGGTCTCACCAGCAGAATTTTGGGTTCTTTGATCATGGATAGGTTTACATGACACCAGGCCTGCTGGCAACAGACAGGGTACATCTGTCTCAAAAGGGAAAAGATCTTTGCAGAGGGGATCGAGTGCACCCTCACTGAGTTTGCAGACAACACCAAACTGGGCAAGAGTGTTGATCTGCTGGAGGGTAGGGAGGCTCTACAGAGGGATCTGGACAGGCTGGATCGATGGGCTGAGGCCAAGCGTATGAGATTCAACAAGGCCAAGTGCCAGGTCCTGGACTTGGGTCACAACAACCCCATGCAGCGCTACAGGCTTGGGGAAGAGTGGCTGGAAAGCTGCCCGGCGGATAAGAACTTGGGGGTGCTGGTCGACAGCCGGCTGAATATGAGCCAGCAGTGTGCCCAGGTGGCCAAGAAGGCCAACGGCATCCTGGCCTGTATCAGAAATAGTGTGGCCAGCAGGAGCAGGGAAGCAATCGTCCCCCTGTACTCAGCACTGGTGAGGTAGCACCTCAAATACCATGTCCAGTTTTGGGTCCCTCACTACAAGAAAGACATTGAGGTGCTGCAGCGTGTCCAAACAAGAGCAACGAAGCTGGTGGAGGGTCTAGAGCACAAGTCCTATGAGGAGCAGCTGAGGGAACTGGGGTTGTTTAGCTTGGAGAAAAGGAGATTCAGGGGAGACCTTATCGCTCTCTACAACTACCTGAAAGGAGGTCGTAGCAAGGTGGGCGTCTGTCTCTTCTCCCAAGTAACAAGCGATAGGACAAGAGGAAATGGCCTCAAGTTGTGCCAGTAGAGGTTGAGACTGGATATTAGGAAAAACTTCTTCACCGAAAGAGTTGTCAAGCACTGGAACAGGCTGCCCAGGGAAGTGGTTGAGTCACCATCCCTGGAGGTTTTTAAAAGACACGAAGATGTGGCACTTAGGGACATGGTTTAGTGGTGGACTTGGCAGTGCTAGGTTAACGGTTGGACTCGATGATCCGAAAGGTCTTTTCCAACCTAAGCGATTCTATGATTCTATAATGAGCTTACCCTGCAAAAACCTTACCCTGAGGTTTTTATTCAGGCAAACGCCTATTGATTTCATCATCAGTGCAAACTTCATGATCTGGCCAAAAGACAGCTTATGAAGAGATTACAAGGTTTGATTTGAGAGTGTATCAATGACAGCATGGGTTGAGCTTACGCAATTTAGGAGAACAAGAACAAGCCCACCCCCACAAGACTAGAAACCCAAAAAGCTATACAGGAAAATATGCTGCAACTGGAAAGGACAGGGAAAGAAAGTGGAGAAATCATTTATGGTTACTTGGGATACGTGCAACTATTTCCCACTACTGCCGAAGGGCTGTGAAACCACAGGAGGGGAAAGCCAGCTGGATAGGTGGGGCAAAACCATGCTCAGAAGAGCATGCAAGTACATCATACAAGCTGCAGCAGAACAAGATGCCTCTTAAGCTGCTGCTTTGTTTTCCAATAGGTATTTACCTCTGCTAAGCACAATACAGTGATATGTGGGTTCCCCAAAAAGAGTAAGTGGGAGGATGGGGGAGCAGAGAGGTGGATTTCTTTATTATAGCTGAGAAAGGGGATAGAGAGAAGCTGGACTGGCAGTGACAACATAAAATGCTGCACAAACATACACAAATAGCTCCTTTTTTAAAAAATTTATGTGCTTTGCTTATGGCCACAAAAAGCACTGCACTCAGCATATTTATGGTCTGTGTGTTAGTTTTCCACATTAAGATGACTGCCAGTGCCTTCCAGGGCTCTGAAAACTTAAACTCTCACTGGAACCCAGCTTCTGCTGATTTATGTTCGCATCATCTAACCTCTGTGAACCTACACTGGTATCAATGACTAAACCGCTCCGATATAGGATTATATCATTTCTAGCATGAGCAATGCATGTAAATATTGGACTTAAGTTTCCAGAGCAGTCCAGCCAGAAAAACTAACCCTGCATTCAAACAGTTGGAAGTAACATGCAATTTTTTTTAATGACGCATAGAATTTACTGTCACAATTTGGTAAATTTACACAAATACATATTTCTATACACATTTGTATGCATGCATGTGTATTTACTGTACCTTTATGTAAGAACATTAGGGATGCTTATGTACCTGCATTTTCAGAACGCTTGCAATGCCCCCAGTCATCTCATACAAAAGCCAACTTATGCCAAATACAAAAAAGAAAAAAAGAAAAATCAAATCACAACAGCCTCATCTTTCAGCGAAAAAAAAAATTTGTTTGTAATCAGATTTCAAGCATATCAGCCTGTTGAATCTAAACCTGTATAAAATTCATTTTTTGAAAATAAAAGTATTATCTAGCTCCTGCAATAGTTCTCGATGGCCTTTGTTCTGCAAGGAGGCAGAGTTTGCCAATGGCCACAGCACACCGCTGGGAGATTAGACCTCTGGGGTTCACCCAATTCATCGCCTGACTTCTGCCAAGCTGTGTCTTCTCTGTGTGCCCATCAAAAACCACTTCAGTGGCCCAGAGGACTTGCCTGCAGAGCTGCAGTATGGCACATACTCTCGACTTTTCATACCTGGGTTCTTCTCTCTTGACCTCTAATTGACTCTTCCAATGGAGCATGGCTGCACTCGTCTCCGGAGCCATCACATTTCACATCGGGATGGAGACAGCAGTTGGTTGCGTACCTTCCACTCTTGTGCTATTTTGGTAACCTTGCTGGGACACTTATCTATCGAGCAGAGAGGGCACTATATATGGGAGCATCTACCAATGCATTCAAGTCTTCCAGCCCATAAGAAGCAATGTGATCCCCACCCCACGGCATGAGCAGCCAGTAAATGTAACTCCTGTTACAACAGCTGACAGACTAAAGCAGAAGCAACAGCACACCCCGCAACGGGATCCCCGGCAGATGCTTTCCTCCGCCAGTTGTTGCACGAAGGGCAGGAATGTTTCCCTGGCCCTGGTCCACTGCCGGTGAGAAAATACTTCCCACCACCCTCAAGAATGAAGCGTGCAGCACTGCTTTGCATGTCAAGCTAAAATAGTTCATTTCAGCGTGGAGTTATCAGGTCCTGTCCCTCTCTGCATGCAAGCAACCCTGTAGCATCTTGAAGCGTGGGGCCCACGCCAGCTCCAAATGAAGTCAACAAGAGCTTTTCCAGTGACATACCCAGGAGCTGGCTCGGACCACAATGACCATGAATGCTGTCCCAAGAGGCTGGAGGAGCAGGTGGACATTTGGTGGTCAGTCGTGACCATCCAGGACCAAGCACTAACTAAATATACACAGACACCCTTCTATACATACGCAAAATGTGCTTCACTTATTTTGACAACTGCAGTTCAGTTTCAGTTACTGGTAACAAGCAGGTAAATGTAACACAGCATATTAAGTAAAAATAAACCCATCTTTTCTTCAGCTCCCCTCTTGGTAAATTTTTTCCTGCAAAGTGGAAGGAGGCTAATTTTCGCTTCATGTGGGAATTATAAAGGCATGCAGATTAACACTTTTACTCTATTTTCTTGCAAAAGCTGCCATTTCTCATAAGCTGTATTAAACCCTAGGCTCCGAGTTTGAGAAGATGGTGCTGCTCAATGCTGTGAAAACAATAAGACTGTGTGTATGGCTGTGCAGCATCCCCTGCCCTGCTGGAGCTAAGTAAATTATAACCTTCACTTCTTTCAGAGGAATGGTCCCAGCTGCAGAGAAATGATTCTTTCAAATGACAATATAAAATGATACAGTCAAGCTGCCCGACTTCATTCCCAGAGAGATTTTCTCTCGGGATGCAATCTGGTTTGAGTGGAGGGAATTATCTGAACACTGCATCGGAATACAGAGGATAGAGCTGTCAGCAGCGGTTTCAACCTCTTGCAGAGAGCATTCCTCAATATATGTCGAAACATGCACAATTATTGAAAAGGAAGAGAGTCGCCCCAAATGTTTTTCTATGTTCCTGAAGGGCTCCTGAATTAATAAACATTCATTCATTATGTTTCAGCTGTTGCCACTGCAACAGGCTCCGAGGGCAGGATTTAAACTTGGGGGTGGGGGAGGAAGGAGGACAGCACCCCACCACAAGGAAAATAAAATGTAATTTCCAGTGGACAGTATTTGGACCCTGAGGAACTCAAGGTGGTTCCTCCATCACCGCAATGTTCTGCAAGATGTGGTCCCCAAGCCTGGTCTCGGTATCCCAGAAAAGTCCTCACGTTTGGGTGCTACAAAAACCTTCAGCACAGCTGGGATGCCACAACCTGGGCTTAGCTTGGAGATAAGATCAAGGAGCTCAGAAAGATCATAACAGATGGAAATATTCACTGCAACTGGAGAAAATGCATGGGGAGCAACGTAATGTGGAGACTGTGGCTGAAGGAGCACAGGCCCTGGCACCAGGCTAACTCAAAACAGTTTCAAGGTACTGGACAAAAGCTGCCCAGCAAGAAAGTCCATCTTGCAGTGAAAAAACCCACACACGTGGTTTGAAGAAATAAGTTCTGCTGCTGTTGCTGGGGTTTTTTGTTTGGTTTGTTCTGTGGGGAGGGGTGGGCGGATGGTCAAAGGAGACCAAGCAAAAAGACATTCTCAGTAGCTGGTTGAGGGAGAGAAAAGACAGAGGGGAAAAAAAAGAAAAATTACATCGTAGGATTTCTACACCCACGTGTTTTTACCCTCAGTGTAGACCACCTCTCGTCAGGAAGATGATGTTTCCTATTTCTACGAACAAAGACTACTCTCCCCCATACACAGGTTTGCCCTGACTCTTCTACACCACCCACAAATACTGTGTCCACCCATCTCCGCCGGTCAGCAATCACCCATCCCACCCGCAGCAGCCACGTTTCACCAGGCAGCACAGCACACAGGTGGTATTTTGGCCACCTTGAGGACACAAGGACTGGGTGTGCATATTGCACAGGCTGCTCTGAGCACATCCCAGCTGGGATGTTCAGTTTTAGGAGGCACGAGGAAAGGGAACCACCACTAGTTGCCTCACCCAGTTGAAGGTGATGCTGTATCTGGTGGTTCTACCGAGGAGAAAGCAATGGTCCCCCCTGCCCCTGTGCACCAGCAAATTCCCCAGTATCACAGCCCACGGGCTGGCCAGGACTCACGGAGGGCGACACTGGTGAGATGGGCTGACTGCAGAGAAGAATACAAGTCAAATAGCTGATCACATCTCGTGCGCTCACTACTTACATATACGCATTCATCAAACCGCTTTTGAGTCAAGAACCTCCTTCCGACCAGTGAGTTTGCTCTTGCAAAAGCAGGAGGGTAATTGCAAAACAACAAAGCAACAACGTTACAGGCATTTAGTAATATCTTCACTGACATTCACATAAAACATTCTGCAGTATCATAAGAGGAATGAGGAAAATAAAAAGCCCCACACAATCAGCCTGTATTTATGGGAGCCTCTTAGAAGCATGGCTGGCTTCTAGCTTCCAGTATAAGATGTGAACCAGCACCCCAGGGACTGGGCTGCTGTACAGTGTGAATAAAACCAGGGTAAACCTACCTGTCCAGCACGTGTGAGAAGGTAGATGCTACCAGGTCCAAATCAGAAGCCTACAAATTCTGTTAATCCATGCTTATCTTGAGTTACCCTGCTGGAAATGACTAACTGGCCTTGGGCGAACCCTTTTCCAAGAAGAACTCACTCATCACTTAATCTTTACCAGCTGTGAACTCCCAGAAACAGGGGATGTGACCTTTACAGAATACGAGCATGCAGGAATGACTGAAGGTGCCACAGGGCACACATTATGAGCAAATGCACCTGAAAGATAAGGTAGTTTGAAAAGAGAACAGCAAGTCTTGCTGGCACCCTGGCCACCCCCCTCAAAAGCCCTACCTTCTGTGCTTAGCACTTGTCTCTCAATGCTGTTGACGAGCAGGTAGAGGACCTTTTAGGGTTTTTTGCCATGTTAGCAAAGCAGGGTTAAAAAGCAGCAAAGCTTCCCTCGCCAGGCCATTCACACAACGCAGGCAGCAAGAATTAACCCACCACCACGGTGTGAGTGGGTTGGGAAGGGTCTCTTAGGGCTGGGAGCACACCCAAGCACCAAAGCAATGGATCAGCCCGGTGCCCCTCCAGTCAAGAAACAGAGACATCTAACATCATTTCCTTTTCCACTCTTTCCCAGAGCCTTTGAAAAATGGCATAAAATGAAGAAAAATACCATTGCCAAAGTGATTTCAGTTTTAAGCTGCTTGCATGACAGAAGAACGTACAATAAGTTTAAGTGTGACTTCCAGACAGAGCTAGTTCCCACTGGCATAACCAACATCAAGAAAGAAATCCAGGTCCTTTCTCATGCCGCCTCAAGTACAAACCAGCTTATTTTACCCCAGTGCACAGGAATGCTAAGCAGGTCCACTTAAGAATGCATTATTTGCTCTTGGACATATTCTCTTGTAGTCCTGGAAGTCAAATAACATTTGCTTTCTGCAACACATCAAACTGAATACTCGCATTTGATTAGCTCGTTATGTGAGGTATCCTCAGGCTTTCTCTGCTCCTCTGCATTTTAATAATCTCTTTTTTATTTCTGGCTGATAGTATTTTCACCCCAAGTGTACTAGTATTTCCACACACCTCTACTAATTCCAACACCACAAGCAGCTGCCCATTCTTCTTCACTCTCTGGTCTTCCTACACCTTCTGCCTCACAGCTGCTGCCACTTTGTGAAAAGCATGCCCAGTTTGCCATCTTCAGATAACTGAGTGTTACACACCTTACTCCTGCTTTGTCCAGGCCACTTGTTAATGCATAGAAAACTTCACAGAGACAGCATCAATATTCTTTCACACTATACAGCTGTGTCTCAAGATTTTTCATAGCTTGAGCATAGATCTGCTCGAACAACGTGATCAATCCATTAGTGCCGTATGAAAACCATTTTTTAAGTTTTATTTTTCTGCAGAATGAAAAATATAATAATGCTAAGTTTGAAATAAAATTATGACTTGTACTTTAGTTTTTTAAGTATGTGAGTATTTTTCCAGATTTTGCTTCAAGCCCCCGCTGATGCCTGCAATTCCTTGAAGCATTCTTACACTACACCACATTAAAATAAACTGCATTTATCCCCTGCAGAGTCAATCTGCGCACCAACAATAAACACCCTAAGCCTGCCTCTTTTAATAGGCGAAACTCTGACCTCAGATGCATATGCAAGGTTGCCGCTGACTTTAATGAAGACAGGAAAGTATATTTAAGGGCAAAATTGAGAATACAGTCTGGTTTTCCTCAATATTTCATATAAGCACTCCATCGGATTCCTAAGGGCCTTTTTACCCAGGCCTCTGTAAGGAGCTTTTGTGAGCTACACCTCCTAGTAAACCCCCTTCCCCCTTGACTCCAAATTTCAGAAAACTTAATTTAACTCGGAATATAAATAGCAACTCCAGAGACCATTTCTAATCCCACGTATTCTTGTGATGCCGCTTCGTAGCACGTTGCTCTCTCGTAGCCTCTGCTCATCCATTTGCTGCAGCACGCTGAAAAAATCACCCCAGCCGGGCGTTCAGCTCCCCCAGGGTCAAGCACATAGGGGAGCTTTCGGGCACGTGCCAAAACCGTAGGTAACCCAGGGATTTAGGCCAGCAGCGCATGATACAGCTCTTCGAATATGACTAAAATCCTCGGCTCAGGTGACGTACCCATCTCCCAAGCCCAGCTCACTGGATGGGGCTCGCCTAGATGGGTGACGTCGCTCTAGGACCTTGCCACCAGCTGGCAGACGTTTGCTAGTATAGCGCGTAACGTATGGGAATAACTTCGCAGATGCTGGATTTTGAGAAAGAATAAAGCAAACAAACTAAAACACTCAGCCTAACGCAGCGAAGTCGCTTTCCAAAAGAGGCTCCTCCGCAAGCGGCACTGCTGGATTTACATTCCTTCGTAAACCAAACCCACGTTAGCCCTCACAGAGTCCAGTTCCACCCCTGTGCCCAATAACCCATTTAAACAACGAAACCCAGCACAAGCCAAGGATAATTAACACAATGCGGAGATTCCTCTCACGGGCGTTACGCCAGGGGCCGATGAAGGCCGAAATCACTGCTGTGGGACAGCAGCCCCCCCAGTGGGGTTCACCTCCCTGCCAGCACCCACGGTGGGGGGAACTGGGGGGGTCTGGTCTGTGGCACAAACCCTTAAAATTCACCAGCTACCCACTTTCTGCCTCCTCCCTCGCTTGCTGCAGCCACCCAGGGCAATTCTCCCAGACGGCAGCTTCAGTCCCTGGCCCTCTTCCAAGCTCACAGCGACCACAGTCTCCCAGAGCACCCACCTACGTCCTACTCCTCCCC
>JAVJGG010000024.1:24259463-24285493 GCA_035590195.1 Aviceda cuculoides | reverse complement strand
CCTCCCCGGCCCCCCCCCCCCCCCCAAACATTCCCCTCCTTCCATAACACAGGAATAACAAAGCTTCACCGGCTCACAGGGCGATGGCAAGAAGGCAGGATGGGTCCCCCCCAGCAGCAGGGACGGGGGGGAGTCCCGGGACATGTCCCATGCCTGGGTGGCCAGACACAGCTTCAGGTCCTGGGCGCGGGTGCAGCGCTCGCTTTAGGAGGGATTTCAGGTTTTGCAGATGCCTGCTGCTGAGAGAGCATTTCTATTGTGCAGAGGGGTGGGACGGTGAGTAAGAGCCCTTCATCACCCAGCACGGCTTTGCACTGCTTCCCTGTTTTCTGGGTGGAAGGCCAACCAGAGATAAACTGGGCTTCGTTACATTCTAAGTTATGATAGTGACATCGCAGAAAAAGAAACGAGTTTTGTTTCCTCCAGCTTCCTGCTGTAGTTTCCATTAGACACAGAAAAATTCAGATAGCACAACCATTTCCAATTCAAATGCTCCTGCTGTGCCCTCATCAGGACAAGTCCCCAGGGAGAAGCTGCTATTGCCAGCACCTGATAATGAAAGAGTAAACACCATACTACCCCACTTTCAGGTGTTCGGCCAGATGGTTACCTGAAAATAAAATGCAAACAACATTCAAAACTCCATCATCTTTTTCCAAAATGCTTGCGACCTCTACATCTCATTTTGCACATGCTCTTTGAGATGAAGGTTATTTGAAAGACTCGCATTCCAGGAATGGTTGCAAAGTGTACAGGTTATCTACGGTGCTGCTTGCACGGGTTAAAAATAGCAGCTGATAACATGATACAACACTTCTGCCCGGTTCTCAAAAACCAGAAGTGACAGGCAAGGTGAGAAAAGATTAAGAAAGTGCAACTGGATTTCACATTTTATTTCATCAGGAAGACCAAATCGAAATCTTACATTCAAATCCTAGGAACCAGCCAAACACCGACCCGTCATCACAGCCTCAGTGCACCCACTGCCCACTTGCATCGGACACGGACATCGCCTCGAACTCCCCTTGCATAAAGGGGCTTCCACGAAAGGTTGAGCATTGCGCCCACCGAAGCACATTTTCCACTCACAGACTGGGACACTCCCCACCCTGTGGGTGAAGCAGATGAGATGACCAGAAAAGGTCACTTAAACTAAATAATAATTCACTTCTACTCAACTACTTACACCTTTTTTTTTTTCAGCAGGTCAGAGCCTCTGACAACAGCCTCAGTGATTGCATTTCAACTCCAACAGCAGCCACCTGCCGAAAACGGTGCTGGAGCTCCCTGCACTGAAACCAGGTGGATGTCCTCGGTGCAGCTACACCACAAACCTGCTTCTTTTCATCACCAAAAAATGTGGATAGAAAATAAACTTCCAGTGCCAAGCACCTCTTCTGGCTTCAGGGTAGTGACAAATGCAAGCCATGCAAAGAAGGACGAGCTTTGAAAATAACAATTTAACTCTCTCTTAAATAAATGAGCACACCAGGGACGACTCAAAACCATACAAGAGGTGTAAACCAGCTGGATTTCAGGAAAGATCTCGCCTGGCATTCGGCAGCCTGCTGGACTGAACAGCGGCCGTGCCAGGATGGCTCTTGGTCCTCAAATCTCATCCCACCCCTCAACAATGACATCTTGTGCTGGCCTCTGGCATGTCACTTCGTCTGCTTTCCTGAGCTTTTCCATCTATAAAATGGGAATAATCACATTTAATTTCCTTGCAGAGCTGTTATTAGGGTTAATTAGCTAATGCTTGTACACTGCTTTGAAAAATGTAGGAGTGCTCTCTCTCCTTCTCTCTTACTTTCTCTGTATATACATATATGATGTCCTATTATCATAACCATCTGTGCCAGTGGGAAATTTTAATTGCTGAGCTAGCTCTTGGGAAAGACCTGCCATTCTGTAATATATAGGTCAGAGGACTTTGTGAACTGTGAAGGTAATGATAACACATTTCAACAGGGAATGCAATGAGACATGAGGTAATGCTAAATTTGGTGCTAGGAGGGAGGTGTTTACTAAAAACGTAGAAGAAAAATATTGGTGGCCCTTCTGCATTAACCAAGTACAAAGGAAGGGACTTACAATCGCTCTTCAGGAAAACAAATTTATCTTCAACTAAAAAACCTAAGAAAACAGTGACCTGCATTTCAAAATGCAAAGGATAGGATTTCCTAAAGGCTAACCTGGAAGAAATACATGTGAAAGCAGTTCCATAGCTAGAGAGAAACAAGTGGGTCAAAATACATGGCTCCTCTGGCTCTTGGCATGAAGTGAGCTCATTTCTTAAATGAGAAAAGAAATGAGAGAGGAAAGAAAAGAAGTTATGAAGTCTGAATATATGCTGGAGGTAAAATATTATAAGGCATAAAGTTAAGGGGACAAACAGTAGGGGTTTTGTTTTGCTTTTAGCTTGAAAGAGTAATGGGAAACAAGTATATGTTTTTATAAATATAACCAAGGAAAATACAGGGCAGAGAATGGGTCTATTGTTGAACAAGGCAGGGGATCACATAACAAGAATCCAGACGGATGAAGCACTCAATAGTTATTTCCCTATGTGTTCTGTACAAAGGACACACAAGTATTAAGCAGGAGATAAAATTCATGATCTAGATAAGCCTGGGGAAAAAAAAAAAGAAGAAGAAACGTGAAAGTATATCTGTTTAATCAATGTGCCAAATTCTTTCTATAGCAAACATCTACTGAAGTCAATGGAGTTAAACAAGGGATAAATTTAGCCTACCATTTTACAACTCAGTAAGACCAAATGACATGCACAGAAGGGATCTAAAGAAACTAAATATACACTGAGACCATAAAACTGCTGTTGAGCAGTCTTGAAGCTCATATGGAACTAGCAAGATATGAGCAGTCTGGAGATAAACAGTTTGTAGAAAAGAGGTATGACATGGGCATGGGGTAAGACACAGAGTTAGGAAATTCCAATCAACTGTTTTATTAGAAGAAATAAAATACACAACATAAAACAGCATGACAAGTAAAAGAAAAGTTCAATAAAGAATCATTCTGCCCAGAGAAACCTGAATGTCTTCCAAACACAGAAGTGTCTTGGAGGGAATGAATCCTAGATTAACTACGCAGTCTTTACTACTTATTCCTACGGGATTGCAAACACACATGGAAGAGTATGATTTCAACAATAACCCCATGAAAACAGAGGGGATGGGAAAGTCCTAGGTCACAGCCTACACTCATCTACGCCCGTGTAAACCTGGGTAACATTCGCCAGCTGCCGTGGATTTAGCTCAGTGGGGTTGGAAGCTGAGGCTGGACCAGCCTTGGACCAAATCCCTTCAGCGTGAACTAATGCTCTTAGGAAAGGTGCTAACTTAGCACACAGGGATAACGATGTTCTCGGCTCGTCCAGGAAAGTCAACTGCCGCTCATGCCAGAGGAACCATAAATAAATCGGCGAGCGTGGTCAGACCTCAAGCTGCCAGACTGAGGAGACAGTTACGAAGGCTGATTCGGATGAACGCAAAACCAAATTCAGATCACTGACTATCTCCACTGGAGACCAGCATTACCAGTGGGAACACACCTGGAGATTTTCAGTCACCTACGCAAATCGCAGATCCGCATCATCTGTTAGTGTGCTTACTGTGAGTTTAAATAACCCGGATGTATCAGAAATGGGGGTAAACTAGCCAGTTGGCAACTTAGAACATTTATATTTTTTCACAATATTTTAACGCAAAATTTTGCCTATTTACAACATCGGTAGAAGAGGAAGAAGTTCCTATATAGCACTCACAACGTTTACGCAGAACCACTAGATCTCCAAACGCCATCACATGAATAACACTGATACAGGGAGTTTTTACAAAAAATTACTTCAAGACCAGAAATATCAAGCAAATTTCATGACCAAACCACATTTACGAAAGGTAACGAACAGTGCCTGATGACAGGAAGAGGGCTGATGCGCATCTGCTCCAGCCCTTCTCTTACAGCCTGCTAAGAAAACCCACTTCACTGTGATAAGCGCTGAGGAGGTCACCAGGCGATGGAGAACCACCAACACAGGAGAAGACCGAGTGAAACCCCGCAACGAGCCCACGCGCCGGGGAGATGCGCACGCTCAGGAAGGACAGGCCTTCGTTCAGCCAAAAGGCACAATTTTGTGCCAAAGGCTGCAGGTTTGGGGGTGGGGAAGGGGAGGCACAGCTGGGGAGATGCCACCAAGAGGATCAGCAGGTTTAGGAGCCACGGGGGCTTTGAGGAAATTTGTTTATAGTACAGGGAGACAAGAGGAAGTGGAGACAATTTACGCATAATTGAAAAATCGCAATATATAGCAGCAAGGGGATGGATAATGTACAATAGATGAAAAGCGAACAAGGAGCTTGAAAGCAAGATTTCTATAGGTTACCGTAAAACTGCATCAGACCAAGCTGCCAGGGTGCAGACTTCCTGGCACTTACCCAAACAGCTCCCCCGCTGGCACCATACCTCAAAATTGCTTTTTATTTGACATTATCTGCCCTGCCCGCAGAGGTACTTTGTAAGTAAACCACTCCTAATAACACACCAGCAAGCAACAGCTCCCCGCAACATTATGAGTTGTCCGCTTCAGGGATCTCCCCACCACACCCAACTCATCCCTCTGCCTCCCAACTGGCACCTAACGCACGCGGGAGGGGACCGGACCTCCACACCATCGTGCCCTCGGCTTTGAAGGGACGCAATGACTGCAAGTCCAACGCCTGACGTTTGCCACGGCTTCTGCGCGACCTGCTCGATAGCTCCGGCGAGCTACAGGGGGTTTCGAAGCCAGGCCAAGGGCTGCCGCGGCAGCTGTCAATCAAAAGGCTCACAACACAGTCATCTCTGTTTCTCGGAGGAGTAACTACAAATGCCTGTTGTGCACTTTGTGTTTTTTAAAGGTGACTTACCTTGTTGAGACAGGAATGGGAAAACAAGTTTATTCAGGCTCACTCATTCTTTATGGAGTTCATGGCCCTTGTGAAAATACCTTTCTTTTTTTTTTTATCCCCCTCTTGCTGCTTGGAGATGACAAGCATTCCCAGAGTGAAGGCTGAGGGGGTGGATTTGCAGGACATCTACCCTTAACTTGGCTTCTCGGGAAGTCCCAGGCCTTGCAGAGAGGCTATTTTCAACTGTCATACCAGCAACTCAGGGGATAAGCCTGGTGCCGGGTGGCTTAGTCGGGGATTATCAAAAGCTGGGCTGCTCCCCACATCCCTTTTTAGCTGCCTTTCTCTGCTCTCGATGAAGTTCCTGAGACTCCTTCTGCTTCTCCAAGTGCATCAAGTGTCCTTCCCAGAAAGCCAAGTGATGCAGGCTTAGAGATGATGCCAGGTGATGCACCAGGAGACACCAGCCACACGCTATTAAGAAATCTCTGCACAATGGTGCCAAAAGCCTGGTCCTCCAGCGGCGTTGAGCCTCAGCACTGGCTGTCCTACCAGCAGCATCGCCAAACGGGCTGCGGGAGGAGGGCACCCCCCCATCAGCCTTCCACCTCCTTCATCTTTGCAATTTTCCGGGGCTCTGGTCAACAGCAGGGGCTCTTGCAGGCCACAGGGCTGGGAAAGCAGAGCGCTAAGAGGAAGGGAAAGTCTTTGGAAATATGGTTTTAATAACTTTGGGCCTGTGTCAGCATGTATCTTCCAGTGACAGTACATGGACTTATTCAAGATGGTCACTGTGCATTTCCTTTTAACCAGCTGCACGGTGCGATGATGTTTTGAAGTAACTTTGTGCATGACACATATTCAGCAACCACTTATGAAGCACAGAAGTAAGTAGAAGAGGAGACAAAAACACTCAACCTAGACCATTTGCACATCCTCCACTGGTGCTGCGGCACTGATGTGCTTATATCCCTTAGCTTCCCAAGCTAGCTGGATATTATACACGTTAAAAGTTTACATCTAACCCATACAGCCATGCTCAGTAGATCCGATTTAACAGAATAAGTTTTGTGGTCCCAGTTAGGGAAGAACTTTTGTGGCTCCTCCACTGTCCCTGCACAACACAAGTTTCAGCCCAGCTGAAGGATGAGACAGAAGAGATAGCGAGAGAAAACAGAGGCGACTCGACCATCAGAAGCCAAACTGCAAAAGCTAAAAGCTGCAAAATGCTACGGACACATTTCATGTCACCCCAAAGCAGCAGAACCAAAAACATCTAAAGAGTGAACTATTTTCAGCAGCACTGATAGGAACTCAGAAATTAAAATACCAGACTACGGAGTGCATCCACTTGGTTTGCCGGACCATATGGCTGAGGCAATTATCTCTACTCATTTCACCTCTCCACTCACTGGAAAAAGGACGGATTTGGAAAGAAGGATGGAAAAATACTGCCTAAAAAGAGCAACAGTTTTTCACAATCTCTAAAAACATTTCCGTATATATTATCTCAAAAGGATATAAAAAAGTGTGATCATAGGCCATGCTAAGCTGTGCCATCTCATAATATGCAATCACCACCGCACAGAACCTGTATGGGGTAGATCAATCACCCAGCGGGGCACCAGGGACATCAGAGCATTCTGGGGCACCGCAGCGCAGCGGGGACAGCCTGCTGCTGCAGTTTCGGATAACTTCAGAGGTTTAAAAAAAAAAAATAAAATAAAATAAAAAAGCATGTGACTAAATGCTCCCTTTCCTGTTGCTGTTTGCATATTGTTAAAGGGATAACTCCATTTTTAAAGCACTTTATAGGTCACCTTCAAGAATTCACCATGTATACCCACGCTTACTTTCTGTTTCTATTTCCTAACCATCCTCTAATTCTTGATAGGATTGTACTGCACAGCCTGGTGTTCCCAACTTTCCTTTGCGTCGGCTTCCGATTCACAACAAAAGTGGCTACCTGTAATCCTCCACAGCTATGCTTGTAGGTATTTCACATTTTTCGAGCCAGGGAAGTCTGAAACTTTGAGGGAATAGCAGGAGGGGGGAAATGGCTGCTTAGCTCTAGTTTGAAGTAAACACCACCTTCTGGCAGATGCCTACCCTACAGACCATACGTGGGGAGCACCAGAAACCACCAGCAGCACGATGACTCCTAATTAGTAACAAACGGAAACGAGAATGTATGGAATGGGCCTGCCTGCATCCGTGTGCAATAATTAGTAACACGCTGCACCACGCATGGTATGTGACATTGTCACTCCAACGACCTCCCGTTCGGTGAAAGGGGAACGAGGTTAGACCTCCCAGCCCAACACGCGGTTTTGGTTTTAACAATTTATTTGAAGGATGCATCGCAGTGACGGTCGAGGAACATCCAAGCTGGATGTTACGCCTCAGGCGAAAACCCCAAATCATCCCCACTACTTCCCGCAGCCTTTGGATTTTACGTGAAACCTCACGATCCAAATTTAGAAGTAAAACCTTGTGAAGAAGCGGCTCCCTGGGAGAGCCCGGGATTGCTGCCTTGGACATCGTCAGAAGGCGTCTACCATCGCGGGCCACGTCGTGCTTCGGAGGAATGACGGCAGAAGGGACGCTGCTACGGGTGTGCTAGGAGGGACGGCTGCTGCTATTGCTTCCAGTCAAACCCATTGCGCCCTCAAGCAGAGGAGAGCACTTCTATACATCATCTTCACCCACTGTTAGCTTTGACACTGCTTTTGCCTCCACTATTTACACACTGAAGAAAGAGAGGGGTGCCGGGAAGACAATTCACTCAGAAATGCCTGCTTTTTAAGAACTCACCCTTCCTGTTTTCCTGCAGCTTATGCATGGCTAAAAAGAGGCAACCGGCCTCAATAACTGGTGAAGCTCTCAAACGCTCAACAGATTTGCTGCAACCTTCCTGGGCACCACACAAAGCCCATCCTTCCCCCCAGACCCCCTCAAAAGGAGCGGGAGGAGAGCCGCGCCGTGGATACGCTGGGGTTTCTAACTGCGCTGCTCTAGGGATATTGCATTAGACAGGGGCAGGAGGGTTTGCCCACCACCACACCCGGTCAGTGTTTCAGCCTCAAAAATCCACCCAGCCGTGAGTTTACTGATGAGGATGAGGGAGGAGTGAATGTGGCCGAGGGCAGGACCTGACAGCCTATCACCCACTGTAACCGCAGCTGCAGAGACTTGTAGTCGGCCCAGCACCATCCTAACAAGAAACGTGGGACTATCAGCCTCGAGATACGGCTGCGACTTGAGCAGGAGCGAGACGGAGGGAAACTTTGATTCCCACTGAGCTCAGTCGGTGCAGAGTCACAGCAGAGGAGGGGAAGGAGCCTCCAGAGCTCACTCCACACATGAATTCAGCCAGCACTTTCATCACAGGAACATCATTCACTCCTTCTTGCTTCCCTTCTATTTTCTTACAGGTCACAAACCGATTTTTGTGATCAATTTTTTTTATGCAATTAGGGGCACGTCACTGAAATACCACAAGGACAGAATTACTCCGGATTCACGGTACACCCTCACCGCTTGCTGATGATTATATTTCCTACAGGCCTGACTCTGTTCCCATCGAAGCCGTACCAGCATGCACCCCGCAAGGCAGTGGAGCAGCACCGTGCCTCAGGTACCATCAACACCTTGCAAACCATGGAGGCAGATGCCGAGCCAGGTTTTCAGGTGTGGGCAGCACAATATCATTAGCCAAACCTGTGCAACTAACAACTGCCTGTTTTTCTTTGAGGCTTATCAACAGCTGGCCCCACTGAAGACATCATCTAAGACATCTGCTACCAACATTTTGAGGGGGTCCTGGGCTGAGCAGGTATGGAAGCTACTCACTGCGGTGTTCCTGAGCAACCAAAACTGAAATTCAATTTAGGTGGTCAATCAGATCTCTTAATTTCCACAATGCTCCTGGCTAGATGCATTTTCTCTTTCACATGCACGTGCAGTTCCAGCTGCTTGGCCTCGCAGGAGACAGCAAGCAATCAAATACAAATGCGGACATTTAATCTCAGGCAAATTCAGATCCATGCCATGCAAACACACGTACCTTACAGGCACAAGTGCTTTCCAGCAACTTAATGATTCATTGCAAGGGAAGAGTCTGTTTGCTTGTTTGTTTTGCTTCAGGAACAGGTATTGATCCTGACACCCAAACGGCAGCTTCTCGTGAAAGCAAAGTTATCCCCCCCGTGTCTATGTCTTTTTTTTCTGGATAGATGTCTTTGCCCGAAATTTTATACTGACTCCAGGTGTCTTTAGAGGTTCAGTGCACATGTGCAAGAACAGAAGGGGCAACATCCCATGTTCCCACAGCACCGTAACTGCTACTCCTGCAGGGACCTGCCCTTCTTTGCCACTTTCCTTAACTCTTACTTTCTCTCAAGGAACCACTCAGGTACCCACAGGACAGCAGATGATGCATAAATCTCCCCTCAGTTTCCACTGAGTTTAGACATTCACTTTGTACAAGTCAGAAAACGTATCTGGCTTTTTATTATTTTTATTTAAAGGCCTACAGAACAACATAAATCCCTCCTTCCTTTTCTGGAGGAGCCAACAGGACTCGTTAAGCCTTCTGGTTCCCTCTGCTGCCATAAAAATGTGCAGAGTTTCTGAATGCCATCAGCTGCTGTCCAAAGGCCCTGCTGCAGTCTCGGAAAAAATTCCGAGTTCACGTACCTCCGGGCAGAGCATCCCACAGGACCGTGCCAGCCTCCCAGCACCGCCGAGCCGAGGCAGGAGCTGGCGCTGCCAGTGAAGGTCACCTCCACGCAGAAAAGCTTCCAGAGAGCCTCCTCTTTGGCTCCAGGTCTTTGGAAACAGCTAGGCTTTAGAAGTGACTGTCTCCTCAATGCGTGGGGCTGGAAGGAGCAGTCTGTCTCGGCGAGGAAGATCAAGAAGTCAAAGCGCTTCAGCTTTTGCTTTCTACTCGGCTTCCAAGATGCTGTCCTCGAAGACGTGAAAGCCGGGTATCGTGCTAACAGAGACAGAAAGGTAGATGCCAACCAGAGCATCTCCTTACAGGCCCATCGGCCTCCCCGGGCAAACTGGCAGCTAAGAAAAAGAGGAGCACAGAGACACCAACGACCCGGACGCTCTGCATGGTTTCCACCTGGCAGGGCCCAGAGCTGGAACAGGGCGCTGAGCCAGGCCAGGCATGCCAGGAGACGTGCCATTTCCATATGTGAAGGCAGTACCCACCCCTGCTTTACATCCCTTCCAGCTTCCCAAGAAGTCAGGAAAAAGAGCTCCCACAGTCAGGCAGCTGATGCTACGCCAAAATGCGAGGCATCAACTTGACTACCACCGTAAGTAGCTACAGCTGTACCTACCCGCTGGTGCTCTCCTGCACGAACAGCGAGGTGACGGCAAACCTCGACATCCCCAGACTAAAATACATGCACAAAATACACGATTTGTGCATTCTCAAGGGAGGTGGTGCTTCCCAACGCCCCATTTACACATGTAAACCAGAGGCAAATTGTCAACTAGCTGACAGCTTATCCAGCACCCCCAGGCAGCCAGGCTGCCTGAAATGACTCCTTGTCGCAGAATCGCTGGTGTTCACCGGGAGAAGGCATCGGGCAACCTGATGGCAACGGGCTGTGGCATATTTGCTAGATCTGGATAGTATCCCTTAAGCTGCCCTCGCAAATGGGTGGCATGCCAAAGCCGTGACATACTACGTGCTAATGTCCCCACCAGTCATTCATTTTGAGGTATTTCAAGTGTGCGTGTTGTAAGGACAGCTTCCATCAACAGTGCGGCGCTTCAA
This sequence comes from Aviceda cuculoides, assembly GCA_035590195.1. Taxonomy (NCBI): domain Eukaryota; kingdom Metazoa; phylum Chordata; class Aves; order Accipitriformes; family Accipitridae; genus Aviceda; species Aviceda cuculoides. Next base: position 24,274,789 of record JAVJGG010000024.1, on the reverse strand, counting down.
ACACAAAGGCTGCTATCACTGAAAATTGTCTAAGGAGGGAAGTGCTATATGAAAGTTCAAATATAAGAGATGTTTTTCTCTGACAAGCATGCTCCAGGAATAGAAACCACAGTAAAACACGGGGATTAACAGAAGGATGTACGTAGAAGTCACAGACTCATTTGGTGGGTTGTCGGGTTTTTTTTTTAATAAACACAGCTATATTGACTTCAGTGGAACTTTTCCACTCTTCAGCCGCTAGATCTGCCTCTTAATATATCTGACCTAAATGGAACTGAAGTTGCTTTATCTCACAATAACAATAAGCCTAAGAAAGATCATTGCAGCATGTCCTCATCAGATACTAGGAAGCAGAAATTTAGGAAAGGTTTACAGCAAGACTCGAAGCCATGAAACTAAATTCTGCTTTCATTACCAGCTGCTGAGTTTTAGGCTTGGACCTGCAGCTCAGAGTCTATGGACTGGGTAAGGGAAAAATCAGCCAGTATTTCCATGCTTCTCTGTAATTTGAAACCACCGAGACATATCTCAGGGTATAAATCACACAGCTCTATAAATAAAATAAATTACGATTTTGTACTCTTTGGAAGAAAGCTGACACCAAATTCATGTAGCAAACGTAAAAAACAAGCCTGGCCTGTGGCCCAAGCGCATAAGAAGCTGGCCCTTGTTCCCGGGGAGGAAGCTCCACCACCACCATTAGTGGGCTATGCCCTCGGCGGCTCACGGCTACAGGTAGTCTACAAACACTAAACATCTGTCTGTATAGAGCATCTTCAGGTAATGAGGTAAATGTTTACTAATGAAAAGCGCTACCAGCAAAATTCCAGCAAATTCCTGTGAAAAGGTGAGCTCCTCTTCTCAGGTAATTAAATGGTGAATCTTCCCAGTAAGTCCCAGTCCCAAGTTCACATCACACGGATATCTACGACTGCTTCTCTATGCTACCTAAAGTGTCCCATTTTTTTAAAGACACACTGTCACTTCTGCGAACTGCAGCCTGACCTCTCCCTGGCACAGTCTTTTTAAAACAAAGTTGCTACATACATGTGAAAAAGTAACCCGCTACCAGAAAATACTTAGTTTTATATAAACCAATTATCCTCTGCGGCAAAAAGATCAGATAAATACAGTTTTGAAAGTGTGTGGTTATGAAATGTTTGAATGTATCGTTTTGGCTCTTTTGTAACAAATTAAAAGATAAAACTGAAGAATTCTTTCATTCCATAACAGAAGAAAAATCTTCTAACAGACAACTGTCACTTAAAATCCCTCAACAAAGATCTTGTTCAGTTTCAAAGTGGGGGGCAAAGGTGCATTAATTATAAAGTGCTTTAAGAAATGTATTCCCTCCTATTCTGGACACCCCCACTCAATAATACATAGCAAAAAGCAGGAGGCATCTTTGAGCCCAATGATACAAAACCAGTGAGAGCTTTGCCTACCAAAGACGTCGGGATCCTTGGGGGTGCCTATAAACCACCGTGTTTGGAGCCCAAGCTGCAATTCCTGTAAGTCTCTGCCTGTCGTATGTGACATGAGCGTGACCATTCAGTGAGTTTACAAGAAATATGAATGAGCACACGCAGACCCATTTCTCAAAATCCTTCCAAAATGGGAAGTTGCATTTCTTACCTAGTTTCTAAGGAAATGAGATTTAAGTGGTTGCACATGCCTGACAGTCCCTCCGCTGCTCCCCACCAACCTTCCAGCTCACGGGTAGATTTCAGCCAACTCTGGCCAAGGACTACAGCACAAGGGATGGCCACTGACAACTGGGATTCTGCAAGTGTTATGGAAACAGAAGATCTAGGAGAGATTATACTATTTTCCCCCATGACAAGGAAGACTGGCAGCAAGCTGAACCTGTCGGGCATTGCAGAAGTGACACAGGAGTGTGCTGAATGACACAAAGATGGAAAAAGCTTTCATCAACCCAACCCAAGCACAAAGCCCTCCTCATCCCTCCACCCCTGGGGTTTGGCCACGATAACGAATAACTCAACAATTGAATAAAGCATGGAATCTACTCGCTGTCTCGGCAGCCCATCCTGCCTCACGGCTTGCTCAGCCCTCCCCAGGGCCTCGTCCCCACACCAGCCTCGGGTACCACACAAGGGGCCACCAGCTGCCTTTCTCGGCGAGATCAAACCCTTCCCAGAGGGTACAGGGCTCAGGCAAGCACCGTCAGCCTCTCGGACAAATTCAGTGCTGTTAGAAAGATGACAGGCCTCCACCAAGACCTTGGTCCTTTCCCATGGGGAAAGACACGGCAGCAAAGCCTTGAAGTCCACAGCCCCTCCACGGCACTTCTCCCCGCAGTCAGTCCCCACGGTTATCGGAGAGGCACAAAACACAGGCCTGAGAAAGCAGAGCACCGGCCTCTCACACGCCACTAGACAACGAACGGAGAAATCCACTCCCATCATTTTCAATTGACGAGCCCCGTTTTTATTTTTCTGTGGATTGTCCCAAGGGAATGGGGTAAGGCTACCGGCCTTCTTGCACGGAGGAAGTTAAGCTCAAATGCCCTGCATCCACTTTTACCAGAAATTGTTTGCAGCACTTAATTCCAAGAAAGCCACAATTAATTGTGCTACGGTATCAGTAAACACACTGGTTACACCATTAGAGCCCATTATCTTCCCTCTAAGACATCACGTTACTACATTATTGATGCAACAGTGCGGTGTAACGAAGCAGCGCTTTGCATCCTTCCTTCTACTGAACACCGAGTTCACAGTGCTATAGCACTGATGCCAGACTTAGTGAGGGGTGGGGGTGGCTTCAGGAGGTCAAAAATTCCGGTTAACAACCCCAAAAACAGCTGCGCAAAAAGTTAAACACCTGTCCTTAATCAAATGCAAATGCTTGGGTTTCTACTTGATACAACTCAAAATTACAGCTATTTCTAAATACTCTGCTTTGATAGTGAGTATTTTTACCTCATCTGGACAGACTATTTTCAGAAAGGCATTCAAGAGATTAAGCCAGAACACAGTAAATTAGCGAGCCTCTTATGTAAATACTGGACTTCTTTGAAGTTAAGGGGGGGGAAAAAAGCAGCTATATCTGGAAGGTCACCACTCCTAACGTGGAGAGCACATATGAAAGCCAGGGAAGGAAGATTTGCCCGTGTCAAAATTGCATTAGGAAACCTAGAGAAGTTATCACGAAAGGAGCTCAGAACAGCAGATCATTCAGTCCTGTGGCTCTTACTCACTCACAGGACTACTGAAAGGAATGAAGTTTATTTGTGTGAACAATACTGCAGGAAGGAACCTCTGTTTGCAGAGCGCCCAGTCAGCAGCAATGGCTCTGCAGCGCAGAGAAAGGCCGGGAACGCCTGCCACGTCTTGTGCAATGCCTGGGAAGGCTGTCCAAGTGAAGCTTGGGCTAAAATATGAAGCAGTGCTTCCTCTGCAATTATTAATATAAAACAGAATATTAATATGATCTTTAGAAACAGTCTCCTTCATGTGCATAACCCCAGCACATTGTTTCCCAGTCACTCCTTGCAGTATTCAGCTCCACAAACCCCGGGTACCTTGCGAAAAGGAAAGGGCTCTTCAGAGTTATTTTAAATTTACTCTCTTTCAGTTTCATTTAATCTTCTTGCATCCTGGCTGTCTGCAAAAAAATTAGGCGGCTGATCACTTCCCGCTTTGCCTCTCGCTCTCTTGCACGGTGCAATCCCAGCTTCCCCTGGGTGCCTTCTTTCTGGACCAAATAACACCACTCTGGTTGACTATCGCCGTACCAAAACATTCCCCTCGGGCTCCCCGACTTTCATTATCTTTTCTGCTATTTGCTCTATTCTCTCTCTTTCTGGAAATGAGGCTACTGAAACTGAACTAATTACTCCAGGCTCAGAGGATGTTTTATGGGGGTGCTGAATTGTTCTCATTTTCCCTTATGCCACAGCCAACACTCGTGTGTTTAAATATCGACAACTATTTCAGTCTATCAGTGCAATGCCAGCAGCACTGCGAACCTTCACGGGGAACAAGATCAGGACCCGTCCCCGTGATGCTCCTCAAGCTACAGTCAAGGGGAGAAGTAAACTAAGAAGTCCTCATCTTCTCAACACCTCTTCCCTTAAACGCTCTCCTTACCCCCCTCAAACGGATGTTTTCCCAGGGGCGCATCCAACTCGAGACCCTACCAGACCACAAAGAGCGTGAATCCCATCCCTGAAGACCCCAGTGTGCCCACAACACCTCCTCACTCCAGCCAGGGATGTCTCAGCAGCACTGTCGGGAATATGCAACACGGATTGCACAAGCTGCCTGTGGGCCTTGCAGCTCCTTTTGACGGTACAGGTCTAACTCTGCTCGGCGACTAGCTTTGTAGCCAGTTTTGTAGTCTGGGTGTGTTTGCACTGTTTGCATGAGAAGCAGCTATTAAGCAGGCAGCAGCATTCCAGCTCAGCTCCCAGGGAGTCCCAAAGCATAGCCCCAGGTTGGGCAGATCACAGCCATCTCCTCTCAAGGTGACAAAGGCAGGGGTGAGGGTGGCAGGGTCCCCTCCAAAGGAAAACCCTGCCACGGCTGCGCCTCCTCGCTCCCAAAGAAAGAGGAGTCACCTTGCGAGAGCGGCCAACGCCTGAGCATCCAGAGCCAGCCCCAAACCTTAGAAAACGCTTTGTGACTCACCAGCTCCAGCCTCGCACCGACACAGTCCGTAATTAAAGGTGTCTCGATAGAACCTCACCAGCCCTGATAAGGCGGTGTTTTCCCACCCAGCTGATAACCGCCGAGCCTCTCCACAACCCCAAGCTCCGTCCCGAGCCCTTCCCTCCCCATGACAGCCCTGGTCAAGGGAGAGGAGGCAGAGCCGGCAGACATCAGCGTCCCCATCTGCTATGGCGGTTGGATGGCTCTCATCACCACAGGTCTCCTTATAAAACCTGCCAATTATCCCACGCGTACGCAGTTTCTATGTGCTGAAGAGAGGTGACAGCCCATATCCTTCCTGAAAATCAATTAGATTATCTGTATGCTTAAGGGGGAATAAGCTTTGGCTAGGGTATCTTTCTCTCATTGTATTTAATCTTGCTTTAGAAGCATTCAGCCACCACAGTTGAACTGCTGATGTGTGTCAGACAGACAGCGTCACCGACTTACCTACCTTGCCTCCCAGCTCTCGGCTGCAAGAACGTTGCTACGTAAGTTCAGCAACCTCTGCATTAGACAGGTGTTTATCTCATTCCTACATTTAAACCTGTAAAATAGTTGAAATTACTCCTGCTTGTCTTACCCGTGGTCCACCAAACATGCTCTTTAAGATGGAAGGCAAGGCATCACATGTATTCACACAGGTGGGAATTTTTCATTAAAAATAGTCTGCACGTTGCTGGTGTCTGCCCCTGCATTCACTCAGCTCGCAAACTGTTTTCACTATCCAAAACCATCTGATGCACAAGGCAATTTTTTTGTGAGCATGGTGGCATAAGGAAGAACTATTTAATAGGTAAAGCACAATAACAAAGCAGCAGCAGGTCCTAACTACTGAGAGAGCTTGTTTGGGGTTGGAGGTTTTTTCCACGTTAAAGGAATTGCGTACTTTGAAACCCCTCCTCCTTACTGAGAGCATGCCAGATAATTAAACTGAAGCTCTTATTTTAAAAATCTAATTTACTTTTGAAAACATACGCTTCTGGACTATTTTTAGGATTTTTTTTCTTATGTGGGCCAGCGGAAATAGGCTAGCCAGTTAGCGTGAGGGCTTACAGGCTGTGCTGATGGGTCTTTATGCTGAACACCATGAATCAGTAAAACAATGAAAAGAAACAAACTTTCAATTTAGGAATAAATACCTGCATTGATGTACTGATACCGATCTCTAGTTTTGAAAATGCTTATTTTTAGCAAAACTAAATCTGGGCCTACAGCTTTGACTGAGGAGTTTCTTTAATTTGTTACCAAATGCAAGAGCTTGTCCTGGTGTTTGACGGGCTGCCCTCACCACCAAAATCAGTGGGAATGTTGCCCAGGCAAGGACTACAGGATTGGGTTTAGCAATACCTTTGGAACACCTTGTATCATACATCGCTCCACACAAAAGGTACGCTAGAGAAGTGAAATAACATCAGTACCGCAAGGATAATTTTTCTGAAGTATTGAGTTTTGCGACCCTTATTTTATAAACATCACAGCATCAGAGGTACCTGCATCCAGCTCCTAGCAATTTTGTTCACTATACTGCAACCCAGAGCAAAGTAACCTACCTACCCAGATTTCCAGTGAATGATTCAGTGAAACTACCTTCTGTGATATGCTGGCATGCAAAAAAATGCCCCTGTATTACAAAAAAAAAAAATCTTCTTAGCATCCTCCACAAAAAGCATCTCAGCGGGTACCCAAAATGACTCCGACCCCTGCAATCTCTCTCCTTTCTGTTGGCAGCACTTCCCACCGAAGGGCTGGGGTCCAGCACCAGTCCCCGGGCAGCTGGCCCACCTCGCCAGCAGCAGCTCCCCTTGCCACCGGTCACGTCCTCTGCTTTCAGGTGACAGAGAAGCAAAGGTGCTTCTCCTGGGATGAAGGACCTGCAGCCTGGGGAGTGGATACAGCCCACAGCCCCACAACCTCCATTTTTCCAAATCCCCACCGGATAACATCCCGGAGAGGGGCTTGCAAGGCTCGTTCAGCCCTCCGCAAGGAAAAACCGACCTTCCCCACTTTAGCTCCTTGTTCACAGCCAAACACAATATATTAGCAAAGGCACTCCAGCCCAGCAGTGTTTATCCAAGACTACCACGGGGCCAGAGAAACTGCGAAACGCTGCAGGATGCAAAGTTTCCTCCAATTATTCGACTGCCTTGAAAATGCAAATGCATTCACCATACCTCTGCTGCAACCCCGGCCCTGTTCAATTCCCCCACCTGGGAGCAATATTTCATAGCAGTGCAATTTAAAAGCAGGGTGTTTTTATTAATTTTAAAGCCTCAGACTCTCACAGGTCCAGGTGCTACTCCATAGCGCTCGAGGACAGAAATCCGGTCCTCGAAGAGGCCTCTTCTCTAATCTTCTCGGGGGGGTTCCTGTTCGCCTGCTCACTCACGAGCCTGTCCCAGGACCTTAACGGCTGCGTGGAGCCCACGAGCTGTTCCCATGAGCAAGATCTATCCACGTAAGGGCTCCGGGAGCACGTTGCCAATTTGCTGACCCAAAGGTACTACCCGTCCCTCCCGGCTGGGCTGCAACGCCTCCGCACGCTCCCATCTCCTGGCGAGCATCCCACCTCCCACGCATCCCGCAGCACTGATCCCTCCCTGCGCTTTCGCTTTCAGCTGCCTTACAACACCGCGGAAAAAGAGCTTCTACCCATCTCTTGTGCTTCCACGTGTCTTTTGAAAGATCCCAGTATCGACATCCATCACCGCCTTAAGCGCGACGGTGGGAAGAGCCCCGTCCCCAAGCGTCACGCCGGCAAAGTTCCCACCAAGCGGGTCTGTTACGCTCACCGACAGTCAGCCACGCACCGCCACGCAGGTAGATTTACACCCGGCCTGCGTGACAGCCACCCAGACCACAATCTTTCAATATGTCGGATGCCATTTAACACGGTGCTTTTAAATGGCCTGGAACCAACTGGGGTGAATAAGTCCTTCCCCATCTCTGCCAGCTCGGTTCAGCAGGGGCATAATCACCTGTCCTGAGGCCTGTTGGTACGAGCGGTCTAATTTTCTCCCTGTTCCCTATTACCAATCTGGTATCTTTTAACTCTAAATCACGTCAAAGCCAATTTCTTTTCCCTATCAGTGATGAGCCATGAGAATCCCTGGGGTAAAATGCAAGTGTCCCCAGCACCTCCTCAGCCCCCAAGCTGGTCCATGTATTTACCGCAGGATGCCAACAGCCCTCTTACAGTATCATATTATGAAACCTCCTGGAACAACTGTTTCCAGGAACAATTACACCAAAAAAAGGCACTGCTTACTATGACCTGAGTGTAGGAATCAAGGAAGAGAATAAAATCCCATCAAGATGACAGGCACCGCTTGAACAGGGCCCAAGAAAATGGTCACGTTCCATAAGCCACATTGTGCAACTTCTTCCTCACCCACAAACTGGCATGGTAAGGGAGTGTGAGGATTCAAAAGCATCAGTTCAGTGTAACAGGTTAAATTAATTAAAATAACCAAGACAAGCCTCTGCAGCCTCAGCAGGGTATCGGCGTTAAGTGCCTGTGCCCCGTCCATGCTGCTGAACTGATCCACACCGACAATGTCTCCTTGTTCTTCAGCTGCTCCCAGAAACATCACCCCTCACTCCTGCTATCAAAACGAGCCTACAGCTGCCTTCTTACCAACCCATTTCACCTGACTGGTGGCCTCCTCTCTTCTGTTTTTACAGGAGAGACACATAGCTTTATGGCAAGCAAAAGAAGTGACTGACTGCCAGATTTTATCTCCTCACAGCCTACAACAGCGGGATTGCTGTATCACCTTCTGGGAAAATGGGAAGCTTATGTGCTGACAGACAAATGTGGCCACGCTGAGCCCACTGATAGAAACCCTTTGTTGTAGGAAATCCCTGAAAGCAAGGACAGATCCACATTTGGCTGGCGTAGTCCTCTAACGTCTGTGTTTTTTTCAGGCTGTCCAACTGAACACCTCTGGCAAAGTAACCAGAGGTTAAGCTGGCCACACAAGCTCTGGGGAAATTTTGACTACATCTGTACGTCCTTTAAAATCTTTAAAATACTTAGCAGGTGCATAACAATTATAATTACAGATTTATACAGAGCTGGTGCAGTTAAGTTGCTTTTGGTCAGGAAGAAAACAAGGACAAGAGCAGAGGAAGAAAAAAGCCCCTTAATTTTCCTTACACCTTACTGAAGCCTCCTACACCCAGGGCAAAGGAAAACACCCTACAGCCACGGGCGGGAGCACTGGGACAGAGGGACAGGCAGGATGGCACCACTGCCAGGGCTGGACCTGACAGCCCAGCCTGGGAGACTGAGAGGCAGCAGCAAAGTCTTGAAACTGGGAGGAGACTGGGAAAGCAAGCAGGCAATGATACACGCCATGAAGATTATACCGGAGATTGGGGAGAGGAAAGCATTTGAAAAAATCAGCCCTTGATGCCAAGCAGCTGCTCATTTCTCTGCCCAGCAGCTAACGCTAATAGTTGGTGTTAAAGGAGGTAACGGGAGCGGTCCGCCGTCCACCGGGCTCCAAGCATCCACCTCGGCCCCGGCGAGTGCGCAGAAAGCCAACCTGCTCGGGGACGCAAACGGTGGCAGCGCTGCTGCTCGTCATCCCCGCAGCGAGAGAGCGCGTCCGGGCGATGAACTCCCTCATCCATCCATCCCCTCCTTGCTTTTTCCGTACAGCCTCTACTGGGCCAGCAGCAGAGCTGTTTGGGGTGGAAGCTGCTAGTTTCGGTGAGGCGTCTGAAAGGAGCCCCTGCTCTTTTTGCACTACGCATTGGCCAGAGGAAATTACTCCGGGCAGATGATTTAATTCCTGGCACCCACACGTTCCAAGAAACAGCTCTCTTCTCTGGTGTCATCTAATCGAGCACGGCTTTCTCCGTTCACACCTTCACTGGGGGTAAGGTGGGGGGAAGACCATAAGGCTTTCCTCTAACTTCTGAGAGAGGACAACTTGGTCCCTGTCCAGGACAAGGGAGAAAAGGCTCAGGCTGCAGATGTCCCCAGACAGCGCACCACTGGGTATTTACCCCGGACAACGTGGAAGATTTCCGACTGATAACCAACAGCTTGGTTTGATATGCACTGCACAAACGCCAACACGCTAACCATGGCGCCTTTTTCTCTCGAAGTAACTTTGGGCAGCTACGGAAGAGAAAGCATCTGCAGCAGCGTGAGGGAAAGGCGCAAAGTCGTCCCTAATGCTCACCTGCACCTTGTGTCACCAGCTCACAGGAGGGCTGAAAGACTACGTGAAGCCTGTTGGCGTTCAGCAAAAAAGTCAGGAACGCAATATACTGCTATAATTATGCTGTTATTCCCCTAACGTGCTCCTTGTATATACAATCATATCACCCAATCGTCATTCCAAAGCCTCGTTTACATCAGGAACTAAGCGGTGTAGCTGCAGCCCTAAAACTCCCTAGCGTGGCCATGGCTGTAACTGCTGTTGAGGTACTTTCCAACATGACAAAGGGAATAATCATATTGGCATACATCAGCTTTATGATTATTCTGGGTGTTTCTGGTATAGCCATTTCTGGGATTTTTTTTTGTTTTTTCATTATGCTCATAACTGAAACAAATTATATGAATAAAAACATCCAGGGGGAAACAAACCTTCATCAGCCAGTCAGTCAAACCGCAACCTCCCGCTGGGTCTCTACTTCCCAGACCCACCATTGCTCCTTCTCAACCCTCGGAAGGCAACGGAGGTCTGCAACCTGCACACACACACTGAGCGTCCGTCTGTCCTGCTCCTGCCAACACCAGGTATTAAAGCAACCCACTCCATTCCAGGGAAGGAGCACAGTTTCCCCATTGCCATCCCAGCTCCCACCAGCACTGGTGGCCACAAGCCACGATCAGGCATGACCTTCTGCCCGTTGGGCAGGCGACACTCCCTCCCATTTGGAGAGGGGACAAATTCACAACTTGTTCAGAGAGGCTGTGGAAGTTTGCTTGGGAGGCTGGCAGGTAAGAGAACTGAGCAAAAATACACCGTTGCACCGCTTCTCATGTCAACCTCCGGGCAAGGGACTCAAGGGCCCAGGAGCAGATGGGAAAAACATAACAGCAAAGACCTCCAAGTGTAACATACAGGTTCAACTTCAAACTGTATTCCAATCTTTTTTTTTTTAACTAGCAAAAAAACCCAATTGAAATATAATGGGGGTGGGGAAAGGATGTTCTTGAAACTGCAGTTAAAAAAAGTCCAGGAAAAAGGCACAAAATTCCATTTAGTGCCCAAATATTCCTCGATCATCCTAGCTGAAATAAGTTTTAGATTGATTTTTATGTTGCTCCTAAAGCCGTAATAGCATCTTGAATGGTTCAATTACCATAGAAAGCAGAGAAGTAACAAACAGATAACAGCATGCTCGCCAGTAAAGGAAGGGTATGGGCTCTATATACACACATGTATGTATATACATATGTATCAGAACTTAAAAGCATTAACTGATTTGGTTAAGCTGTGCTAATATATTGGTACTGCTCATTTGCTTGGAGTCCCTCTAGTTTGCCTGGATTAGGAGAAGAGGCTGAGGTTAAACTGAGGTTAGCTGACACGTGTCAGCCAAGCCTGACCTAATCCTCGGTTTCTTCCTAGTTGTTGTGTCTTCCTCTCTAAATAATATTAAGAATAGGAAGAAACCACAGGGACAGAGTTGGGTTCCAAATAACTATTTTTAGTAGCTGTACGCAAACAGACAAGGCCGAGTTGTGCACGCCGGCAGCTCTGCAGAAACCTCCTCCCCGCGATCCCCGGCTCCCTGGCTGTCTCCCTCGGGGCCTCTGCCCTTCCCACCATGAGTCCTGCCACATAGATAAGGAGACCCCCCCACCCAAGACTGAAACAGGAAAAACCCATTTTCTAAGCTCTTGATTAATCTAAGTGTTGTCTAATTCCTCCACCTGGTAAAAGTGAACCTTTATAATACAGCATAGGTGACTGAGCTCCTTCGACCTGCCATCCAGGCGTCCCCTGCAAAAATGAAATACGCGGACTTACTCCTATGATTTGCATTGGATCCAAGACCTGGGGAAACTTCCCAGTCATCTCAAAGGAGCTCTCAGATCTGGCCTAAAAGTAGGGGTTTGATGAGCAATAAAGAAACGAAAATAATATCGCTTAAACCACAGAGGTGCCAGCTTTTACTGCCTTTCATTGAGTACACAATATTTTGCTCCCACTATTTCAAGGGAAATAACACTTGGTGCGACTGTTATAGGATGTAAAATGTGTACTGTGCTGTTCAGATGGAGCTCGTAATTGAAACATTTGAGCGCCAATGAAATCCCAAATGTAAAGTTTTTAATTTTCATTCAACCATGACATTAAAATTCTGGTTGTGTGGGGGGTGGGGGGGAATAAAAAATATATTACTACCTCCGAGTGCTTTTAAGGTCTATTATTTCTGATATAGTAACTGGGATAAGCTCAGCCAAGATGCCAGCAGCTGCTGGCATACTCCAGTAACTCGCTGCCCACGCCACTGCCTGCTGCTCCTTTGTCATCCCTACCCCCGTCCCACCCAAGGGGTCACTAAAAGTCTTATCAAGGAGCTGTGCGTGGCTGGCAGCAGGCCACGAAGGACTGCCACCGCCTTCATCCACGTGCCTTCAGCCCCGCACGAGGAACGAGCGGGCACCTGTTGGAGAGCGGGGCTCCCGTCGAGGCGGCTGTCCCAGTTCGGGCCAGACGTACCCAAGACAAGCCCAGCAGGCTGAAGAACCCACCTAAAGAACCGGCCCAGACACCTTTTGTCTGAAGGCACATGACCATCATTTATAGGAAGGAGAAGGTTATCTTGCAATACTGATCTTATTCAGCAGCTTCCAAGATGACTGGGTATGACACCAGGCTAAAAAAACCTCAGCTGAAACCACTAAATGCTCTGCACAGCTGACGGGGAAGCCCTGAAAGGCTGGTTTGTGTCTTGCAGATCCTCAGACCATCTTCCCCAACACTCGTGGTCGCAAACGATATTAGAGCAATCTCAGACTGCATCACGCACAAACTCATGTTCCTTGCACACTTGCATCCCGTGATCTTCATGGGTTGCCTGTTTCACTGTCCAGATAGAAATTAAGGTGTTGAATGTAGCCTGGAAAATTTTTAAAGGTTTGGCATTCTGCCTGCCAGAGAGACACCATCTCTCCCCCCAAAAAAACTGCCTGCAGATAAGGGACTGCTAGGGGGTCTGCTTTTGCACTGCTTTCCTTCCTCCCCGCTTCACTCGAATCATATTGCCACGGTACCTCCAGGAAGGACCCCGCCATCGTTGCTCATCCACATCTGATGGACCAAGCCCACCCATTTCAGGGCCTGTGTGTCCACGTGCCACCCAGCTGGGGAATGGCACCCCGATTTATCGAAACTCCAGACCACGAGACCCGTCTCTTCTCCTGGAGTAGTGCAGAGAGATGTGAGAAGTCTGCTACCTAGTAAGTTGCTTTATCACGGTGTTCCAAGTACTGAGTACAGAGGAAGGATGAACTTGTGGTTATGCTACTACGTAGAGACGTAGCTTCCAGCAGTCCTAGCCTCCTACCACAGATTGCCCAAATAGTTTCAAGCACGTCAAATAATCTCTCACATAAGATCTCCCCACCTTTTAAGTGCCTGAGAAGGAAACATTTGCAACCAACCATGGAGCACACAGACATCAAAATGGTGAGGACTATATAAACAGATACATATCTCACTGGTGAAGAAACAGGCTGATGTGTTTAATGGTTTATAATGGCTGTTTTAGTTGCCATGAAAGTACTTAAGAGCATGCAACGCGTCCTTGGATTAAATCTAAATAAACGTAAACAGCAATAAAAAATGGCTTTTATTATAAGAAGGCCTAACTCTTGTTTGCACCTGTAACTCTGAATATATATAACAGGATGCCAAACTACATATTATAAGATGCTAAAAAGCAAACTAACATTACAGTCATTTGTATAGAAAGCATAATGACACAAGGAGAGAGGCAAAACAAAATGGACAACTTGCTAGGGTCTGATTCAACCACCTTAGAAAAATGCCATTTGCTCGAGTCAGGAGTGAGCTACCAAGGAGATTTGTGCCAGGTAAAGCTACAACAAAATGGAGACAAACACTCTGAATCGGGTCCCTGGAAAGGAGATAAATGAGGGTCAGAGTGAAGTTCGCTTAAATCCCCCAAGCTGATACAGAGGGAGTTAGGAGAGAGCCGCAAAACAAAATGAAAGGCTCAGTAGGAGCCTGCACAGCCAGTGCTGCAATGTCAGAAACGCAACACAGTGCCATCTGAAACCTACAGGCACAATACCAGGACTCGAGGAAAAAAACCAGCGGTGGCACTCCGGGAGAAGACATGCCTGCCTGCACCAGCGCTAGAATAAAGCGCAAGGGTCCTGCAACACATGCCCCGCCAGCAGATGCATTTCGAGGGGAGGTTCAGCGGAGCCTCTGGGGAGGGCATCCACGGCTGGAGCAAAACCGCCAGAGGAACGGAATGGAGCCGCATCCATTCACACCAGGGAGCAGGATTTGCCCCTTTCTTTTGCTCCCGCTTGGCATCCTCCTTTGGGTCTCTTACGGGAGAGAAGGTGTCTTAACACAATAGATAATTAGCTGTAATGCATTCTCTGTGGCTATAACAACTTAAGAGGGCTTATCTGTAGACCTGATCTAGGCTTCCAGTTATCCTTGTTCTCCCAGTTCCCCCCCCCCCACAACATTTGCATCTCAGCTTGACAGGTATTTTGTATTTAAGCTTAATAAAAAAGTGTTCGCATGTGCCTGTGCACGCTTAGGAGAAGGCAGGAGAAAACCATCCGATTGCAACTCCGGCTCCCTGAGACGCGGCTCGTTACATTTTCCCTTCCCTGGCAAACAGAGGAAGCTGAAATAAGAAACGTCAACTTTGGGATCCTGCTGTACTCATTAAAAATATTGGACTCTTCGTTTAAAAAAAAAGCAAGGGAGGGAAAAAAAACATAATAATAATAATAATCCCCAGGAAGTTGATGCATCACCGTGTTGCATCTGTGTCAAGCTCTGGGTAAACAAGCAGCAACACGAATGAAATCTGTCCAGAAAGACTGCATTTCAGCGCCAACCACGCAATCTCTGGCCAAACCACTGCATATGTAACAAAGTTTGATCTCGCTTGCGAGCGCTTCGCCTGCGCTTCTGCCATTTCCTGTGGAAAATTGAAGCTCTGAAGGATGTCTATCACCCGGCCCTCGCCGACACCCCCCGCCCCCCTAGGGCAGAGCCAGCCGGGGATGCTCGCCAGCTCCCTCCCCGCTCTCCGGGCCGGGCACCGCCGGGAAGGGGCAAAACCCCCGGCGCTGCCCCCTCCTCCCTCCCCGGCCACCCCGGCGGGCAGGTGCCCTGAGCCCGCGGGGAAGGACGGACGGACAGACGGACGGAGAGGTGGAGGGAGGGGGGGTCCCCGCCCGGGCGCAACAGGTGGTCGGCGGCCGTACTCACCGCTGGCGTTCTTGCCGCAGATGAGGTGCTGGTAGGGCTGGAGCAAACCCCAGAGCTCGGGGTCGTTGTTGACCGTCTGCTCCAACGCCTCCAGAGTGAAGCGGGGCGCCTCGCCGCCTTCCTTCTCCTTCTCCTTCTCGGCCGGGCCGGCGGAGGGGGCGGGGGGGGGGCGGCCGGGCGGCGGGCGCGG
>JAVJGG010000024.1:24179549-24246897 GCA_035590195.1 Aviceda cuculoides | reverse complement strand
CCCCCCCCCCCCCCCCCCCCCCCCCCCCCCCCCCCCCCCAGGAACTACGCACAATATTGGACAGTTAAAATCTGCCACATTAAAAATATTGGGGTGCTTTGTCTGCATACATCCGAGCATCTCTGCCCAGTGAAGGCACCAAGTTCCTGCTCTAGATGTGTAGAACTCATTTATACAGTGAAATTCTTCTCCTGCCATAGTCCAAGTTTCTTATTTGAAAAAGAGATGGCATTTATTCAGTTGGTAAAATAAGCCGGCAGCATATATTGTGGCCCTCTCACAGCTTCTGGAAGAAAGCTCAATATACAGGTTCTAACTGATATAAAAGCTTTTCTGCAGTCACTGGCAGGAGTATTTGGAAATGCTTTCAAAATACCCGTATCAGCAAGATGCATATGCCTGATTTCTGTTTGCATGGCTCAGACTGTAGAAAGTAGCCGTCACATAAAGGAGAAGTAAAAAGGCCTTTAGTTACATGTTAGAAAACAAAGTGATTGCAACAAGATTTTAAAGTGGCTTTGCTAATGGGAACCAGGCAGCTAATGTCAGTCCTTTCAGTTGTTTGACAATACCTAAACCAAGAAATTTAGATCCAAAGGCAAATAAAATAACCCGTGCTTCACACATCCAACCACTGGCACAGAAAATCTTCTGTTCCCTTGGGTGAGTCCCTGCCCCAGCCCAGTAATCCCCAGCCGTGCCAGGGCACCAGCTGCACCACAAATGGCACCAGGGAGCTGAGCTGGTGGGAAAAATAACGTGGAGAAAGGAAAAGGGGAAGGGGGAGGGCGTGAGCCCCGCTCCGTAACATGGTTCAGTGCTAGAACAGCCCTACGCGTGGACACAGCCAGCTTAGGAGAAGGGTAGAGAGGCAGCAAAGGCATAAACCTGCGCCGTCAAAGACAACATTCAAAGCTGTAGCCCTAGCACAGACGCTTCTTGGAAAGCCATAGCCGGAGTGCAACTGCTTCTTGCGAGGCCATCGTCTCAGCACAGCCACTTTCGGTCCCTCCTGTGATTTCCCAGGGTCAGGCTAGATCACGGTTGGAGGCTGGAAAAGAAGAGCACTCAAGGGAAACACCACACGTGCATCCAGCCTCGTGGCGATCCTCTTCGGATCCTACCGTTACATACGTGCAAGTGACCTCGTTGCCGATGTAAAAAATTTCTCTCATAATCGTTTAATCC
The DNA here is from genome assembly GCA_035590195.1 of Aviceda cuculoides. Lineage (NCBI taxonomy): Eukaryota > Metazoa > Chordata > Aves > Accipitriformes > Accipitridae > Aviceda > Aviceda cuculoides. The sequence goes on along the minus strand of JAVJGG010000024.1, from coordinate 24,245,709 downwards.
CAGCTGTTCCCACAGCAGCAATTTTTTCGTGAAGAGGTACCCTTGCCATACTGGCTTGAAGCATGAGACCGTTTAATTGAATATCTGATTTCTGGCAGTTGCTGGTCTTGGCTTCTTCTGAAGAAATCTTAAATATGCTCTGTGACACATGCTACTGGGCAGCAATATGTTGTGGAGGAAGATTTTATTTGAAAGATGACTAGGGCTCAACATGTTTTTGAGTAGATAGGATAAACAGTGTAATTGCGCATCTATGTTTTCTACGCAAGTGCCTCGACCTGACATTTCCAAAATTCAAACGCTCTAAGCACTGGCTGTGGGGCAGCTAGGAAGAGCTAGATTTTTACAGTTTTCTCAACATCAAACATCTTTTGGCTGGCTCCACTAAAAATGAACGCACATGGAAACCTAGAGGCAAGTAGTTTAACAAATTTGAAAAATGGCTGAGTAACCTCCCCCCACCCTGCTAATACTGCAGAATTATTTCTATTTCTGTGAGGTGAACTGGAATATTTTTAACTCTCATCCTTCATTGAGGCTTTGCCCCTCCCTGATTTTGTATTAAGGCAGAGAGTACTCAGGAAGTCTTTTCTCATTGTCCACAGTTTGATATCTTCCTGCCCTAATTCTAGATTTCACAGGCTCTGATTTTCATCTTCTACCAAATTTTACAACACATTTTTTCTGATATACAAATACATATACATATAAATATACATCCCATTTTTGCATTATCCTTCTCATGAGAAAACCAAGATAAATGCCATATTCAAAGCAGTGCTGATTTTCCAAGTAATACTAGGTTTCTCCGCCCCGCACTGTGACCAAGGGATTTGTTTCCTTTTTGCTTTAACACAACTGCACACTGGGTTTCCACCACTGACATACCTGCCTTCTTCCCAGGAGGCTGCCGCTAATTCCATCACAGCCAGAGAAGAGAGCAGTGAATATTGTTCCTGTCAGGGTTATTACTTTGTATTTAGGATGCTGAAATATTTAGAAAAATTATTCCAATTTTGGTGTTTATTTATATGGTATGATATTACTGTTCACCTTTACTTACTTTGCCTCCACAAGTGACACCACGCTCTGCCATTAATCCTGTGTGACAGGGCTGCTCTGCTGCCCATGTTGATAGCATCTGTATGAAAGGAGGAACAGATGATCAAACCACACATAAAATGACTCCAGGGCTGAAATTAAGAATAGTCCTTCCAATGAAATGATAAAGGTTTGGAAAGAGTTGACATTTTTATAATGTACTGCTGATAAGACAAAAATTCCACAAAAGCTTCTCATCTCAGCTGAAGAGTATATGGAAGAATGCTGAAAGTCATAATACACCACTCTTTTAGAGCATCCATAAAGGATCCAGCTGCTGAGAGCTGTGGTACTAATGAAGAACAACTTCTGCTTAAAAGCTTTTTAGTTTAGCAAGTTCTGCCTCCAACTTACCCAGATGCTGAAGGCAACCAGAGCAGGGCAATTAATAGATTTTCAGTTTGATGCCAGTTCTAAAAAAAAAAAAAAAAAAAAAAAAAAGTTTGTGGGCGAAGCAAACATTTTATACAGTCTGAACATTTCAGCTTTGAGCCTTTCAAACTTCCAAACTGAACCTGAAGGATTTTGAAATAAAGTTATGGCAAATCATGTTGAAAGGACTGGTTCAGCTGCTTTGAAGTTTGGGTGCTCCTTTCTCCCTCCTTTTGTGCATATGAGCAATTTGACTAAACTGACATTTCAGTCTCCAAAGTGACATTTTATTTTCAAGAAAACTTTTGGCCAACAAAATGTCATCTCTTTGTGTAGCAAACAGATAGAAAGAGAAAGCCCTCCAATTTGTATCCCTTTGAGTGGCTCCAACACATCCTCAAAAGTAAAAATGAGATGTGAAACCCAAAACCTATCACTTTGGTCAAAGTGAAGTACATAAAGCCAAAGCAAAGTAATGATGACAGCTTTATGCTTACAGTAACTTCTGACTACTGGTATCCACTTACGAAGCTGAGGTGGAAAAAACCCACGCTCCAGAAGGTAAATTCAATATAAAGCTCTTCTTTACATATTAATTCATATAGATCCTCCCTCCTGTGGAATAAGCTTCCTGTTGTGAAGTCCTCGATGAAGAGCTGAGCAGAACAACTGTTGCAAACACCATCCCCACCCCACCCCATCCTTCTCATTGCACGGTGTCCTGCACCCCGGGACAGCTGGGGGTGCGAGGACAGGCTAGGGTAGCCATCCCCATCGCTGAGGAATGAGAAAATCAGGAAAGTCCCCAATGGGGAGAGCCCCCTGAGACCCATGTAACTGCAGGGACCATGTCCCTCCTGGCCAGATGTGGGCAGAGGTGAGATGCAGCCCCGGGCAGGCACGCTGCTGCTCAGTGCACCCTGAATAACTCTTCCACCGCTGCTGCGCTTCACTGGTGACATCCACTGCAGCACCCGTCTCAAATGTAACAGGCCTGAAAGCAGCCAAGTGGCTCTATTTAAAGCTAAAGAGGAAAGTGCAAACCTTTGAAGTCAGAAGGCATATAATGAATTCAGTAAAACTTTGTATTTCAAAGCCAGTTCTATTTGCAGAAGCCATCTGCCCAGAGAAAAGCTTGAACATGCACCTCTGACAGGAGTCAAAAGAGTTGAGGGAAACAGATCTCGCTGAGGATGTTTCACATCATGCGTTCCCACAATATCTGAAACGTCACTTTGTAGTGGAGCGGCTTCCGTCTTTATATCAATTACAACACTTACATCCAGCTCCCCTGGGGTTGCTGGCATTTGAAGCAACTGTCCAGTCCAGTAGCTCCCAGCAATTTCTAATGAGATATGCCAATAAGACATCACTGCCTGTCCCTCCTAATGGTAACTATGAGCTCTCTGGAGCTTTCCCTTAAGCCACTGTCTTACTTATCCCCTTATTGAGGATTATTGATCTTCCTCTCTGCCCTTGCCAGCACGCAGCTTTTAAGCCACAAATCCAGAGATGGCTCCATCCAGGAGGACAACGGATAGTGTGATGTGCGGCCCTTTCACAGGAAAAGAGCGCGGCCTGTGAGCCAGGTTATCGTCGCGGGCAGCAAATGCAAACCCACCTCTTGGGCAGAACCAGCAACGGAGGCAGCTTCTCCCAGCACCATCTCCCCAGAGCATCCATCAGCCAAACTGGTTTGCAGCATGCAACTAGGGCTTACATTTCTGCAGCAAGGCAAAAAAAGACATCATGTAAAGCTCAGAACAAGACTGTTTAAGAATTCCCTCTGATATCGCTAGTCTTTCATACAGCCCGTAAGAGCCATTAAAATTCCGTCTGATAACTGGCTTCCCGAGAGCATGAGAGCCAGGCGAGACCACGCCAGCCACAGACTCTGCCAGTATTTCTCCTGGCTTAAAACAGACCCTAAAATAAGCCTGGAAGTCATCTGTGAAACCAGCCCATGTCGCAGACTTTGAAGACTAGTCTCTGCATCACAAGGAAGACAAGAAAAGCAGAGGTCATTCCCCTGGGAAAAGGGTGAAAACCATCACTGGAAGCTTCTACCAGCCAGCCGCCGGGGCAGCCAGAGGGAGATTGGCCATGGCCACCAGCCCTAGCAGAGCCTGGAGCTGTGTGAATGCTGACTGTCCACGGGCAGCATTTCCCCAGGTTTCTCCCCAGGTGCACTGCTGGTGTTTACAGACCTGGTGTGATCATCACTGCCTTTGATAGCGGACAGGGCCCCTAATGGAGGCAAAAGTTATTGAGGGGAAGAGGGAGGGTATAAGCAGGCAGAGAGAGACAGATAACATGACTGTGTAAGCCTTATTTTACTAGAAATCAGCTTAAAAACCATTTCCTCTTATTCCTGAAACCTTGACTTTCTTGTAAAATTCACTGGATACAGCCCATTGCAAATGTATACAGTTCCCATTGCTACAGTATTTCACCTCATTGCAATCTTCAGTGTATTTTGCTTTAAGACTTTCCTGCCAAATAGTTATTTCTTCATCCATGCTGGTTTGGTTAAGACGTATCAGCCTTTGCTCACCTGTGCTCACGTTTATGCCTGTGGCATCGGGTGGGAAACCAGACCCAGTGCCCTGCTGCAGCACATCACGAAGCCCTTCTAGGAAAGGCTCTGTAGCACATGGAGGAAGTGAAGTGCAATATTTTTCCTTGATGGCCTTGAAAAAGAAGCTTTTAGCTTCTGCAGTTTTGTCAGTCCAAGAGATTGATTGTTTTTCTGTGCCTGTAGCTGTGGATGAGTGCAGGGATAGAGATCCTCCATGCTGTGACAGCAATTTAGAGAGGTGCTCCAGAGCCCCTGGGCCACACAGATACATGCAAAGGTCCAAACCACATTTACAACCCTGTAATTGCAATTAGGCACACAGTCCCACCTCTGATCTTACTATGATTCCAGGAAAGAAAGAAACTCCACGCTTACACATAGCCGCTCTGACTTCAGCCGGGCTCTGTCTGCACAAAGCTCTCCTTGGGTAAGAACCTCATCAGTGCGTGCACACCCAGAGGAGTGCATCTTCCAAGTCAACTTTCTGGTAGTCTTAGAGCTGTAAAGGAGAGAGCAGACTCTCTCAATGACAATTCTAATAATAAAAAAAATAATAAACCCATTGGTATTCATAGAAAGAAATTCTAATTGGATCCTGCCATTAATCCTGCCTGAATTAGCACAGCATCCCAACAGGATCGCAGACCCCACCTGAGCCACGTGGCACCTTCTCCAGCTGATGTCTGCCAGGACAAACCTGCACAGGGACAATCCCCTCTAAAAGGCTGAGGGTCGGGTGCTTCTCACTGCCTCGCAGTCTCCACGTCCATCCCAGGAGCCGGTAGAAAACTTGCTCTGTTGCTCCTGATGCCTAGTGCTAATTGCAGAAAGAAGAGGCTGCTTAACATAGTGTAATCCTGTCCCTTTTAACTTCTGGTTTTGGACAGTGCAATTTCTTTCTTGTTGTTTTTAGGTTTTTTAGGGGCTAATTTATTATCTGTACACCTTCGCTCAGCAGGTTACCTCCTTCCCACTTTCAGCCCAGCTGCCATCTTCAGAGGCACCGGGCAGCCAGATGGACTGAGGGATGCACACGTCTATTCATCGGCACTGCTTTTCGTGAAGGGTAAGAGAAGGATATGGCTAATACCAATGGCTGGGTTTTTCCATCTTTCTTTTAAAATGGCAATCTCACACATGTTATGGGGTTATTCCATACTGAGCGTTTTTTTGCTTTTTCCTTCTCAGATACAAACTGAATTGGCAGGTGGAGCAACCTGCTGCATAAGTTGTCATTGCTAGCAGTTAATGCATTGCTAGGTTTGAATGCATAGAGGTAGGCACTGGACACTACCTAGAAATGGATGCTTTTTGGCCCCCAAAGCTTCTATGGAGGGATGGGAGAGGGAACAGGAGCATCAAAAGCTGAAACAATTTCTGAAGGTGGACAACAGTGACAACCCCTGGTTCAATACTCTGACCCCAGACCACAGCGGTAGGGGCAGAGGACACCCTCTCCCAGGGCAAAGCTGCCTCACCATGGAGCCCAACATGTTGGATTTGGAATCCAGGGTACTTGCTTCCAAAACTTTTTAAGCATATACACCAAGGAGTCAAGCAAGTAAAACAACAGCCGCCAAATTATTTGCATTCCAGCGATATACAGCTGAAGTGCTAATACCTACCAGCTGTACCTACACGTCAGCTTTTTGAAACTAAGATCAATTCTTTGTTGTACCAAGAGGAGGAGAAGAAGGTCAGCGAAGACACGCTTAGTCCAGGCTCTGCACTAAGAGGGCTGGTGCAGGCTCTTAGTTCTTTCCTGCTTCAGGAGGTCTGAGAAAGCAGGAGCTGGGCTCTGCTTCAGCACAACCTGGCATTAAAACAGCATTCTTCAAAAAGTGCCTGCGATAAAATAGCATCTTCTTACTGAGAAGATGTGCTCCCAGCAAGGATCAGGGTCATATCTGCTGATTTTAATGACAGAAAATGAGCTTGTGACATATTACTTGTGCTATCATTGCAGAGTTAACTTGGCCAAGAGATAATTAATGGAAGATGTGTGGTTGAGTCCCCTGTGCTGCTCTGAAAGTCTTGGGCTGTAATTAGTACCATTGTCTCTTGTAAAATAAATTGTACTCCTGATCCAGCTCAGAAACCAAAAGACGGCACTCCGAAAGAAATGTTTTAGGAAGTGGCCTTCTGACAAAGTGATTTTAAACCTCAGAGTCTTCTGGACAAGTTTCTGGCTTCCAGTGCTGTTACTCTCCTCAGTGTTGTGCTATATACTCTCTGATTTCCCTGCCACAGCTCCGTGCTTTATGTAGCTGGTGACTCTTGATGACGCATTTTGATGCATTCAGAACAACCACACACTAGCATGAAGCAGAGATCACCATATTTCTGGCTGTGGAGCTAGAGTAAACATGGACCTGTGCCCAGACAGTGTTGGCGGTGGCTGGAAAACCAAGACTGAGAGTCTAACAAGAGAACTGGGAAAAAACTGCTCCACTGAAAACATGGTGCTGGAGCAAATCTGTCGTCATTCAGTATACTGAGGGCTTTCAGGCAGCCTGGTTTTGGTGTTGGGAGCAGCCACTACTCTTCCCATTTGCCTGGCTCCTTCCCGCTCTTGACAGTCACTCAGGAGCCATTTCCCCATATCCTACCTAGGCACACATATCAGGCAGAGCTGATAAGGAAGGAGAGGAGGGTCTGATAGCTGAGCAGCACTGCCACTGTCTCCCTGTGTGGCCTTACCATGCCGTGGCTCAGTTTCTCCCCATAAAATGACTAACAGCAATTCCTTATCTCCTGGGAGGGGGGTGTTGGGAGGATAAAAACAGTGACAGCTACAAAGTACAAAGTTATTACAACCATCCGTCCGGAGAGACTGTCAGCTTTAGCACGTTGGCTGCTATCAGACCTGGTGCTGCAAGCATTCCCAGCGCCTCGCCTGTCGGATGGAGCACATGGCACACTCCTCTGGGTAGGTGCCTCTGGGCTCACAGGGTTGAATGTCATATGAACCATTTTCTGCCTCAGAGAGAGAAAGTAAAACCTCTTCCACCAGGTTTCTCCTTTTCTTCCAGGAGAAGGCAGCAAAAGAAACCTCTGCCACCTTGGGCACACTGGGGGAAATGGAGGAGCAGCTTGCACCCTGCTCTGCAACAGGGAAGAAGCCGAGAAGCCACACTGGGAGCCATACTGGGAGCCTCTGCTCCTCCCTCCTCCACAAAAGCAACAAGTAGGTGTGGAAAGACGCTGTCAAACCCTGCACCACAGCAGTTCTTGCCACAAGTGCTCCCTCGCCTCTAACCACCCTGAAAGGAAGCACAGTCTAAACCGACTAGTAAGATCTATTCCAGACGCCTGCTGTGGTGCATCGGGAGATTAACATATTAACTCTGAAAAGCTCACTAATTTTAAGGAGGACTCTGTACTTAAACTGGAAGAAGTTTTGCAGAGATCAGCAGAGCTTGTCTGATGCTAGGGAACCAGGGAAACCTGTTAACAGCAGACTCTGGATAATTGAGAAAATTATTCAACGCTGCTTTTAAATGACTTTGGATTACAATATTGCATGGGTTGGTAATACTTCGCTCCTAATCTTTTCACATATACATTTGCAAGGGTTTGTTTATTGCTAGCTTTTGCCTTGCAATCAGAGAAACACGAGCTTTGCTCCTGCTGGAGCTCCAGCTAAGAAGAGTAAGCCAAGTCAGACATTGCAAGAAAGACCATGGGCAAATACATCTATCTGATGCAGGAAGTTTGTTTTTTGTTGGGGGGGCGTTCTTGGACATAATGTAATACATACAATCAGGCATTGAAGTATTACTTGCTAAAAAACAGGACAAGAAACCAACAGCTCAGAATGATACAAGCTAAACTACAGGACCTGATAAAGGTACCAAGGCAGCCCACGGGGCAGGGAGAAGTGGGTATGTGAGTACACGAGGGAGCTCAGCACAGCGGGTGGGAAGGATAAACCTGCCGAAAGAAAAGGGACTGGCACCACGCCTGACATGCATCCTGGGGCCTGGCAGACTTCCCCTAAAAACAAGTTTCACGGGCAAAGCTCCGTCAGTCAGACCGTCCTGCCGCCACAGCTGATCGACGAGAGCAGCCTGCCTACGGCTGGCTGCATCTTCTAGGCAAAGGAGAGCAAGAGGCATGCGTTACACCTCTTACACCACAATTTATTTGTTCAAGTGGCTTCAGCCATGCTACGTGCATACACTTAAGTGAGCTCTACAGAAATCTGCAGTAACACCAAATACACTTTCACAGCCAGCTGCTCCCATGCCTCCTTCTCTTGGCTAGATAGACAACGTATACTTCTTTTTTACTATCAAGGAGCAGTCACGAACAAATGCTGTGAAAATCTGGCCCTGAAACAGCACACAGAGCAAAAATTAGCCCTGGAGCAATTGGATGTTTGGGCGTGTTTCCCACTTTTTCATCCAGACATACTAAGCAGCAAGAAAGCCGGTGAAACCAGAGAGCTGGGAACTGCCCTTGGTGAGGCAGAGACCTGGCTGCTGGGGGTCTGCAGTGGTTGCTCTGGAGCAGCCTCTCCATCCTCCAGGGCAGGCAGTGTGGCTGGAGAAAAAAGGGACACATCCAGGGCACGCTAGGCTGCCAGGGAGCTGCAGCAAGGACAGCGTGACGTGGCTCGCAGACACCAGAGACCTAGCTCGCCCCAGAAACCACGTCCTCATCCCTGGTGTGCATCTGCCCTCTCCTCATTCCTGAGCAGCACCACATAAAGTGCCCACCTGGGACAATCACCTTGATTTAAAAAACCTAAAAACCAAAACAGCCAACAATTCAGGAGCCCAGAACTCCTGTCTATCCTCAGGGTGGATTTCTTTTGAAGCCAGCTATTCTTATTTCCCCCCCAATCTTGTCAGCAATGGTCCAGGAGAAAGCTGTTTGGTTAAGGTGGGCTGTTGCCCCAGTTTTGTCCTGTCCCTATCTTTCACCTTTACTTCACATAAAAAAGATGCATATTCCATTTCACATAAGCCCATGCGTATGCGAGTGATTATGTGTGACCAGCTACATATAATTATCTTCGATGTAGGCCTATAAATGATTCATTAAGATCTGTATCAGCTGGTTATTTAATGTGTCCTGCTAATTAAAACTTTGTGATAAAGACGACTACAGCTTTCTGTAATTATGCCTCTGGACAGTGCGATGCACTTCCAACTAGTATTTGCAATCCTGGGCGTATGTTGACACTTAGAAAAAAATATAGGTTAACTGCTCTTAATTGCTTTTCGTTACTAAGATTATTGTAGAATTTCATTGTACAACACCCTGGGACTCTTCTGCATAGTGCACATTACAGGCACCGTTAGGTGATGGTGCTGTACACTGTGTTATCCTTCTGTATACCCGAGAAGCCTGTGAACAACAAACAAACAAACAAAAAAAGACTATTTCACCTAGAAGGAATGTGTCTGGCTTGGCTCAACTGGGGGGAATAAAATAGTGAACGAAAGACATGTTTGAGGAAATGCAGCATGTTTTACACTACAGGATCGAATTTGGCATTTTTTGCTCAAGCCAGGGGTTCTGCTAGACTTGGTGTAAGCTTCTCCTGAGTAAGGTCCACAGATCTGCAGTCACTGTACACTGGATACAGCTTCCATCAGTGCCAATAGGAAGAAACACAACGACTCAGCAAGCACATTAGGTCCTGTTGCATCAGTCAAAAAGGGAGCTACGCTAAGTTTACATCAGTGTAACTAAGTAGGTCTGACTCGGTTTGTCTCCAGTTTTGTTCTCTCAAATATGTTTGGCATTGAAGGGAATATGCCTATGTATGAAACAGGTAGGAACTTTAAAACATTTTCTTGGGATGGCTATCAATGTAATAAAACATCAGTAACAAGTGATAAATACTAGGTAAAAGAAGCTTTTCCTAAGCTCCTTATATTAAGAATATAAATCTTGCCCCACTACCGAAGACTACATTAAGTGTCATACTTCTAATCTCGTCAGCAGCCTGATATCACCGCTAGGATAAATGTAAGATCCATTGCCCCAGTGGCTTTTCCATGGCAAGTTCTGCTTGGTTAATCACAATGGGAGACGACTGCCTTTGTGTCGACACTCGGTGTCTCCTGGGAGGATGCTCAGCTCGCTCCTGTCATCATCAGAACAGGGCATGTTTCACCCAGGGGAATGACTCAGGTAAAACTTGTTGGCTCTTGCTAGCCATAGAGCATTGCCTAAACCCTAAAGTCTACATCCCATGGGAGCGATGCACTAATCTAATCTGTGCTTAGTTTCTACAAACAGTAATTTGTGAAGACAAAATGAAAACTATAGAAGATATGTTTATCAAATGCATTTGAGTCCCCAGAGGTGGCCTGGTAAAATTCATACCACTGTGGCCAGCACCAGTAACTCACCATCTAAAATCCATGGCCTTATCAAACAGGTTGTCCCTCATACAGGAAAATTAATGAAGCCCAGTTTCCTACAGACCTGTGTCTCAGACCACCTTATGGTGACTCCTCTATTTACTTTTCAGCTACGCTCACGATATAGTGGACACAATTAGTCCTTAGTTACTCTCGCCTCAACTGTTCTTTGGCGTGTGTTGAGGTCCGAGTTTCAAGTTAAGCTCTTCAGTGCCCTGTGACACCAGCCATTGCTGATAGCAGCCTCTGGCAATTACTCGGGGGAACAGCCACAGTGTAGTTTTCTCCTCTATGGGAGTGTTTCACAGGGTTTCTCTATCCAGTGATCTACCTTAATTAAACTGATAGGAACTTAACTATGTTTGAGACTCCTACTGATAGTTTATCGAAAGTGATTCAGACTGGTCAGTCTCAAATAAGGAGGCACAGACTAAGTGAGTGGTTTAAGACGCAAATCTCCCATAAGACAAAAAAGTTCACAAAACAGGATAGCCCTGTGTGTGCCAGCTCCAGACTGCCATGGCTGCGATGCCAGCACATTGTTATTAGCTTCTAGAGAAGAGATCTGGGCTTAATAAAGAGGGAGATGAAGCTGAAGCTGTTCAGGAGCTCCTCAGCAAGCACCACCTTTGCTACTGTCTTTGAGGGATGTGGGATGCAGCATTAGAATGACCAGACTTTTAAACTGAATTTAAGCTCTGCTCCATTTGCTTTCAGCATAAAAACAAGCACACAGGTATCTCAAAGGACTTATGGCTGTGATGAGCACAGTTTTTACAATGCATGTCACCTTTATGTCTCAGACATCTTCATTCTTCTTTAGGAGCATCTTGCAGCATGGCCCTACTGAGCAGCACTTTTCCCAGCAAGGGAAATGGGGCAGAAGGCAACCCTTAAAGGGCTCATCGAGACGTGGCTCAACCCCATTTTTCCAAGCTATTGGTATGGCCACCTCAGTAAAGCGCCCAGGACAGACAAAAAGAGGTACCATTTCTACGGGGAGATAAAATCCAGCCAAGCTCGCCCTGACCTGAAACGGCATGGAAGGACAGCTTATCCCTGTCAAGGTTCACGTTTGAGCAGTATCATAGGGCAGTAGCTGGCAGTGAGTGAATGGCAGGTGTAGACAAGGCTCAGGGTTAACTGTAGGCATGGATGTGTGGCCGTGGCAGCGAAGAGATGGAGTACAAACAGGGTGTGAAGGTAGCTGGACCCAGCAAGTGTTCTTTTGGCATGAAACTGGAATAACAGCAGCTGGAACGCCTACAGCCTGAAAGGAGAAGGAGGAGGAGGACGGTCTGCCTGCTACCCCACATGGGCCCCGCATTAGGACGGGAGCCATGTGCAGTGCAGAGAGGGGAGAAGGAAGACTCTAAAGCCACTTACTGTGCCCCTGGCTCAGCGAGAGACTCCACGGCTGCAAACCGCATCGGCGCAACTCAAGACTTGCTGCGTTTTTCACCTTGTGTATTCTTCAGGTGCAGCAGGACTGCTGGAAAGGGCACAAATTCCCATTGCAAAACCTACTTCACTGAATAGCAGAGGTACTCGAGCAGAGGAAATGCTATTTCCCACTTGTGCTGCAGTATTTCCCTGCGGCCTTTGGGTGACATCATCCTGGCATTCTCCTCCAAAAGCAGGTCGTTCCAGGCATTGATTGATGGTAGGAAATGAATTATCATCTCCCATGAAAAGATATGGAAACAGAGCAGGATTAGATGTCTTACCCAAGGGCCACGAGGAGAAATGGGGTCAAATCCAGAATTAGAGCGAAGGTGCTCTAACAATAGGCTACAAGCTATAGGTTTGCACACTGTCTAGCACAATGTGGCCGTAATCCTGTTGAGGCCTCCAGGCAGCACTGCAATATGCATCATCATAATAATGAGTTTCTAATCCCAGTCAAATGCCCAACCCAGTAGGCACCGCCTGACTCACAGAAAGGATTAGCTGACAGATTGTAAACAATAGTTGCGGGAGTCACTGGGCCCATTATGCAATCCTTTTATGCTGAATATACAGAAATACCTGAGAAAATTAGGAGCTTTTCCTGAGAACGTAAGTAACTGAGATTTTCAAATAAAAGTAATGGGTATTCTCATTCTGCAGCCCTGGGGATAACCCATCAATATTATTGCACACCATTCCTAACTCTTGAATCAACCAGATTAACAAGGACGGCGACTCATGCTCGTACCATGAGACAATAAAGACAAGCTACTTACAAGATGATCCTCTGAAACATCCAGACTGTACGGGCCTCTTCCCATAAATAGGTGCTATTTTCTTTCATCACAAAAGTGCCTCTGTCACAAGCCAGAACGTGTGGGAGAAGCAGGGGGTGCATGGGAAAAATAAACAGAAATTTGAGAAATTAACATTTCTTTACGAGAATGAAAAAATTGGAGATCAAATAGATGTTTTTCTATTAGAACGCATGCTACTAGCCTAGAATTTAATTCCAGGAATAGCTGAGAGCTGGCATCTAGAAGACAGAATTGCTTGAGTTACTGTAACTCAAGAGGAACTCGTCTGAGGACAGACAGCTTGGCTCAGCCACCAACAGCCATATTACAGACCACACTCAGTCTAATCGCTTTGCGGTTTCACCGAGCTTGGGCTTCACCGTTCACCTCCCAACAGAGCTGCTTAAACCATCCTCCAACTCAAGTTAGAGGGTGGATGTATTAGATAGGAGTCAGTTAGGGATGGTCTTCAGGTTACACTTTAAGTTAATGATGAAGGAAAAAAAAATAGGTTTTTAAAATTAAATTTCCTCAGTATCCAGCCTTTATAATTTATGATGTTTTCATGTAATTTGTTTCTAATTTCACCACCCTCTCCATAAGAAAAACAATAATAAATCAGACCTAGCACTTGCCAATCTGAATTCTTTGGTAGAGGAGACAAAACAAGCTCTCAGAAAGAACGGTTGTTGCTAACCTTGTCAGCATGCATAAAGAAAATCAAGGGGAATTATGTGTGCTAATTTTGTTATCTTTCTAATGCTTGTGATCTCAAAAATCCTCAGGGATTTTTTGAGACGCTCCTTCTCTGTCAGTTCCAAATAGAAAGCGTGTTCCATGCACGTTCCTCAGATGAACAGCAATTACAAGTGAAACAACAGTTATGATAGATGATGAACAATAATAAAATAACAATGGAAGGAGCAGTAGCTCCTGCCTCTTCACTTGCCTTTTATGCACCATCACAGCTAACTCCTCTTTTTTTGGCCAGGCAGGACACGTACTCCAGCACAACTGAAGGCAAAGGACTTTTGTTATTGATTTCAGCAGCAGAAGGACAGGGGCGAAGCAGAGCTAAGTGAAAGGGATTTCAGTGCGATCAACTGGGGCCTGTCAAAGAGCCCTTTAAGCTTTGCACGCCGGGTGGCGGTGGAGCCGACGGCAGCAACGAGCACTTTGTTGGTCGCGTAGTTGGGGTCATGCCTGCTGGATGCACGTGGGGGCTATTGCCTCGCATGAGCATCCTCAGCAGCCTCTGATCCATGGGGCGGCCCATGAACAATGAGGAAGATCTTAAACCAGACGTGCACTGCCAAGGCAATAGAGGGAACGGAGGACAGCAGTGCCCTGTCTGGGAAAACTCCCCTGGCACCCCTCAGAATGGACCAGTTCTCAGAATGGACCAGTTTATAACTAATGGAATTAGGTAACTGCAAACATTGCTTACAGTTACAATATGCTGAAGTGAATATCCCTTTTGAAGGAATGATTCGATTTGCCCTTCTCTTTGAGCTCCAATTTTCAGTTTGCTCATGTGCTCACAAGACAACCTTCACATAGCTGTCTAGTCTTGATAGGTTTCAAATCCTGGGGGTTGAACATGACAGAGGTGTATACTAAGCCAGGGACTATTCTTTAAAATAAGCTTACCTTCTGCAGAACAGAGAAAACCGCTAGAGAAACATCAGATCAAGTAGTTGTTACTGGATCTAGTTGCTGGCTCTACTTGACCCAAGTCAAAGCTTGCTCTCTGTGAGTCCAGCGCAAAGTCTCCCATTGGCTTCAATCAAAGCTGAAGTACATGCAGGTTACTAAGGACACCAAAAGAAAGCGCTGGGGCTGTCCATAAAGATCTGGAAGTAATGTACCTGAAATAACAAGACTAATCAAGTGTGCTGTGAGTATCTACCAGACCTACAGACCATTTTCATAAACATAACAGAAAGGGAATAATAAAGGAATTTTGCCATTAACTGTGAGGTTTTGCAATTACTTCCTTTGCTTCATACTAGGCCTGCCAATGATCTAGTCACACATGAAAGCAGAGAGGCTGCTCCTTACAGGTAGTGCTGCCCCGACACAATGTGTGCTTTGACCATACTTCTGCACGCTGCAGCATCCTGCAATCCATTTGTTTTCTAGAGAATGGAGTTGAAGGCTGTAACTGACTGAGCAGCTTATTATTCCCTTTGCCCTCTTCCTTCCCCTGCATCTTATCTCCAGGTGGGTAATAATCTGGATTATTTTTGCAATTGCTAGAGTATCTTTGTAATGCAGAAAAATCAGATCCATCCATACCTGTTTGGTAAAGCAGAGGAAATCTTTGGAAACAAAACAGGGCCCAGTGATGGGAAAAGGCGAATGTTCTGCTCTGATCACAAGGCTGCAGAAAGTCAAAGAATGTGAAATAAGACTCCAAAAAATGGTCCTTGAGCAATGCATGAGAACAAGACAAACCCCAAAGCTTTGCCAATTCACCACATGAGGAAATTCCTTCCTATCCCAAACATAGCCAGAGATTCAGCAGCGCCTCTGGGAGCAAATATCATTAGGGCTGATCTAGCTTGTTTTTATCCAGGCATGACACTGGCACTCAAAAGATGATGTTGGGTTTTGATCTCGCCTTTCAATAATTACAGAAGGAATCTCCCATGGCAAAAAATTCCAAATAGTGTTTAACCTTTTAGGGCAAAAGCCAGACTTTCCATGTGTTTGATCTAAATTCAGTTATTTTTTAATATCCAGGAGTGGCTTTTTTTTCTTCCTCTTGCTGCTTAGTTCACATAGATTCCTGTGCGGGTCCTGAAGATCTCCTGAAGACATGTCAAATCCTACATAGAGACACCTGAGGTCTGGTAGGGGTTAATGCATTTAAGCTGTGAAAACATGTTTCTGTAAGTGGCAGCACAGCTATGTAGAAATCTTGAATATGAAGTAATTTCACATACAAGGAATGTCTTGCGGTTCTTGATGGAGTCAGGTTGCTCTTTTAATTTCCATCCTTCGGGTGGTAGAGGCTGCTCACTGGGAGGGAGGGCAGCATGGGGCCGTTAAAAGATGAACCTCCTGGGAAGGTGCCGAGCATGTTGGATTTCAAGGAGAGCAACTGCAGTTGAGGATATCCAGCACTACAAAGGACCTGGCCTTTCAAATGCTTTTTGCTGTTGCAGGCCAAAATAATTAAAAAATCAGGGGATATCTTGTTTATGTAATGATGCCTCCTATGTCCAGGCGCTTTATGATAAATCCTTATGATGGGCATATAAACTTCTCCTAATCTGATTTGGCAAGCTGGCCCAATGATTCCTGCTTCTGATTAGAAGTGTTTCCTTCTTCCCTTGCTGAGTGAAGGCTTAACTCCAGTTAAGCCATCGCACTGAAGTGATGAACAGCAGACACAATGGATCATTTATAGATACCAAACCAGGTCGTTTAGTGGTATGTGGCACAAAACAACTTCACTGGCAGCAGCTGTCTGCTGCCTACCTCTCTTGATCCACCTCTGAAACAGATAAAGACTTTCTGGAAGCACCAGCTGTCTCAGGAGGGTGGGAGCAGTGAGCTGGGTCAGGAATTCAGCCTCCCTAATCATGAGGTGAAAAACTGGGCTCAGTTCTAATAAATTAAGCAACAAAGCAGCAACCCCAGAGAAAAAATAAGCGGCATTTTTCAGTCTTCTTGCAGTTTATTATTCAGCCTGGCAGTGCTGTTCAGTGTAACGCAGCTTTTCCCAAACCAAAGCTGTGCTAAAGTATAGTTGAAGGGAGGCAGTCCAAAACAGCATTTTGGGGTAAAGGACTACAGACATTGCAATAATCCAAAATCTAAGCGTAGACAATCAGCATGAGAGATGCACTGAGAAATAACACAAGCCTGGCTGAGCATGGAAATAAATAGTTACTGCAGTCAAACTATCTTGCCTCTGTTTCAGAGTGATTCAATATCATGACCATGAAACTAAACTAAAACTACAGGCATGTAAGTGTGATCAGAGTGTTATAGTCTGATTATCTTACAAAAATTTAAGGTTTAAGATGTAAAAACGATAAATGAAGAGTCTGAACATTAGCCGGCAGGACAAAATAACATAACCCTACAATATATTTGGTAACATGCTTTGACAGGCCTCTCCTTCCCCCTTCCCTTGTTCTACTGCCTGAGCTAGTGCATAAATGTTTTTCTAATTAAAGAATAAGATATCCTGGTGCAAGATGGGGAGAGATTGGAGTCTGATTAAGTCCTTAGGAGACCAAAAAAAGGGATGGGTGAAAGAGCAAGTCTGCTTCCCTTAATCTTTTATTGTATTCTTGATCACAAATTTAAGATCGGAAACATATAAGTATCTGATCCCTCATCATATGAGCTATCTAAACACCACCATCAGTGGAAAGCAGAGAGCAAGACCAAGCCTCTGCATTTTACTTTAGGAGCAACTCCCCTCCATGGAGTTGTCTGGAAGCTGGTAGCAAAGAGGTGTCCCTGGGAAAACACAACCCCCCTCCATGATGCATGGGCACCGTGGGCAGCAGCAGTGCGGGGAGAGGAAGGAGAGGGAAACATCAGTACCTGAACTGCAAGAGTGCATGTAATGCTGTTTCTTCTCAAATCCTCAGTGCCTCCTGCAGCAGTAGCTCCTTACAACCAGACGTGCTGAAAGACCCACAGCTCCCTCGCTCTTTTTGCTTCAGTGCCTTCTAGCCAAACTCCTACGTGCACTGAGCTTCTGCACACACTGAGCTTCTCTCCTTCCTGATGCATTTGCTCGTCATCAAACCTGCCAGCAATGGGAGCAAAAAGGAACTTGATGGCAAAAAACACTCCTCACACAGCTGTAACAACATGGTTGACATCGGTGATGCTGAATCTGCTTTCTGCACACCCACTTCGCCTCCTCCGAGACCTCCATGTCACATTCAGGACACTACTCAATTTCAGCTTAACTTCCTTGTTTTCACTGTGCAGAGCAGTGGATTTTAAGATATGGGAATACTGCAAACCTAGTACACTGCAAACAGCATCCAGCATCTTTCTGCATCACTATACCCCTGGAGTTCAGACATAGGACAAATCCTTCCCAACCTATGGATTTCTCCAATCATTTTTCCCTCTTCAGACAGGGAAACAAACAGACCTGAGAGTTTCATTATATGCGAAGACATAAAGTAAAATAAATTATATTTACTTAATCTGTGCTCAAGGATTCATGCATTCCTCTTTACTCCCATGCTGTCCCTAGGAGTCAGCCTGCCTTGTTCCTTGCAAGGCTGTGAGCACCGTTCAGATCCTGTGTGTAATCCTGCTCTCTTGTACGTGTTTCCTGCCTGGCATCATGTGATGCAGGACCTTCAGACTCCCCAAGGTGCAAAGTCCTTAGACGTTTGTATGCCGTTTAACTATCCAGCAAAAAACCAGGGAGGATTGCAAGGACTTTTAAAAAACCTCTTCCTAAACAAAACCAAGTCGCTTATAGATTACAGCAAGGAGGTACACAGCCATGGAAAAGCAGACACCTGAGCACATCTCCTCCCCCCAGGTACCCGTGCTGCTAACAGGTCCCTGGTATTTGCAGGAAACCCAGAGACTTCAGGTCTCCTGCCTCTTGTTTCAGAGAGTGCCTGCTTCTTGGCAGAGGGCATTTCTCTTTAAAACAGTGAGCCTGTGGCACCTCTATCCATTCGCCCTGTTCTAGGATTTTCCATGCGCTAGTCCTCAAGCAGAAATGCTGACAGAGCTATTTCAAGTCAATGACTACCAGTTGCTGCCAGGGCTCTGCCAGGGTGGGGTTTCTCAAGGTTGATGTGCCTTGCTTCAGTGTCTAAGGCTGAGTGGGTTTCCTGCTGCTGTAAACCTCATGATATTCACCAGAACAAAAACAAACTCATAGGCTGCCACTGACGCTCTCAAAACCATTGCTGTCTTTCCAACTTAGGAAATGGAAAATAGAAGAGTTCTCAGAATCTGCCTTCCCTACATAGGGTAGGCAGCATAGAAATTGTACCTTACTGGTTTGGGCTTTAAAACCTTCATTCTTCTAAGTTGAAACCACAGCATGGTTTTCTACATGTACCGTATGGGAGCAGCTCTTGATCAAAGATGCATTCCCACTAGACTCCCCCCATACTTGCTGTGGGTACCCAGGGTGAGACGCATCTGCACAGCGTGCGCACTGCAAGCACAAAACAGTGGAAAAATCCCTGTGAAGGAAAAGTTAGTCTCCTGTTTATATTTACAGCTAGTATTTCATGTAAGCTGTGATGTTACAAAGTCAGGCGTGTATAGTATTATAAAGACATTTCTCCTTGCCCCTTTGTACCTAGCTTGACAGAAGCAAGAGAAAGTCTCTGATAGATGCTGATGAAATGAGATATCTGGTTACAGAGCTGAAATATTTGGAAAGGACACAAGCGAGAGCAGAATTTATTGCCTTTGTGAAAAGGGGATTTAATTTCTAAACTATCCACACGTGGCAATGAACAACCTTGTCTCTGCCCTCTGGTGACAGCCTGCAGGCACCGTGCAATTATAATTAAAGCCTTTTATTGTTTTTGTCCCAGATTAGATTAAGTTGGTATTTAAAGACACAATTTTCTCATTGCACTGTCACACCGACACAGAGACATGGTTGTCTGTTAACTTTTACTGAGCAGCAAAAGAACAAATCTGAATGCTTTGAGGTAAACATGGCTGGCAAGACTCCTAACTTCCAGGAAGAGCAGGAGAAGTAATTACAATGCTTCTAGATTATTAGTATTATTGATATTCATTCTTAGTTTTCAGTTTAACTGGGAAAACAATTCGAATGAGTTCACACAGCCACTAGAGAAAAGGCAGGGAAGAGAAGGCCACTGTGCTGCCTACAGCAGAGCTCTTCTCCCTGCCTGGCCACAGCAAGGTCAGCATCCCTGCTCCCAAAGTCAAGGCCAGCTCTGCCCACAGCCATGCCAGTCACCTCCTCATGCTGCAGGATTGGGACATTTCTCAAAGATAAATCTTAGCAGGTAGCACCTAAAGCTCTGAGACTTACAGATCAATTTACACAGCGAGACCTATGGTTGGATCAGATGGTGACCTACACAAGGATCACTGAGTTATGCGCCCTTCATCACATAAAATAATCAATTATTGCTGTTAACATTATTATGATTTTATACAAACGGTAGCTCACCTGATGACTACAGTGACAACACACACAGGCACACAATGCAAACCACAGTGGCTCGGCAACACAGCAAGTGACCCATTGGTACAGAGCCATCATCTTTCTGGCCAGCAGCATCTCCACATGACAATGTGATCTCTGGCCAAGGCTTCGCATGAGCTCTCCACATCACTCCTCATTTATCTTGGGATAGTTTTATCCAATCAACGTCTATCTCTGGCAAGCCTTTCCTTTTGGGGGCTGATTTCAACCCACCATTTTAAAGGTCAACACTAATTTGTCTTACAAACTAATTTTACTCATCTTTTTACATTTCACATCAATCACCTTAGAGCAACAGTTTGCACATTCGTCTCTGGCACCCCTCAGGCATCAAGGGAAGGCCATGTGGACTCCATTGCAAGAGCAGCAATGCCTGTCCTGTCCCTTTTTACCTGACATTGCTGTCCTTCAGAGGACACCTTTGCTGGATGGGAGTGGTCTCGATGCCATCCCCAGCCCCTGGGAGCTGAGCACACAGCTTCCCAGCAGGCTGAGCTCCCCCACCACCTCTTGAAGCTGCACCCCTCGGCATGGAAACCCTTCACATTCCTCAAGCCAGTGACAGTGCAGAAATGGGGCTCCAGCCCTTGTTTCTGTGAATACTTGATAGGAAATATGTAACCACCTGCAGGAAAAGGGACTGAAACCAACAACCCCAGCCCAGTTTGCCTTGGATGGAAGAACATCTTAATCCTCAGACTAGGAACTTGCTTTCTTTCCTGTGGGTCACAGGGAATATGGCAGTATTTGTGTGAAGACAGACAAGTTTGGCTGGAGGACTAGCCTTCAGCAGGGTAAGGAAGAGTCCCATCTTGGACCTGGGAGATGGGAATTCAGTTGCTTGGAGGTGGAGGAGAAAACAGAGTCCAAGTCTTGCACAGTCCAGGAAAGAACCTTCACAGATGGCCATCAAGAAAAGCCCAACGCAATGGTAGCCACAAGCTATGAACATGAAGCAGAAGCGCCTCTGGCAGCCTGGTTGGGTACCCAACTGCCTACCCACGGCCCTGTCTGTGCATGGTGTGATGGCTGCCTTGCAACCTCTCCATTCGGGGCTTTGGGGCAGCCCTTCTCGGGCACGTAATGCTTTGCTCAGCCCCTGCTGTGGTGTTCCCTGGCCATGGGGTACCAATGCATGAGCAGGGCTGAGGGTAAGCCCCCATGCCCATGCCAGCGTGCAGCCACAAAGCTTCCCAGAGCAACAGGGCTGCCTCACGTAATCTGCCACGCAGCCCTGGGTGCAAGGGTCCCTGCTCGCCCGCAGATCTTCCTCATTACAGAGGTTTGAGTCTTGTCACACCAATTAGCTGTACAGGTGGGATGGCGGGAGGTGACTTTAGTTTTGACATCTCAAATGGCTCACCTAAGACTTATCTAAGCTGCTGGCTTGACCGTATTTAACCTGCTTAATTACAGTAATTAAATGCAATTGTTAATAATGAGGATATTTACAACCTAATATTTTTCAGTGTTACCTGGGCCCAAGATTTCATTTTTATTTTACGGAGAGTGTAAGGTATCTGTGCTACTCTGATACCAAGAGTACTCATAGTGAAGTATTTGACACAAGTATTAACTTACTTAAAGGGACAAACCTATAACTAATTTTAACTCCAAACTAATTAAAGGATATACTTGCAAATTCTCAAAAAAAGTCCTGTTTCTACTCAGTGAGTAAATGTTGCAAAGTTTGTATAGGACAAATTGTATTTTTCATACAAAAATATTATGAAGCCCAGCCTTATGCACAAACTAGAACCCAATTATAACTACAGCATCATGACTATTAGGTCAAAAATTAGAGTAGGAGTGGTAAAAATAAATAATAATGGCTTACAACAGTTTGGATAAAAATCATACTGCTTATTAGCTGTATCCCAGTGTTACGAAGCAGACAGATCTAAGTGTGAGACAAACCTAAGAAATGGCATCAGAGTGAGGAAAAGATTAGAAGGAGCAATGCATGAGTACTTGCAGGTATTTAACATTCCCAATTTTAAGAAAAAAGACCAAAGGTGACAACAAATAGCTAATTGCCCAAACAATTTGAGAGACACAGGTATGAAGGAAAGAAGAAACAAATAGGTAAGGAGGTTGAGATGGCATGACAGGAGCACCAGCTTGGAAATGGAAGTGCAAAGGAGACATTTTCATGAACCCCATTTAAATCCCCCTTCCTATTCCAAGAGGCAGTAGATGGCTCAGAAGCATTTCTGCAGCCAACCGCTTGCCAAGTAAGGCCCAAGGGACTCTGACTGTATTCTGTCTTACAGCACTTTTACCGTGGGAGTTTCCTACGCTTTGTACGGGAAGAAGACTCCCAGTTTGTTTCAGGAGTTGTGGACAATCAACTCCCAGATTTTTTTCTTCCTGTGTGGATGCAGAAAGATGTCTAAGAATTGAAAATCACACCTTTTTACCATGAAAGCACATGGAAGAACAGCAGTCGGGTTTCAGTACGTCATTTATCAAAGTCAGCAAGAGCTCTGCCAGCAGTCACAATGGTGCCACATAATGATGCCAGCACGTGCTCATCCAGCAAACGAGAGACCAGAGGAGCCACAGGCTTGCTGCATATGGGACCAGAAGCACTAAAGGGTCTTATACCAAAACAGCTTTTCCTGACATGACAGGTTTGCTCTGCCTTGCACGGCCTGTTGCTTTCAATCCTTTGGGATTGACTGCGATGCTTCCTACACACATTACTTTAACCCACCAAAACGTGCCCGCGGAGCCTCACATCAGGCATTATGGCAATATATCAAATGCAGTGCAGCACAGGCAGCACCTGCACAACCGATTGGATTCACTGCCTCCTTGCCTGGCCTGCGCAGCTCTACAGCAATATCACTGCCTGGACAACATTACACTCAAGGGTTAACTTCAGCTGTACTGGTAGCATAGCAGTGCCCCAAATGTGGAGCTGGCCTGGATAGCAGTGTCTTCTGCAGCATGCTATGCTGCAGGCAGCAAAACCCCTCCAGGGCCTGATTACTTCTAATTATAACGCCTGGCAGACGTGCAATGTTTTGGCAGAGTTTGGCATGGTATTTTATGTTGCTTTGGACTGACTGAGGGAAGCAAGCGCCATCAGCTGAGCAGCTCCCGAGACGCATTCGTCAGCAAAAGGCACTCTCTCCAATTAGCAAGTCGGCCCCTTCTGCCTGAGCACCGAAGCGCTGCAGAAAGAACAACTTTCCACCAGCAAGGGGCTGAGCAAGAGCTCCTGCATCTGCCACCACCAGCTGAACCACGCTGAGACGGGGGGCTCTGCAGGAGGGCAACGCTAGCAGAGACATCGGGCTGGGACTCGGGAAATCCCTGCTGCTATCCCTGCCTCCGGTACCCAGGCCCACCAGCTACACGATGGGCCCTTCCTTCCCTCCCTCATCCTTCACCTTATATGTTTATGGGAGAAGTTTCTCAAGGCAGAGGGTACCTTTAATATGAGGCTGTGCAGTGGTGCACCCAAGGGAGCCCCATTTCAAATGTGCTGCTACACGAACGATTATGAACGATCCCAACTTAAAGTGATGTGGGAAAAGACCTGCATTCCTGGTGGAAAATTACAGCTCAGATCCCTCCTCCGTTTTAAAGCCAGTGTGTGTCTGATAGTCCACATTGCAGCTCGCAGCTGTAAATGAGCTAGCTGGAGTGCCAGTAACAGCCTTCCCACTGGAGCACAGAGCCCAGCAGCTGCTCATTCATCCTGCTGGGACCATTACTCTCTTGTGACCAGGCACTTCAACACCCATCTCAAAGAGCCAAATGGGCTCCCTGTCCCGTCCTGCAGCCTACAGCCTAGGCACAGCTGAATGGCCTGCATTTGCAGGAGCAGGGCACGTTTACTTGTTTAAAAAAAGTAAAGAACAAACATTTTATTGACCCCTTCAATGGCATGTCTCAAACTCTGATTTAGGAAGTGGGTTTGTGCCATTTTTAAATAGAAAATACTTCAGCTGCTCATGAGATGCTAGGAGTCGTATAACATATGCAGAAAATCTACCAAGTCTCCATAGAAAAGATGGCTAAGTGTGGCTCTGTGGGGTTTTTTTTTAAATGCACTTGAGAACAAGACTTTATAAAAAGCATTGCTGAGAACCTGCAACTGTCACAAAAGGGAGTGGAAAGGTAAGTACTATCTTAGAAGGGCCTCTCTGATATGCTTAAGAAATAAAGTCACAACAGCCCCTTCAGAGTAATCCCTCTGAAAAAATCTAGCTGGAGAGATGTATTTCATACATGGGCAGAACATTCAGCTTCTCTCCCTTCCTGGGCTCTGGAAACACTTCCTTTTGATTGAGATTTTCCTTCTACTTCTTCAGCTTTTACCTGATAAGCTCCTGCTCACATAGTCCTATTCACATGGTTGGCCACCCTGAGCTCTAGCTGGGCTCCTCTAATTATTTTTTAACAATTTAGCAAAAGATCTGATAGTAAAAAAAAGTGACTTCTGAATAAGAACATCTAGAGACTTAGCACACTTAAGCATACTAATTTCATAGCTCTAGTGGATTTGTCCTAATAATCACAAGCATCCCAGTAATGACTGCTCTTCCCCCTTCTTCCCCACCCTCATTTACAAAGCAGTGAAATTAATGGAGCCTGTGTTTCTACAGATTTGCATCTGTTCTGCAACAACCCTCACCATCCCAGCAATAACCAGCTCCTACCCTCTGCTTCTGGTGACATACACATGGGCAAGATGCTGGACCAGCATCAGCTGGACTGAGCTACGAGCGTGGTCCCCTTGGTGGACCTCTGTCTGGGCCCACCTCCTTGATTGAATGAGCCTCTTCATAAATCTGCTGAGAATATATAATTAACTTTGAGACTCCTGAGTTTCTCTCAAACTCTGCTGGATTTGGCCAGGGGGATCAAAATTTAACGGTGGTGACAAGCAGCCATGTCCCACTGCCCTGACGCAGGGGGCTGGAAAAGCATCCATTCCACAAGCAGGGGCAAACTCCTCCACTCTTCTGTGGTGCCCACCTCTCCTTCCACTACCTCTCCCCTTACAGTGGGTTAAACTGCTGCTGCAATGGCATGTTTGTGTGAGGCGAGGAAGACTCTGGGCAAGGCTGAGATTTATGTCCCCGTGCCGCAGTCCCTTTGAGGGGACGGCTGCCCACAAGCAAGGTGGCAGTGGGGCTCTTTTTTGGAGTGCTATTCCCAGCCAGCATACCTTTCCCTCTCACGCTCTCCACAAGCCCCCAAGCCCATTTTTTAGTCTCCTGACTTAATTGGCCATGCTCCAGATGGCAGACACCTGCATGCACCCCCACTAATTACACTGCATGAATAAATGCATCCTCCAGAGAAAATAAAGGAGGAAGAAATTAACTCATCTCCCTCCCCAGGTGTATTACCAGGGTGTTTTACAAACACAGCATCCCTGGCAATGCTTCCAAGCTTCAGGAGAGACACCCAATAAAGTCAGCTGTGTATGACCTGGAGGCTACACAGCTGCTGGCAGGAGGCCCCAAGCAGCTCCTTGGGATGCCCCAAGCTTTCTAAGTGGAAAGCTGTCCTCCTCAGCTTCAGCTAGAAGAGGTTCCTCCATGGGAAGAAAATCCAGGGTGAGGAGGGGCTGTGAACAACTGGCATCAGAGCTGGCCCTCCAGGACAACCTCCATGCTCCCTAGGTTGTCTGATTGATACCCCCACACCTTGATATTTAAGAGACACCTCCCGGGGTTGCTAGTGGCTTGCTTTACTCTTGAAAAAGCAAACCAGCTGCTCCTACCAGAGCCAGCACACAAAGCTGCAGGCATTTGAAAAGCATTTCAGGAGAGAGTCCACACCATAAGGCTGGGTGGCCCCAGCACCAGCCTGCTTTGTGTCCATCCTGGGGGAACATGGCCTCTTTCCCTGTCTTCTTCTCTAGGCACTGAGCTTCCAAATCCAGCACAGACAGCGATATTAATGTAATGAGTCCTCTGAAGAGCTACAGAGAAAGAGGTTTTTGGAGGAGGAAGAACGGTACAGGGGAAATGTGACAAAATGAACCAAGTTTTGCAATACAAAAATTCTCACTTTGGTTCTCCAACTTATTCTATGAAAAATAAAGAAATAAAACTTTGCTTTCTGAGGGGGGAAAAGAAATGTGTAGTTTCAGACATAGCCCAGCCCCACCCAGGATTAGGTCAGGCCCACCCAAAGTTCTTGAGGCATTTGGGAGAACGAGCAAAAGCCTTACCTGGGTGTGGGGTCTGGAGGGCAAAATCATGGTCTGCATGATACAGGTTAGGGCTGAGCACTCTCGCCACTGGTCACTCTGAAGCAAATGGTTGCTGAAACAGGCAAATGTCTGCAAAGAGTTTCAGTAAATCAGCATTTTACAGCAATATAGGTTACTGAGGGGAGATGAACTCCAGGCTGCCAGAGCTCGCAAGTGGTCATGGCCCACGGTTGCTGTTCTCACCCCACATCTCACAGTCCTCAAAGGGCTCCCAGGAGCCCCCCCAATCTCAGATCTCAAAATAGAGCCCCAAAACTGCTGCACAAGCTGCTGCATCTGCAAGCTGCCTCTGCCAGCTGCACTTGACGAGTGGGTCCAGGGACCTTGGGCTCCTCAGACCTGCAAAAGGGTGGGCTGAGACCAGGACTGCAGCCCCGTTAACAAGAGCTTCAGTCGCCCAGGGATGTTCACATGTCCGAGAGGCACCTGAACACACGCTGCTTGTTTCTGCACAAATCTGCCTGAATGCACAAACCTGGTTGTTTTCTCTCAACAACAAGCAAAGAAAACTCAAAGCAGCCACATCAGCTACAGGGAAGGATGGAAACAAAACCCCGGAGTGCAACACCCACTCTTGCTGGATGAAAGCCCTGAGATAGTCACCTGCCTGGGCACAGCGTGTGCTGCACATATTGGAAACCTGGTTTTGAAGAACCAGGACAGTGATTCTGGCATAAGCTCAGGCATTTCTCCTTTCCAAGGGCACCTGCTTGGGAAGCAGAATCCAACTGGTAACCTAAGGGAGATAAAATAGGAGCAAAAGTGAGAAAAAACCCACACAATACTTGCAGGTGTAGAGACAAAGCGTAATTATACATGCACAGACTTTAATTATTTCATACTCTTATAATGGAAAAAGGCTTCACTCAGAAAGATAAATTCCTTTAAAAAATTTAAGCATTATTTATTGTGGTTTCCCCCCTATATTTCAAGGATGATCTTTAAAGGTTCCAGTGTTGTAAAAGAGTCTTTGACTTTTCTATCTCTCTCTGTCTTTGCCTTCCACAGCTGGGAGAAAAATCTAAGGGCCTTAAATAAGTTTAAGTATGAAAGTCAAAAAAAGGCTTTGAAAATAATCTGTGAAGGAACACTCTGTATTTGAACTCCACAAAGACAATTAAAATCAAGGGAAAGCATAGAGCTGAAACTGTAATACATCAAATTTTTATATGTATTTATATATATTTCAATCAGAGGACTCAATGTCTTACTGCTTTCAATGGGACTTTTGTTTGTGTAAAGATGGAAGAACAGAGCTCTGTTTCACCATGGCTCTGTGCTTTGTCTGCTATCTCCTGTCCCCAAATTTTTTACTCCGAACCAGGGTAGGACACCCGCCTCCAAGAGCAACTGAGCTCCTGTAAGATAGGAGTGTGTACCACTAGCGCCAAAATCCCAGCTCTGCTGAAATCAGTGGCAAAACTGCCCGGCTCCAACAGAGCTGGCTTTCCACCGCTGGGCACGCGTGGTCACCTTGCTGCCTCCCCCAGCACCCTGTGGGACCCCCATCACATAAAACTAGTTGTGGTTGTGCCCCCAGGGACTTTGCCTTGGTGGGTTTCTCACCTAGGGATGAGACCGCCCTTGCCACAGCCCGAGCTGCCATCGGGCCGGTCCCAGTCACCTGCAGCATCCCCAAACCAGACTGGAGGGAGGCAGGGCCAAAGGCTGTGTGGACATTGTCCCATGTTGGGCACCATCCTCAAATGACTGCTTTTTCCTTGTCACGGCTTGCCTGCTGATGGTCTCATGAAGGTCTCTGTGGGAGGTTCATCATCCGTTCATGGTTCTGCCACACCAAGGTGAGTCTTTCCTAGCAAAATCTAGTGAATGACCCCCACACACACACGCTCCATATCCTTCGGCACAAAGTGCATCATCCCACAGCAGGGAAGCACTCCCCCGCAAACGGCCCCAACTCAGCTAGGAACAGCAGATGTATTCTGCAGGTTTCCTTACACGTATACATAGCCTGCTCCTTCTATGCACTGAGTCTTAAAATATGGCCCATCACTATACCATCTGAGCATGAGACCGTATGTGGTGCACGCTGCAGCCCCAGGGAGGTGTACCCCTTTGGTGTCGAGACATAATTTATCGGCAAGAAAAGACTGGACAGTAATTCAAGGGAATGGATAAAGTTTCCTCATAACTCAGAGGAAGGTAATTCCTGCCACTTTTACTATTGTGGTTTGTAGGAGCAACGAGGAGGATGGCTGGAAAGAGTCTATTTTAACAACAGTACTCACCAGCCAGACAGGGGAGAAAATTGTTAGAGCTTCAATCAGTGTCTCGCAGCTTCCTCGACAACACGCACAGGGCTCCAGGGGACAGAGCTGCGAGCATGGCATCACAAAATGTCCTCTCTCTCCCCCTTTTCTACTCCACAACCTCTCCAGCCTTGAAGAAACCTCTCACCTCCGTGCCACAGCTTTGCCCCCAGGAACAAACGCAGTACCCACCTGCATGAGCCACTGTGGACTTGTCTGCTCACCCACACTGCATGGATGCTAAGTACTTAATTGCAGTATTTTTTTTTTCCTTTGCTGTAAAGGCAATTCTTGATCTATCCAAGTTAACTTTCAGAGGGAGTGAGAGACCTGCTTTTCATTCTCATCCGTGTCTCTTCCAGTCACAGAGAGACCATGGCAGTGCCTTTTGCTTTTGATTAAAAGAACTTTTGGTATCAATTAAAGTGCATTGACCCAGCTTTTATCTTCTGGCCCCACGGGTACAGCTTTCTTTCAAGAAGCAGGATCCCTCAGTGGAGCTATTACAGCAGCCTTACAGCCTCGCATCACCAGAGAGAATAATTCTCCAGAATAAAAGCTAAACGATGGAGGGAGACAGAGTGGGTGACTGTGTACATAAACATTAGACTTTGTTTGCTAATGCAAACAGCTCTCAGGGTGAGAGGGGAATAGCAGAAATATTCAGTTAAACATTTAGCTCACCGGGTTTACATACGGTGACATACACAGAGGTGGTGTTTGCATGGCTGACACTATTGGCAGTGTTGGATTTTTTAGGGATGCTTTCCCAGAGCATTTTTCTTGCCAGGAGAACCTTTAGTGAAATTGTGCAAGTGTTACAGATCCATCATTCATGCACAGAGCTGTGCAATTTTTCTTCCTTCTAAAGAACAGTTTGTTCCCCTTTTTACAAGGTTTTAATATAGGAGGACCTATTCCTGATGCTTAGATACAGCTTCTCAGGTTTCCCACATGAGCTGAGATCTCAGCTGATATAAGTCAGCATATTTATACAAAGGAAAAAGCAAGCCTGTGGTGGTTTTTCAGTGTTGATTTTTCTGTGCCTTTGTGGCTGGGCTTTTCTGTGATAGCAAAATGTAAATGCAGGAAGCTTTTTCTGTTCTTGGGTTAAAAATGCACAATCATAGAAAAATAATGTCTCCAAGTACTTACATTTTATAGTACTCGTGGTTATCACGGGGTTTATCAAGAATGCCAAAAGACACTGCTCAGCTCCTGAAGGCTAGAAGGTTCATTGCTGGAGATTAGGCCCTAGTGTAAAGCAAACACAGTGAGGTCAGCATGTAAAATTGGAAGGAAGTCAGCAGGTTAAGATCCTTTTCTTTAAGCAATAAAAATGTTTCTTTTATATATATATATATTCCCCTAGAAAAATAAACCCCAAAGCCAAGGAATCCCTTAGAGCACTTGCTGCTGCTATTACAGCACTGCACTAAAGGATGCAGATGGGACCCTTAAATTAACCAGAAGCTCTGCAAAAGAAAGCGAAACTTGAGTTTTACTTTTCTCAGCCAAACTGAGATGTAAATTACATAAATAACACAATTACCAAAAAGCAGAGCACGATCCCCAAAGATGTTCTTGTAGACACAACGTTTTGCCCAAACAGACCCTGGGGTAGGATACTCTAAGGAAGTTAGGTCCCATGTCAGCCACGTGCTTGAGGATGATACATTTCAGGTGTGCATTTAACTCCCTATCACCTGTGTAAGTCACCTGCATAATTGACCTTACAGCCCTGAACAACAGGGCCTGATCCTGCTGCAGCATAACCAACCTCTGGCCTCTCAAAATCATATGGCAAGGACTCAAAAAAGCACTCATGAGATGGGTTTACTATGCCAACCTGAGATGCCTTTACTTACCTTCTCATGCCCGAGTCCTAGGGGTCCCATTTTTCAATCTCGTCCCCAATTAGAGGTAGAAACTTTTCCTCTCTTTTTTTCTGAAAAGGACAACTGAAATGTGACAGGAATCTCATGACTCCAGGAGCTGCAGCTGTAAAAAGAAAAGCACAAACACCTGAGTGCACACGTTGAATCTGTGAGGCCGGTTGTGAGAAGTGCCATTTTTTCTGGTCCAACTGAAATTAATTGGAGCATTGCTACTGTTCCCAGGGCCAGCAGGACTGCCTTTTCCTGCCTGCTGAGCTCTGTGGCAGGTGAGTTTCAAAGGGATGAATTCCAATTTAATTAAGGGAAAACAATTTTCTTAAAAAAAAAAAAGCCCAGCCAACAAACTGTTCTTACATTTCTCTCAAAGTGAACACATACATCATATAAAACCCAAAAGGTAACACAGAGAAACTTGACTGCCTTCCACTCCTAGGAGAAGGTGGAAACCCACTCAATACTGTGTTTTAAAATACCATTTTTACTAGCACTGGATACCTTAGCTGGAGGACCCCATGATGGATGGATGTTTTTTCCACTGTGAAAAGCTTCCATTTCTTCACTTAGGCCACAAATGTAAATATAGAAATAGATCATTCTGAATTGGTCTGTTTACGATGATTTATTTAATGGCTAACCACAGTGTCTCGAGCTACTGATACATAATTTAAATATGTCACACAAATACAGCACTTTGTTTTCAATTCATTCTCTGTACGTATTCAATAAATTGAGCATGTGAAAATAATAAAGAAAGCGAGGCCCTGGTTATCAATTCTGACAGGGTTCATGGTCCTTCTAAATGTGTCTTTAAGTCATTTTAGCTTGCATTTGAACATAATGCTCGTGACAGGCATGGCTTAAACTGAGCCAACAGAGCTTTAAAATAAATACTGGAAACTGCTTGCCGAAAGCTGATGCAAGGTCTAAGTTGCAATCCAGCAAACACCCCTGTTTCCCTCAGCAGCCCCCATGTTTCCCTGGCATGGCCTTGGCAGGCCTCGGATTCCCAGGACCGCTTTGCTAGCTGGGGTGAGGGTCACCAGAGACCACCACAGGAAAGAAACCCCCAGCCTTGAAATTCAGCTTTTGGCATCCCCCACTTCTTCTTCCAAAGACGATCTGGATTTGGGGGCCTATTGGCTTTTTGCACAGGAGTGAACATCCCCACGGTGCTCCCCAGAGGTCCAGAGCAATCCTCAGGGATGGTGACACAATCCAGGGTGGATGGCTTCCTGTTGAAGTCCTGCAGGACCATTTGTGTAGCATGCTGTTCTGCACACTTTCAGTACTCCTATTAAAGCTCTTTGCCTGTGAAAGCATTGCAGCCCACACTTCATACTTACACTCATTTTGGCTTTACCATTGGATCCATTTCATATTGCAATTAAAAGCTACTCTAGCACGCAGCATTTTAAGAAAGATGCACCTTTAACATTTAAGGATACCCTATATTGCTTCAGGAAGTCAGATCTTCAATGAAATCTAGTCTGCTTTGATTAATAATTGATGACATTTTTGCATAGAGAGTCAAAAAAAGAGAGACTCTTTCTGTTGATCTGAGGGACTCAAGTAAATGAAACAGATGAACATTTTTGCCTGCATTTGTTAACTATTGATACGATGGCAATACTGAGCAGAGGCTACTTAGCGATATGTACAAATTTAAGGCTGGAAATAGAGAAAGTCTTAAACCGCATCACGTTCAATTTCTTTGAAAACTTAATTTGATGTTGAACAGCCAGAGAACCTTTGTATACTGACAGTTCAAGGTTATGCATATCTTCCTTGAGTATCGTGATGTTGTTAACATACGAGAAGTAGTGGAGATTGTGCAGGCACTTAAATGACTGAAAGAGTTTTAAAGACTTGGGGATAGATCTTGAGCTGGGGAAGAAAATAATTTAGAAAGTACAGTTCATTAGTCTGAACTCTATCATGTACAACTTTTAAAACAGATATTGGAGGAAATAATAATCAAGGTGCAGAAATGGAGACAAAAATGCAATGTGATTTTAGGAAAGACAGATCACATCAGACTAAACTTGTTTGGTTATCTGCTCACGTTGGTCAGGGAAAAGTGGTAGATGTAATCTATGTGGACTTTGGTTACATCTGACCTAGGCCCACATGGAAAGTTATCAGTGGAGCTGGAGAAGCCATGTGGGTTGTTTTTGTTTGTGGGTTTTTCTTTTAATTAAATGCCATTGCTCCAGTTCACACCAACGGGAGATTGGTCCTCTTCCAATTTCAACAGCTTTCACTGGGTTTGCAGCTTGAGAGTCTGAGCACTGATGAAGACAGAGGCTCTTCTCCAAGCAGAAGCTGCCGTGGCTTCCCCACAGCTGACAGCAGACCCAGTGGACCCACGCAGGACCCGGTGGCCGGCACCCCAGGGGCACCATGTCACCCTCCACAAGCCCAGGGAGCTGGTGGAAGATTTGCCTGGGTGAGGAGCAGCAGTCTGCTGCATTCGATCTGCAGGAGAGGTTTCAGAGCCAAGGTGAGGGGATTATAATTAACCAGCAAGGATGCACTGGGAGGGCATTTCCAAGCAATAAATATTTAATTAGAAGAGCTGAGAAGCAGAGGCAGTCCATAAAATAAGACTGATGAGTCACTGACTGTCAGTCTGTGCCTTCCCAGTGCATCAATATTTCTATTGGAAGTTCACAGAATTAAAATATTACTGGGTCAGATTTGGCCCCAGAAGTTTTGAAAAAAGGTAAGAACAGTGGAATTATTTCCACGAGATCATTTTCTCTTACCAGCTACATTTAGCTAGTGGCAAGTACTGCTGTGCTCCAATGTTTCTGGTCCTGTCGCTTCTTCCCAAGCTCAAACTCCCCTTTCAGACCAAAAGCCCTATGTTTGAGAACAGCTGATTTAGTGAACATGAACATTTGTAAACATGCCCTCCTAAAAAAATGCCATCGCACACAATTCTCCCTAACAGGAACACAAAAAGGAACAAATCTCATGTGAGAGACGTTGGGTACTGCCAGAGGGAGGGCAAGTCGATACCATCAAGATGAAGAACAATGACAACAAATCAAACTAGCCAGAAGCACCAGCCCCTTTGTGGCTTCTGTTTCTTGTATTTCTATGTCATGCTCATACCTACTGCGACACATCAATGGTAGAAAGCAAAACAGAAGGCAGGTTTAAATATATAAAATGAGTTTGGTATATGAAAAGCAGTTAAAGTTGACATTGGTCA
Organism: Aviceda cuculoides; assembly: GCA_035590195.1. Classification (NCBI taxonomy): domain Eukaryota; kingdom Metazoa; phylum Chordata; class Aves; order Accipitriformes; family Accipitridae; genus Aviceda; species Aviceda cuculoides. Next base: position 24,212,205 of record JAVJGG010000024.1, on the reverse strand, counting down.
TATGAGAAGTGAATACATTCAGATAACTTACATTTACCTTTGACTACAGCATTGCACAGGCCAGAGCTGGGGGAAAAAAAGCAATAGTTTCCTTTCCCTTGAGAGATCAGTGGAAACAGCAAGTATCCACCCCAGTAACTGATAAGTTAGGCGTCCACAGATTGTCATGTTTTGACACACAATGGTTTGGTTGTTTTTTTTTTTTAATGTTGGATGGTTTTAGCCTGCAGTTTTATACCCAAGAAGGGATTCTGGGCAGAGACGCCTGGGCGTGCACAGGTCACTCCTAGAAAGACCAATATCATCAGAGCTCCCAGGCTATGCTCTGATTTCATGGAGTGGTAAGTCAGTATCTAGTGATTTCCCACATGATTATGGCTAAGGATGTCAAACTAGATTCTGTGTCTATGCCTATGCCAGAGCAGGTATAAGCTAGGTGTGTTTCACAGTCCTCACTTCCCTGAAAAAGTAGTTACAACTAATGAGTTAATGCAGTGCCACCAAAATCCACGAGCACTGTGTATTGACTTTAGTACAGGCAGGATTAGACTGTACATCATTTTACTGCCTATAATCTACCTTACAAGAGACTTAAAAAAAAAAAAAAAAATCAATGACAAAACCCCCATTGACTCTGGAGGCATGGGAACAAGCCTGTGGTGTGAAAAGGCAGCAGGATGCTTTCTGGCTAGGAAGAACTAAGCAGAATTACTTTTCACTCAGTAAGCAGTAGAAAAGCAGGACTCCACTGTGGCTACTGGATGGCCTCTTACAAGCTGAATGTACAACTGGATCAATACTTACAGTTTTACACTCTTATACATGCAGTGGGGAAAAATGTGTGTAGTCTGAACATATTATCTGGTGGCTTAACAACAAAGACCATTGAAACAAAAAGAAAAAAAGAGAGTTTTCAAAATTCATTGGGTGACAGTGGATACCTTGTCTTTAGGTAGGAAATGCTTCTACTAAAGTGACTTTAGCAAAATTAATTAGGTCATCACAAAGGTTTGCAAGGTACATTCATTGAGGTAGGAATTTGCATGAAGCAGTCTCTTGAAATACCTAGCAAAACTTTATAAAGACAAATCATTTGCTGGGTGTATCCCTTGCAGATTAAATAGCCTTGGTAGAAGGAGAAGCATTTCTAAAATTTGAATCAGTCTTTTTGTTAACAGTGAATGAGGAAAAATCCTCTCTAGCCACATCCCCAAGTTAAGCACATGCAGAAGCTGTTTAGGTCTGTGAGAAGCAAGTCTGCCCCAAGTCCTGCCCTTTGAGTGGTTCGAGCCTTCCAGGGAACAAGGCTTCCAGTGACACCAGGGTTTGCCCTCTGGAGGCAGGTAACCTGGGAACCCACACACTTCTGGCTCGATGCGGAGGGTAGGAGGCCATGGCACACTTGGACTGCTGCAGACTGTGGTGTGGGACTCAGCTTACAGCCAGCCCAGTGCCAGTGAGCCAAAAATGGGGCAGGGGGGTGGTGGTGTCATCTTGTTTATCCTATATTCTGTGCAACTAAGACTGGTGTCTCGCCAGCTGCATGTCTGTTGGTGACTGAGAGGTTACAGCAGGGACCCAGCAGTGCACTTAAGCACATGCTTAGATTTCTCTCTAGTAAATCCGACCCTCGAGTGTGCTGCTGAATCCTACACTCTGGTTTGCGTTTCTTTGCAAATCTCTCTGCCAGGTGAATGAGCTCCTTTTTGTCAGGAGCACTGGATTCAGAAGCAATGGTTTGAACCGGACTGCTACTCCTGTGGGCTCTCAGAGAGAAGGACCGGGAGCAGTCACCTCAGAGGAGCTGGGAGCAAAGCAGAAAGTAAATACTGCACAAAAGGGCAAAAGGGACAGTGCACCTTCTTCAAGGAGTGTGACAAAAGGGCATCTTGGGGCCCTATGTGGCACCACTGCATGATGTCCCACGGCCTTACAAGGCACAAATACGCTTACCTTTCCTTATTTCCTAAGGCATAGCCTATTTTCAAAACTGACTTACAGTGAAAGGCTTCTACAGTAGCTATGTAATTTTTGAGGATGTTGTCTGAGGCTTCCTTCAACATTTCTGAAAATTTCATATGGACTAAATTGCTCTTGAGTATTTGAATGTGAGAAACTGGACACAGCTCCCCTGAGATGCAGGTTAGTGCCTTACGTGGGCACAAGTACAGGGTTTGCATTCCACACTCAGAAAGGTGCTGCCCACCCTGACAGTGAACTTTTGCAGTTTGAAGAGTGTCTGGCTTGGCTACAATGAGCAAAATGTGCAATGCTTTAGTGCCTGAAACTGTTAGCAGAGTATCCAGCAGACCCTAGCATTTCACAGCAGCTGAGAGCTCGTCTCAGGGAGCAGGAGACTCCAGTGATCGCAATGCTTGAGTTATTTCTAGGAAAACAACTTTTTTTTTAAAACACTGATTAAAAGCAGACTTGTGTTCTTAAAACTAACCCATCCTAAAGATCAGGAAAAAAACAACTGCCATAGATAGAAAGCTCTGACAATGCTGTTGCAGAACAAAGCAAGAGCACATGAGCGATTAAATGATCATTGTTTCAGTTACTGGCTTTCCTTCCTGATAAGCTTGGGAAGCAGCACTAAAATATCTGCCTCGTACAGTGCTGTGCTGCACAACATGGAAATGCCTTCAGCAGAAGCGCTCAGTGATTTTTACTGAGTGTGTACCTATGTACTGCAGTAAATTAAATACTGAGTAGCAGAAAGGGAAAGCTGATGAATTTTTTTATATTACCACCTTGCCCCGTAAATATTTTTGCCTTTTGAAAGTGCTGTTCCTGGTCAGGGCTGGCTCGGAGAGCCCATGTTACATGAAGTTCATTTCCTTAGTCGAGTCCACGGGCAAGACGCCATGTGGCTTTGCAGCCCCTACCTCAGGTTCGTGCGTGAGCGTGTCTCCTCTTGAGTCTGTTCGTCTGCGATGCATGCAGTTGTGAGCTAGAGGTGCTCTGAACTGCCAGCAGAGATCTTCAAGTTCGTAGTCCTGGCAGGGAGGAAGGCAGCCCTCTGCACCCCACTCTCCTCTCGCAGAGGAGCTGCAACTCTCTGGGGGAGTCTTTGCAGCCACCATGCACGTCGTCGGCCTTGCGGCTGGTCCCACGCTCCCACGGCTCCCTGGAGAACAGCTCCGACACGCCTGCGAGCCCTGAGAACGAGGATCTCCGCAGAAGCTCCTCCAAGACAAGATACCAGGACCCACGTTGGTTGTAGCAGGCGGACAGTAGTTGTTGGAGGAATGTGCCCTCTGAATCATAGAATCGTTTAGGTTGGAAAAGACCTTCAAGATCATCCAGTCCAACCGTCAACCCAACACCACCATGCCCACTAAACCACAAGAAGAGCTGCCCTGTGTTCAGAGGACATGGAGAGCTGTGGATTCTCCAATGTCCGCACTGATATTAGGAAGAGCTGCAATCTGCAGAGTGACTCCGGCTATCCACTTTACTTCCAAGCCCACGGGTCCCCCAAAACCCTCCTACCTCTCTCTAGATGGTGTCCCCTGGCTTTCCCAAAAAGTGGCAAAGCTCCTTGGACGAGTCGGTATGTGGTTGGAAACACGTTGTTTCAGGATTCAGTGCTGAAATTCACTACGTGCCACCACTTCTTCCATCCATGTGGTTCACCTATAGCAGAGCCCAAGGACATTTAACACCAGTGATGGTGACTTACCCTTAGCTAAGGAGTGCATGTAACTGTTCTCTGCAGCAGCTCCTCCTGGTAGTAGTTACCGTACCCTTAGGGATCGGGGCCTGTCCATAGCCAATGCCTTGGCCATTTGCATTACAACCAGCAGTGCACACAAGCTGTCCCAGAAGACCAGGGATGCTGGGCAGCCTGGAGCAAGCACCTTTCCCCAGCTGCTTTTAGGGCTGGAGCACATGATTTTCAGTTTGCCTGGCACCGCCTTACATTTTTGGGGGAGTTTTCTTCACTGTGCCACAGAGCTTCACACTGCAGCAGAAAGGAAAAAGACCCACGGTTTTACAGCCACCGCAGGGAGAAGGCCATTTTGTTCTCCTCTGCTGTGCCCTGCTCTGGCGTGCTGACTCGACACGATGGAAGAAGAAAAGGCAGGAGACCAGATGGGATTCAGTGCTGCGTAGCAGATACAGCTAATGGAGGGAAAACAACTCTCTGAACAAGAATGGCTGAGACAATTATAGGACTTGGAATGCACAAAGAAAAGTGGCAACAAGAGGGTATAGTGGGATGGAAGTGGAGAAAGAGGTAGTAATCAGGACATAAAATGCTGTGGGATTGGACAAAGGCTTTTAGTTACAGGAGTAGAGAGAAAAGATGACACATCAGAGCTGTGCTGGAAGAAACCGTAAGCTCTGGAGACAGGTGGAAATTCTGATGGGACTGGGTGGCAGTCCTCGTGGACTGGTGGTGCCACACTGCTAGATGCTCCACAACCTCATCATAAGGCAAGGTCTGCCCTAAAGACCACTTGCTGCTCCAAGGGGGGACAGCAAGTTTTCTTTGGTTACCCCTCAATACCACTTGCTCCACAGCTTGGCATCTCTCCCTGCGCTGCAGCAGAGAAGAGGTGCTCGCCCTCCAGCCCGGGCAGAGAAGACCTGAGAGAAGAACCAACATTTCCCTCCACGGTGAAGAGAAATGGGCATTGCGCTAGCGGATACTGGCGTTGTGATCCACGCAAAGACAAGCACCTCTCGGTGCGGTGCGGTAGGGTTGCTGGAGGAGTCTGAGCGAAGAGATGAGACTGGTTTTGGCGTGGGGCCCTGGGCAGTGGGTTGCTTTGGAGAGGCAGCAGTGAGGTGCCAAACAATCACTGCTGCTCCTTCCAGATGCTGGGGGCTAGGGGGTGGGGTGGGAAGCCTTTGAGTAAAGAGTTAATTATAGGGACTGTATTCCATTTCCTACAATTAAGGGAACCCATCTGTAGAGATTTTAATTAATGGAGATCTTGTGGGGAGTTTCAGTTTGGCTGGAGGGTCTTACTGTCTCTTTGGTATTTTCTGTAGTTGTGCGGTCATTAGCATTTGCCATTAAAGACAGTGTTAGATGGCAATAAATAAGGAATGGACAATACAATGATTTTCATACATAGCAGATGTATTTGCCTCTTCCCCTGTCTCCCACCATCCTTCCCAAATTAATACAACTGCTAGTTACAAAAGTTTTTGTTTTGTTTTGTTTTAAAAAAGGGTGGATGGTACAATTCATGTGCATGTCCTCATTTCATTTTCAAAAAACGGTGACATTTCACCCCCTAGAATATTTCAAATATAAACAGGCATAGGGTGAATGATAAGAATAATAAGATAATGAAAATAAGAATGATGGGTGATAATAAGGTTATAATAAGAATAAACCCCTTTTCTATCTAAAGCATTTTCATTCCATTGTTGTTCTATGTGTTACAGTTAAAACTTATCAACATTTCTGCTGATCTGTCTGGTTTTTCCCATCTTCCTTTAGACATACCCCCTCTTCTGGGATAGGCTATTTTTTTTCTCAGTTTAACCTATGGAGTTTCTCCTAAAAGCACCTCAAAACTAGCAGTCCCAGGAGAAACAAAAAGTAGCTTAAATCACATATGTCACATGTAGTATGTGCACTGAAGTTTGTGCAGCCATGAGGAGTGCATAGCCAAAAGCTCAAATCACCGGGCACCTTCTCTTGCCATCAGGGGACTTTGGATCTGACCTGTAGTCACTCCTTCATTCACGAACTGACCGAGAGGTCCCACACTGCTAGCTCCTGCTGTAGACTGCTTAGGTTTTGCTTGGGCTGAGCTAATGATTCCTCATGCCCTGGCTCCCCAGGCACAGCTGAACACCCTTGCAGCTGGCTGAGGGCTGGGAGCTGCCAGGCTTGCTGGTCAGGCAGGGCTGGTAAAGCCCTGGCGTGAAGCGGGGAGACTGAGCCCTCCTGGCCCACCCTGCCTGCAAAACAAAGCCCTAACGTAAAGCCCAAGGAAGGTGACCGACTCATCAGGTCAACAAGGCATGACTGACTATGCTCCGCAAGACTTCATCAGGCTCTGCCTCCAGCTTCATCCCGTCTGATCTTACGACACCAGTGAAGGTCCAGGAGTGAAACCCCTGGAAAGCAAAGGAGCCAGCAGCTCCATGGTTTCTAGGCCCTGCCTGTCGAATGCCACGGCACGTGTTCGCCCGTGTTGCAGCCCAATCCCTCCCGGGCCCAAGCCTCAGCTGTGTGGGTCGGGCTGCTCTCACAGGGAGGGCCGTGGAGCCGGAGGAGGCCACTGCCCGGTGCTGTGAGCTGAAGGCAGCTGCACAAATCTCTTTGGGGCTGTGAGATGGTCCCACAGATGCAGCTGGAGTAGCGTCTTCACTTACACGTAGGTGCTTTGAATTTCCTGCTGCCTGGATTTCACTTCAGTTCCTTCTATTTTTTCCCATTTTCAGAGACCATTTTTCATTCACTGTCTTTAATGAGACATTCAGTTCCACAGCAATATCCAACTCATCAATCTTTTCCCTTCAAAAGCACTGCTGCTTTTATTGATCCTCTATTCCTTTTATTATATATAAGGCTATACGCAGACACTCATATCAATGTCTGTATACAGCAGATTCCTTTCCTTTTGTCTGTCTTTTTTGTGCTTTGCTGTATTTAGGTTGTTTATAACATTCTTCTAATTACATGGCCATTGATTACCTTATTGATTTACTGAGCCCTGAATGATCTCTCCTCTTCTGTTGCAGCTGCTTGAATTGTCCTGGTTGCTCCTAACGCCCTCTCTTCTCACAGATATCCCTCATGAAGACTATTATCCATCTTTCCTGTCATTCCCTTTCTTGTGCCTTTCCTGCTCACTAGCTGTCCGGTGGGATCTACCCATGCATGCAGTTTTCTGGTGAAATGTGCTCTACAGCAGTGAAGTATATCCATCCTGACCTTTGGAGAGTCAGCCCGAGTCAAAGTTGAATTCGTACTAACCTCAGATTACTGTTTTAGAGGTTTTATAACATCTATCCTCCTAACAAGGTCTGCGATGTTGCTCAGAGCCCCGGCAGACAGCTCTGCTTCCTCACCTCTTCGTGCTCATTCAGCTCCCAGGGCAATCATTCCCAAATTTTCAAAGCCAAAAAGCTTTGCATATTGTCTATTCTCTGTCTCAATGCCTGGAACAAGCCACGGTCGCCTTTACTACTCAGTCAAGTGTTACTGAAAATGTGGTAGATAGACAATATGCTATGCAAACCAGCAGGTCTTTGGGGGTTTGAGGCATGGAGAAATGCAACTTCTCCTGTGGGAGCGGTGCAGAAAAACAAACCAGCTGTCTGGACTGAAATCTTGAGCAATTAACAGCAGTTTCAATTACTCAGAACAGAACTTTATAAATATTTGCAAATTACACCCTACCTATTTTCACATGAAGAGTGGCAACCCATGAGAGAAATCTCCCTAGATCAGAGGGACGTTGTCTGAGGGAATCCTGAAGGTCAAGGGTTCAAGAGATATTGCAAAATTATCTTCTTAATTAGAAGCAGCACAGTCTACTCTGCTGTGTGCAGAAGGGCACCAGAACTACAGATAGAAATTAGAGAGGGAGACGGGAGGGAAACTCTGCCAGCGGGTTCTCCTCACAAGGCACAGTGCGGCAGGAAGAGATCCCACCCCGCCTGCCTCCAGCATCCAGCAGAGACGCCACAATCGTCAGACTGCAGTTATCACCGGAGAAAAAAGGACCCATTCATCTATACTTGTCCTGGGAGAAGAGACTGGTTTGGAAATGAGTGCCCTTGCAGACAAGAAAGATTTCTTTGGGTGGGGGTGGGATCTGGGTTTCATTTTGGGGGCACTGGAGGCCAAAAGAAACTTACAGATCATAATCATTGCCACGTTAAAATCTATAATGTCATAATAGCTGTAGAGACAGAAACCCACCCCAGATCATCTGATAAAAATAGCTAAGATACATGGGGAATGGAATCCACCACCAACTTGGTGAAGCCGCAGGAATCTCTTTCCATTGTAAATATGCTCCATACGACGATGCCAGCTCTTGCAGGAGTGATAGTAAGACATAAATCACACTAACTAGTAACAGGACCCACCAAACAATGCAAAATGCCTAGAAATTGAGACTTGGCTCCACATGCAGAGAACTGTGTCTAAACTTGGAGCATTTGCTAGGGTAGCCGGAGGGGAGACTCAAGGCTCTGCTCAGATCAAGGGGAGGAGGACTTAAATGTGGGACACAATCTACACAGATAAACCCACACATCTGCCTATTTTGTTGCTAGCTCACTTACAGAGACATTATAGGTGCTCGGTGTGTCTAACAGCCAAGGCCCAGGTAAAAGAGTACTAGTTTGAATTTGGGCATGAGCTACAGACCCATGGTACCTGTATGAAAGGGGATATGTGCCTATCAGTTTCAGATGAGAAATAATATGCTCAAAACTGAGGCTCTGACTACATTTTGCTGTCATTAATTATTTAGAAACCATCTAAATCTGGATTTGGATCCTGAGGTTGGGTATGCAAATTTGAAAGTCTTGGCATACAAAACATCTCCCAAGGCTTAATTTTTGTCATGATTTTCCACATGCATTAATGAGAGCAGAAAGAGGAGAGCGACTTCTCCCGCCAATGCATACTCTACCTGCCCACTGATTCCAAGGGACGTGCACACAAAGCCTGAAAATAAGCCCAGGATTTTCTGTTGGCAGTAGTAAACTGAAATTAAATGAGGGTTCATCAAGCAGTGCTGTTGTGGTTTCAAAATTGCATTATTCTTTATCTGGATCCACAAATACACATTTGATTAGGGCTGTAAGCACATAACAAAATGCCTTGCCGTGCAAATGCTACACAGTCATAAAGATGACATTTCAATAATTTTTCTTCTATCTACAGACTTCATTACTTCGGGTGATGTTTTGTGGCATGGAGCATAAAACTGTAATAAGTCTTTCAGATACTACCTTCAAACATGCACTAAGGTAATTTTTCCTTTACCAATTGTGAGTCGATTCTTTTTACATGTCTATTCAACACTTTTGTCCTTAAACCAGAAGATTAAACCAGCGCTTTCCAAAGTGTGACCATTTACAGAGTCCAAGTCTCATCTGGAGCCCACAAAGAGCCCTGTTAATGGCAGCTGTCCCCCCGTGAGCCAGCTGTTTACTCAGGCCCAGGCAGCTACAAGGAATTAAGGAATGGTCCTGAATTCTCCCTGCGGTGACTTGGCCTACAGCGGTGCATGCCAGGCAACTCTGCCTGACTGCAAGGTGTGTGCTGCCCTGCAAATAGCTTTTGTTGCACAGCCCCTCAGCTCGATGCTCCCCACGTTACCCAAAAGTCAAGCTGGATGACGTAGCTATCGAGCTTTACGGAAACACTCAGTAAGCCACACCCAACACCATCGCCTCAGTAAGCGCCCAAAATCACAGCTTGTTCAGCCGCGACACAAGCGTGGCGCAGAGAAAAAGCCTCTCGTGAACTCCAGCTTCTCAGGCAGAAGTCTAACAACAGGAGCCATGGCAGAGGAGGGGTCCCCTCATCAGTAAGCGCTGTAATTAGCAGCATTCGATGTCACAAACAAAATCAAGGCCCGACTGCACTAATTATAAAAAAATACACATATGCAAATACTTCGCACAAGGTGAGCCGCTTTCTTAGGCGCCCAGCCATGCTTTGCCGAGGTGGCTGACCGCACGAGGGGGACACCGAAGCACCCAGTGCTACCCTGTAATGCTCTTCCCTGGAGGGACTGATAGTAGGACTGGGACCAAAACCATCACAGTCCCCAAACACTTGGAAACCAAAGCCATATGCACTGTAAATATTTCAGAAAATTGTAATGTTGTGTAATACCTAAAATACCTGTGAAGGATCATTTCTTTCCCTTCTCACCCCCTCAAAAAAGGCTTATATTATTAAAGGACTAATTATCCAGTTAGTCAAGACACAACGGATGCTAAATTTATCCATGCACCCTCATCTGCCAATGCACTTCCACTTCTTACCTTTTTTGCTTCTTTCCTTCAGCTGGCTACTTACCTTACACTGTCCATTCAATTTTCCTTCTTCGCTCTCTAAGGTTTCTGTAAAATCCTTCCTTACTTCCACCATCTTTCTTCCATCCATTTGCCAAGCTTCCCCCAAATCCCCCACTCTTGTGTGCACAGCAGTCACCTCGAGGTCTGAATGCAACATTAATGATGTTTGCCAGGGGAAGCTGTTCCTCAGAGCAGTGCGCTCTGTTTCTACCTGCCACCAGGTAAAGATGACTTTGCTTAAAAATATTCCTAGTTTGGATGGGGTAAAAGGCACTTGAGAAACACGTATAACCCAGGTAATTAAAGACCTTGCCATGACCACATGGTCTGAAGCTCTAGAAAGCCAAACAGACCTGAAGAAAATCCTCTCTCTGTAATTGCTGCCTGTAAATTGTTCTTTTATTAATTATTTATGTGTTTACCAGCTACTCCCAGTCAGAATAATCACAGCTAACAAGATTATTATCTTGTGCTAAGTGTAATTAGCAGAGATAAGAAAATCAGAGAAAAATATAATTTACCTGGCATTAGGTGCACAACCTTCCACTAACCACAGGTCCTCAGATGTGATCCTGCACATTGGCTGCACTTCAGCATTTTGCAGCTCTTTTGTAAGTTTCAGATTGTGAAATTTGCATTAAGACCTCTTGCAAGGAAGCAAAGCAACAGCATCCTGAAGAGAGAAGCTGGTTTTGGGTATCTTTTCCATTTTCTTTTCTGCATCTTCCATCTTTCTGTTCTGCAGGAGATTTTGTAAAAAATACTGACATCAACTCTATTTGCATTTTTAATTTAATATTGAACTAATTTTGCATTTGCGGTGCACACAATTCAAAACCTGGAGCTTAGATCCACTGAAATCAACATTAAAATTATCTCCCTATGTCTGCTTAAGATTTCCCTAGGCTTTTTGGATCAATGTAAATTTCCCCTCTACCCAGAAACATTCACCACCCTCGAAATTTTGAATTTCTGGGAAAAAACCTGCAATAAACAACCGAGCCGAAAGCTGACGTAATGGCTTAAGTGTGAGAATTTTGTTTGCTTGCTCCTTTAAGGGAAGGAATTCTTGCCCAAACACCATTTTTCTATTGGAAATGAGCACAAACAAGAGAGAGGAGGTTCTCTTTCTATCCTCCTTCTTCTAATCTAATCTAATCTAAATCTAATCTAATTTATAACAAAGCAGAAGAACAAGGCTACCGAGCAAGGGCTTGTGCACAGAGGCTTCAGGAAAGGGCAGAGACTTACCTGAGGCTGCTTAGCAGGTCTGTGACAGAGCAGAGGCAAGAACCCAAATTTCAGGGGGCCCTGTGCTCTGCCACTGGGCTCCCTGCTCCGGTCACAAGGGTCCCTGGGGGACAGAGACAGCCCAGGAAATGTTTCAGGTAGGTAAAAGCTTGACTACATTTTCAAAACCCATTTTTTAAGTAATCTCTAGGCAAAGCGTATTTAAAAAGAGACAGTAACGTTTATGCAGGCAAGCACACAGGGCAGCACTCCCAAAAAACAACTCTTAGAGTAACAGATTCGGTTTCTGATTTGGGAACACAGGGTAGCTATTATCGCAGCTCTACAGCAATTTCTACTCATCTCCCCTTCCCCAGCGGCAAGCAGAATATCCTGCATGACCAAAAAGCCGGTTATTCCCTTCTCAAAACCAAAGTTCTCGCTCAAGGGCAGGCTTAAACTCCCGTGAGAAGATGACCTTGCACTTTTGGGTTGGTTTGTTTTTTTTTTTTTTCTTTTTTTTTTTCCTCCGCAGGCCCTGCTCCGCTCCCTGCCCGGAGGCGGGAAGGCTGCGAACCGCCCCCCCCGCCTCCCCGGCTCCCGGCCCCGCTCTCACAGCACCATCTACAGACCGAGAGCGAGAGAGCGGCGGGGAGAGCCGGGCCAGGGAGCGGGGACGGGGGGAGAGGGGCCTCCCTCCCGCCGCTCCCCTCGGCCGGGGAAGGGAGGCCGAGCCGGGAGGCCGAGGCGGGAGGCAAGGGGCGGAATGGCGGGCAACGCCTCAGGCGCTTGGGACAGCGCGCGCGGCGGGCTGTGAGGGCCGCTGAGGCCGGACGCACGTCGTGTCACTGCTGAAGGCTGCAGGCAGGGAACACGCGTGCTCCCGCGGGCGCCAAACCCGCTGTAGCTTGTCACATACGTAAATGATGGACTTTTTTTCCTGCCGTCTCATACCCCCCCAAAAAAGCAAGCGAGCCCAAACTGCCTGGAAATACAGGGGATGCGATTCTCCAGGTGTTTGTGGACGGCTGCAGCAAGCAGTGCCGTGCTGGAAGCCAGGCGTCAAAGCAGCACACCCAGGGGAGCAGCACGGGCACCCAGCTTCGTCTGCAAACTGCCTTTTCCTGACAAGGTGGAGAAGCGGCGAACGCATTCCGGTACCACCGCTCGCTGCTGCTCTGTGCTCCTGCCAAGTACAGACAGGATTTCTAAGTTACGGGAAGGTTCATGCAAATGCCACTTTTCTTCAGCAGAAAGCAGTCAGCTATGTCGCTAAGCCCAGCGTAAAACTCATTTCTGATTTCGAACTGACAGGTGCTTCTCCGCATTCCAAGTTGCTGCAGGATCCCCTCTGGCAGCCCTTCGCAGGTTTGCTCTCAGGGCGACTCCTTCCATTCCCCTCCTCTCAGAAACCTCTGTAACCAGGTACCACCAGTACGAGACAGTCTGTGCAAGCTCCTTTGGAAACACTCGGTTCCTGAAGGCTTAAAAGACACTTGAAGTTTATTTTTCATCACAAATAATCAACTACAGTTGTTCCTCGGCACTTCCAGAACACATTTTCCTGGGGTTTGGTTTCCAAAAAGCCTGAGTCTGCAACACTCCTCTGCCCATCCCCTACCAGCTCAGGGAAGGGCTGGCTAAATCCCTCGGGAACTGAGCTTTCTCCAGGAATACTTTAAGCTCCATTTCTGGAGGAGAGGTCTAGTAAGAAACAATATCCTGGCCCTTATCCATACTGGGTTTATAACACACATCTGACTCCTCTCTTTTTGAAAAATCACAAGGGGGTAGCGGGGGCAGGTGGAGAAAACCTCTGCATGTTACAAGAGTTTGGGTCAATTTTTCAGTGCACCCAAAGCCTCAGCCTTTTTTATTTGTTGTTGTGGTCACAGCAAGAACTAGTGGGAGGGAATAATATGAAGCAAAGGGCTTTTATAAACCTACTGCTACTCAGAAGGCAACTTCTTGCCTCTCTCACACTAACCTACTTGGAAACCATTTCTTTACCGCAGTCCTGACACCCATTCAAGCCAGCACATGAGTGAAACAGCATCTTCATCACATTTTCCTTTGCTAACCCAAGGACTTGCCTACACCAAGACGACAGATCCTCCTTTTCACAGTTAAGGAGGGGGGGATTAACTTACCATAGAAATTAACTCCTTGGGAAATTTCTTTTTCCACCTATTGAACTTCCAGACTGGTTGGGGGAAAGGGGATATTTAAGCACATGTTCTTACCTTGATGAAGTTTCTCTGTGGGAGTTTCACAGCCTATTCATTCAAAAAAAGCTAGGTGGAGTGTTTCATTTAGATGGTATGATTTCTTTTTAGTGTAAGTCACCACAAAAAAAACCAACAGTATGATCTTGCCTTGACAGAATAAAACACCTTCTAAGGCAGTGTAGGCCTATAGTCCACGTGTGTTCCTAGGAAACATCTCCATTCTACTTGGACTGACCTGTGAAAAATACTTAGCATCTGCTTCTCCTTTCTCACCGTTGAGATTTTTTTCTTCAAGATCAGTCAAAGATTCTCTGCCTCAGGACAGTAAGCATGCCTATACTTTCTTAGACGTACTTCTGATTTTGCTGTTGTATCCAAATCTGTATCCAGAAATATTTACATTATCTAAAATCTAGAAACAGGCAAAACCACAGCAGTTTATTCTGTAGCAAGTGCCCTGCTGCTTATGTTGCCAACCCATAAATCTGGTCTGAATTTTAAACTGGCACACAGAAGTGCCCCATGACTGGAAGTCACTCATGTGATACTAAGAACAAGATAATAATTAACTCCTCCCACATGAGAATTGATTTGTGCACCCACTCAAGTAGGTAACTGACCTAGTTATATGTAAATGGAGTAATTCACACTGCTTCTTCAGAGATCTTAATGGTCTGAAAAAACATTTACATACAACTTATCTAAACATTTGAGACAGTACTGACTGAGTAGTCAGCAAACCCAACCTGTTTTTAGAAATCAACATCCTCCAAGAGCAGCAAATTAGCTGCATTACAGGAGAGACTACCAGGCTATCAAGCAAATTGCCATTTCAGCAAAAAAAGACCCCCTAGATTTTGAAGAAACACTTAATACATTGGTGAAAGACATTTGATGGTAAGAATACATACATGCATGCATGCAATTTCAACAAAAAGACCTGAATAATTTGGGTAGTGTTTTGCTTCAGTATCATGAAACTTGCAGTGAAAGGTAATATAGTTCACTGTTTGTGGCTTCCAGATCAAGTTCAAAAATTGTATTTCCCCTTTTTCCTGAAACAGTTTTGTTTGGAAATACATACCAGAGCAATAGTGTACACAAAAGACAGACATAGGTATCTATATATACAATTTTCTTTTATTAACAAGGTATGTCATTACTGAACAAGGCAACTGGGAAATACAAGGACTGGACATACACATGAAAATTTTACAACTTGACAAAAAATTGGCATATGACTTATATACAGATGTGATTAATAAAGGTTACAACTCTACTGTATTTGATTAGACACAGTCCTAAGCACTTATAATACGAAAATATGAAGTTGATCATACAGAGGTCAAGTTCTGGAATCTAAAAATAATAACAATTTTAAAACTTCAAAACCTTCTATGTCCATCCATTTTACAGAACATCACTACAGCTTTTGCTACTACCATATACATGAAAGATTATCAAAAATATATCAATGGGTCTATCACTAACCATGAATGTTTGTATTTACATTAAGTTAGCAAATTCTTCACCAAATACTTTATATACAAAACTCAATTTGCCCTTTGTGAAAGTCATTAAAAAGTTAAAAACCATAGAAATGCCAGTTAGAAATAATGCATTCCAAAAATTGGACTTGTTTACAACAACTGAGAAAAATTTGAAAATAATTTATGAAAAAGTATGTCATTTTAGTACACATACTCTCACGACACTTTAGTTCCAATACAGAGTAGCACGAATTTTGTCCTGTGTTGAGTGGTATCTTCTCTTCCAATAGTGCTGCAAGAAAAAAGAAAACAAATTACTCTTAAGCAGTCTGTCCTGAGTCTTTGAAGAAGGCAGCAGAAATAATCAAGGGACCAATATTCTTTTCCCCCTTCTCAGTGCAGGAAGCCCTGACCCCATTTGTATTGTCCCAAATACTCAGAATTCTTATTTCTTACTCCTTAGAGGCTAAAAGGGGAAGGAAGGAAGGGAAAAAAAAAAAAAAAAGAAAAAAAGAGAAACCCAACAGCCTCCATACTTTAGTACTCTTCAGAAGGCGCACATCCTTTTGCCAGCAGTGTATTTGAGTATGATCTTGACTGATTTTTGTATTTGACTATAATGCTTTTGCAGCATGCTTTGAACACCCCTAACAAAATCAGTCTTCTCTGCCAAACTAGAAACCCCTCCAACCTGTCTCTCAATTGAAAAAGAGCTTAGACAGGAACCAGACGTTCGCTCTGCAGGCACTTCTTCTACACAGACACGAGCACCTAAGGAATTCTGCAATACAAAACATGGATGCTGAATGAATCTACACATACTAAGGATTAGACAGCTACTGAAACATGGACTCTCTTGGAATTATGTTCCACTCAGGCCCATCTGAGAACCAGAAATCAGTTTGAGAATACAGAAGCACAGTTTACAGTGCTTCCAGTATGTGAGAAAATAGAAGATGGATCAATCGCTAAGGTCTCAGCTCACTTCAAGTGACAGGCATTATGGAAACAATGCTGTGGTTCTTCACCGAATCAAATCAGTACAACACAATTGTTCATAATGCACCACAATAACTTTGTCAAAGTGCTGACACCACGTAACAAGCAAAATTAGATCTTGCTGTCAAATCCAAATGAAATGGATTGAATTTCCCTTTTTATCTCTAGAGATGCTGAATGCATCTTCTATGCTTGCTGTATGAATCTCCATCTTCCAATTCCTCTAAAGTCTTTCCATGTGCTATTATCTCGCCTGTGTGCTATTCTTACTTACTCTTCAAACTCCATAAGGACCAACTCTTAATTTGTTTTTTTGTAAAAGATAAGGATGGAATGACATCTCAATTGCCTTTAATCTATGCAGCTACACTCCTAGTCTTGAAATCTTGTCCCTTCTTGTTTCAGACAGCCCTCTATTCCTTGGCTTTCCTCCTAAGTAATTACTCTTGTCTTTCAGGTCATCTTCCTTATTCCTTTCAAATCAAGCTCACTGGGGGAAGGGATATAACATCTTTGGCCTTCTCTTTTCTCTACCCTGTTCCTAAGTAACTTTATCCAAAACACAAAATCCAGTCACCTTCTCTATGTCGATGATTTCACACATATCAAACTCTTTCTTGAATTTACTGGTTCTCTCTACACATCTTCACACCTGTTCATGTATACCTATTTAGCAATGCCTCCTTCTCAAAATTCAAGCACTTTTCACCACAGCTTTTCTTGACAAACTTCAGCAATCTGAGCATCCTGCTTCGGTTACAGACCAATGACAAATGCTCAAGTCTTCATATCTTTCTTGTCCCTACATCTTTACATGCAATTAACTGCATCAGCATTCTGAAGGTTTTCTGCAGCCTTTCTCTAAAGGATGTTCTGCTTATATGACCACTTATATGTCTACAACTCTAATCCAGGCCCTGAGCCTTTCCTTTTAAGTTGTGTTAGTCTTCTGATTCAGGTCACCATACATTCACACAAACAGTGCTGCTGGCACAACTTAAGGTGAGATGTGGGAGCAGAGAGTAACTGAAGCTACGTAAGCAGCTCTGCTAATGCAAGTGAAACGACAGTTTATCCATCTCCCTTTCATTAACACCTTGATCTCTGTCTTATAATCTTCAGTCTGGTTCTATTTTTATAACTACTTCATATCTCATACTTTGTAAACTCTGTAAAGCCAGGATTTTGTATTGTTTGTACAGTACCTGGAACTGAAATATTTACAGCAATCATTTAGGACCTTTTGCACTGCAGTGATATGAACGTTATCATAGACAAAACCTGTACAGGAATTTACTCATTAACAGGGTAACTTTAAGGTGTCTCAGATCTTACCAGTTTAATTTGTGCTCTGTCGCTGGACTTTTGGTCCAACGCTCTGAGTTTCTTCTTCTGGATTTGGGCGTTTCCCTGCACTAATGCCAGTACCAAGGGCCGTTCTTCCTGATAATTTAAAACCAGTATTTACATTAAGATTCATTGCACCTTTATATATTCAGGAAAAGTGTTTCAGGTTTTTTGTTGTTCTTTAAATTACCTGCTTGCAATAAGTGTGATTGCTGATTGTCTCCATGAGCATAGTGTAAGATACTACTTGCTTGACAGTAACCTGTTCAGATACAGTAGATATTGATTATAATAAATAAAATTTAGAACTGCAAGCAAGTGTGCAATTACATTCTTTACAACAACAAAAAGCAGCCAATTGATTTATCTTCCATCATCAAGAAAAATCCTGCCAGAAATCATCCTGAATGCAGAAGAGTTCTTATGCAGGGAAAAAAAAAAGGGGGGGGCTTCATGGCAGTCTACAGCAGTTAAATATATATGCACTTATACATGCACAGTGAACAATATTAAGTGCGTACATATTTATGCATTATATTTGCAACAAGCAGAATGTTTGTATATCTAAACGCTTTAATTCTAAGTTGTTATAAAATTTAACGTTTGTTCTGCCAAGTCTCCTCATCCTTTTTATTATTCTGTTATAGCAATACTAGTGAATCCTCAGCATAACTAAGCTGTGGGGAAGAAAAAAAAAAAGTAGTAAGTGAAAAAGATGCAGACTATTTTCTGGTTCATGTAAACTATCCATCTTGACACTGAGCACCCTGCATGAATAGTGCAAATTAGCAAAAGCTGCAAATTAGCAAAAGTAGTTGCAAGGTTTCTTTTTCTGAACAGTCGTGGTGTTCTGGTTATATTCTGGATGCTTAAATAAAACTCAGATTAGTCTTGCATGATTCAGTAAACACACAACCTGTTAGCACTGCAAAGAAACAAACAGTTGTGCTAAATTTGATTGCAACTTTGATCTATCACAAACCACAGCTTAAGTTTCTGTATAGTTACAGTAACAAAAATATGCCTCCACAATATGAGAATATCCACACAAAACTGTGGAAATTGATTATATATGGAAAGAGTGATAGTGAAATCAGGGAAAAGATAACATGCAAGTTTTGCTATCAAATACACAAAATGAACTTTTTTCTTTCAGTATTTTTCATTTAAAGTAACCTAGGAAAATGTTTATTAATTTTTGTTTAGTCACACTTGTGATCCCTCCCACTCAAAACATACAAATATCATTCTAGATGAGCATTTTAGAGATAAAAGTGACAAGACAAGCAAGTTCACTCTAAGAAATAACTTTTATGTTCCAAGAACAGAAACAAGGCCAGTTCAAGTTGCAGACAGCAGCTGTCACCAAAAATCTATCCATGTTATTTTGATGTTTTGTCTGTTTTTCCATAGTTGCAAGGATTTGGAGTTCCTCTACAGACAGGCACTGCCATAATACCTTGCTGCTGAATTCCACTTGCTCCTGTATGAGAGTCTCCCAGGGCACATGGCTGAACAACTGCATGACCATCACCAGTTCCCAGCTGAGCTCCTGGAGAGGCAGGAAAGACTTAAATGTAACAGAAGATACAGTTCCAGTTCTGGAATTTAAAATGTTGGGGTTTTCCCCCCCTCTTCAAGAGTGGAGCTTTGACTATGGCTTGCTTTTTTTTTTTTCCCCTCCAAACCACCTCAGAACACATCCAAAGCTCTAATGCTTTGGTCTTTCCAAATTCAGATAAATACACAGTAACCTTCTACAAAAATGAATACATTTCTGATATGAAAAGTGTAAGTACATGTACACACTCTTAAGTATTTATGTATACATTTTAAGGAGAAAAGAGTGCACATAATGTTAATTTTTTAAACTAAGCCCTTCCTGTCTTCTAAGTCTCAACTTAAAATGAAATAAAAGCTCAAGCACCCAGCTTTAAGAGGTCTAGACTTTAATTCTTTGAGAGGAACCATACTGGCTGAGAATAAGGTCCATCTTCCTCCACAATCTGCTTCTAACCTTGACTAAAGCCTAAGGAGAACACAAAACCAGTAAATTTCCAGTTCTGCTGTATCCTTTTACAGTGAGGAGTCCAAGGTGTATGTAGTAGTCAAGAAGTTGATGCACTATGGATTTACACAATGTTAATACTGTTATTATTTTTCTCTTAGCAACTAGTTAATGCTAGTCTTTGTATGTCACAATAAGAATGTTAATAGTCTAATTTTCATCAAAACTGTATAAATTCTATATTAAATTCTTTCAGACACTGTCCACCATATTAATGTTGACATTATGGTATAATTAAATTCCAGTAAGCAATCTAATGGCAGCATTAGAAAACTTTAAAAATTAACAGTTCTGACTTGAAAATTCACAAATCACTCCTTATCACAAATATCAGGATGCTTGTAGACTTCAAGAAGAAAATCACAATCAAATGCTTTGAAATCAAACTGTTTGATACACATTAATAAGTAATTTTCAGGGGGAAAAAAACAGGTAAAAAAATTCTTACATGTTAGAGATAACAAAATATCTAAACATGTCTATACACAAATACTACCAAACTTAGTGAATAAATTTGAAAGTGTTTGTGACTTGCACTGAAAACTGTCTTGTGAAAACAGTTCTTTCTTATAACACATAATGCCAAGGGCATTACAAAAAGTTCATGCAGTTCAGTTCCAATAATTCTATGTATTGAAAGAATTTGACTGACCTCCTGTACTACCACAACCAGAAATGCTTTCTCCTGGTGAATAGCCCATTAGGCCACCATTTCCATTTCCATTTGGATTAGAAGGCACTGTTGCAAGAAGACCTAAGCAAAGAAATAGAATATATAGTCATTAAAAAAAAGGGGGGAGAAAAAAAAAATAAAAATTAAGTGTAGCATGCTTTTTTCCTCACAGTAGCCAATTCTCCCCCCTCACCCTGACTGGTTTACCTTTATAACAGTAGAACATCTCTCTGTCTTGCCTACTTCTGGGACCTTGCCAAGTAATTTTAGTTCACAATTATTTAACAAGCATTTTCTACATAACATTCTGCATAACTTTTCCAATATTTATTAGTTACAGGTATTCACTATATTGCACTGAAGTAGAATGCAATGATTCAATATCCAGTATCTGAACATACTGACTGCTTACACCTTCCTGAGCAATACAAGCACGTGTAGTTTACCTCTTGGACCAAAGGGGACGGTATTTCCTAAATAGGAAGAACGCTGCCAGAGGTTACATTGGTCTCTCTTTGAGCAACAGCATTTGCAAATGCAAATACAGTATGATTTAAGATATGAACCACATTAATTTTCTAATCACTGGTATTAAAATCTACCTGTACAAAAGTATCAGAACATACAGAAGACCCAGTTTAACAAAAAAATCTTCCGAAAACCCACAGAAAAAAATTTCCAGGTAAGATTTGGGAAGAGGCGCTCCACTTAACTCTTTCTTCCCTTTCTTGATTACATCTAATTTTTTCATTTATTTGGATACACAACCCTGCTCACCACACTGAGCTCACACCTGATTACACCACTGCTATGGGACAAAATTACTAATTGCTAGAAGGTGAGAGAAGTTTTCAAATAAATAAAGCCAGTAGCCTATAACCATACCCAGTCCTCTGTATCGTGAAAGCTGCTGGTAGATTTGTTTCATCCTCTCAATATTCAGACGGCTTGCCTCTGCATGGTTTACCATTGGTTTGGGATAATTAACTCCTATCACACATTTTGCAGCCTTCTGGACGCTCTCTGGGGCATTCCATGGGTCATAGATGTATTTTGCAGGGAAACCTCTAAGTACTGGCAAATAACGTCTTAAAAAAAAAATTAAAAGGTCATTTTGAGTATAACACCACTTGACAGTTTAAGCAACATCCAGGAATCACTGAAATTTCTGGATTGTGAGTTACCTGATATAATCCCCATTTGGGTCAGTTCTTCTGCCAAAACCCACTGGACAATAGCAGTGAAAAAACTGCTGGAAGAAGGAACTACAGGATAGCCACATCCAGCTTCCAGCATTCACACTCCAATCTGCGTCAAGTAAGAGCTCTTCAAAGACCTCAAGAAATTAAAGCAACAAGTTAGTCTGAACATGGCACACCTTCAAGGCATCTACTTTTTCAGGAATTGTTCTAAGTTTCTGATTTCAGCAGCGGAAACCCAGCTCTTCAACGTAGCAACACTCTTTCTTACCTGGCAACATTCACAGAATGCTCAGTATGCAACTGCAAATACTTACCTAAACACCAAGCTCAAGAACAAAAGTGTGATAGTCTGTCTGGCTTTTATCTTGTAAAAAACCTTGTAGACATCTCAAAGCTACAACCAAAAAGTTACACATTCTTGCATAAATACATCCTTAAAAAAAAAAATAAATCCCCAAAGGATGGCTGGAGCCTGACTGCTTGCAAGTGGCATTTATTGCTTTCAGAAGAGTTGCTTCATCACATTACAACTGTGTAAGCTTTGCAAACTTCCAGAAAACAGGGAACATACAAAGCACATTGCAAACTCAAACTGTCGGTCTGAATATCCCAACTTGTGCAGCACCTTTCACTATGCAAGGAGTCCCACAAGGAGAATTCAAGACTTGAGAGTAGCAAAAACATTCAGAAGTTGTATTCTTGAAGGCCAATGCTAGTAAGTCACAGTTTTGAGGATGCAAACGTAAATTCCTGGAGGTATGTGAACGACCAAGCATGCTGAAGAACGGTGGGACAGATAATGAACTCTGGTCTGAAGACAAAAAAAAGTCTTCTCTGGTAATTGTTACCCCTATTATATAAAAAATAACCCATGAGGAAGTTGAAGATTTATGAAGGTTTTACTTTAAATCTGGAGCTCAACAGTTGCGAAACATTAAAGTTGCCAGCATTGATTGTTTTTTCATTATTAACACAGACAATGCTAACTTGTATAAAAAAGTTTCTCTGCTCAGTCAGATCACTAGCAATACAGGCTAACAAGAAATAAAGAGAAGCCTTATTCTTCTTTGAAGGAGAACATTCAAGTACCTTTTATAAAAAGAGTGCACTGAGAAGTAGTTTTCAAAACACATACTTAATACACATTTTTGGAAGTTCTGATTTTCCTTTCAAACTTGCATCGTCTCCAAATGTTCCAAAGAAACCATCACCTTTCTTCAAGCCAATACTAAAACTTAACATCTCTACTACTGCCACCCATCTTCAACTAATGTTATTTGAATATGAATTCTAAATAAGGTAATGCCATTAAACAAGGATATCTCTCTACATATATTCAATAAGGCATTCATTCTACAGTATACACTGAATAGATGTTACACAAGTATCTCTGTCTAAATATCTGCAACTATTTGGAAAAAAAGAAAAGGCTGTTTTGAAAAAGTAAGATTTATCTTAAAACACTTTTAAAAAAACATTTTAAATAGAAGGTGACTAATAATGTAACAAGATCTTTAGATGAACATTAAGTGTTAGCACACAACTGTTCCACTAGATGCTGCCATGTAATAAGACTTCGGAAAGAACAGCACCATGGAAGGCCAGACTAACTTTTGCTAGCTACGGATGTTATGAATTAAACATCCTTCCACTGCACAAGTCTGGGCCCTCCACATACCTGTATTATTTCAAAAGTAAGAACAAGTTGGCATTTATCTGTAATATACAGCTTTGTTGTTTGGCTGAGTTACTTATGTATGTGCATCTTCAATGTCTTTCTATGAACTGTAAAAGGAAAATTCCTACAAAACAACATAAGCTGATTTAATCAAGACTTGGGGTTTTTTTTAAAAAAGGAAAGGTGTTTGCTTAGAACTGATTTGTTAAGAGAGGTGAAATTTTTAAGATTATATACATATATAAATATGGAGTCACAATCCTAATGGCAAGTAAATTCTTTTTTAGATTTCAAAACTAAAAAACTATTTGTAATTAGTCGTGATTGCTCAGTAAAAGATGTGATACCCTTCTAAAAGTATAAAACTGATTCAAAGGCTGAGATTAAATTATTCTATTCTTTTCTTTAAAAGACTGAAATCTCTAATTTGATCTTCAGCATCTCTTGGATACTTGCATAGAAATTAACTGCACTGAAACTTCAGCCAAACCATGTTGTCCATACTCACACTTCTATCGTTGGATGAAAGGACAGAAACTACTGAAAGGACATTCTCAGCTTTTCGTTTTCTCCCTTTAATTTCTATGGTGCTTTCCCTTTGCAGGGAAGCAGATGCGAGATGTGAACAGTTTCCATTCACACAGTAGGACTGCAATGAAATTTCAATTACAAGAGTAATCCATGTTTATTTGCCAAAATTTAGGAAGAAATCTCAAATTTAAAAGAATTGCAGAGCTACTTTGATTGCAAGAAACTCTAATATTCCAGTAAAAGGGGGCATTGCACAGGCAAAACTTCAGCACCACAGGTTTATCAGAAGCGATTTCATTTTGGCCATAATTTAAGGTTTAAAATTCAGCTTACACCACACAGTAACAATTCTAGAATCACTAATTGAAACTGTAACAGGTACTTTAAGAAATTCAAGAGTAAGAAACGATACCTTCATTCCTTCTTCCCAGCTAATCCAGAGGTCACCTCGAGTCAAAAAGCACGCTACAGCATGCCGGGCTAAATGATGAATCCAACCTTCTTGACGAAGCTGTGTCATAATTGCATCAATCCAAGGAAAACCTGTCCTGCCTTCTGCCCATTTGGCCAAAGCCTCAGGATTCTTATCCCATGGAATTTGTACACAGATAGGATTCCCCTCCATTTTATCAAACCGTGGATTGTTAGTCGCCGCTGTGTAGAAAAATTCACGCCATAACAGCTGGCCATAGAGGGAGAGGGGAGGGGAGCTGTTCTTTTTTACCTGATCATTAAAGGAAAACATTTTATTAGGAGGAGAAGTAGGCAAAAATCATGGCATCTAAGATGTGTAGCTGACTACATAGAAATCATACCTTTTTGTACAGATCCGTTAACTTGAAATAAAAGAGACGACAGGACAAACAGCCAAAGCGGAGGTAGGGACTAAGCCCTGTAGGGCTTGCCAGAAGGGAATTTGCATTCATTCGTGGTCTTTCAAAGTTTGCTACCCAAGCCTTAAAAGAACAAAAACAAAAAACAAACCACACAGCAATATCAGACTACAGGCTAGGTAGCAACATAAAGGGAGAAATCACTCACTGCCTATAACTGAATCCAGACATTGGACAGATGATCACGTTAGCTATGACATCTAGGGGTTCCTTTTGAACCAGCGGAATCTCTAGACAGCGATTCATCTCCATGCAGAACGCATGTACTGTCTTCTAGAACTACCTATCCCTTCCTTTTAAATACAGCGGAAACCCAGACAACTAGCAATATGTTAGCTTTTAGAGGAATTCCCCTTCAGAGTTATAAAAAGTATGTTTCAAGTAGAATTACCTCCAAAGAAAAAACAATTAAATTTTTTGGAGTAGAAAATAGTATAACAGGCTTTCTCTAAAACTCCAAGTAAAGACAACCTGCTATCACCTTTCAAAAGTAAGAAACAGCAACTTGATTTATATCATTATATCAAGGCCCTGAGTTCAAGTTTGCATTTTTTATTTTTTTTTTCTTTTAAATGACTTGCCCAATTCCTTTTACATTTCATTGCAAAGAGCAACTATGTTTCCCAGATATGTCAAACTTGCAAAGATTTGAAACATACCTTTCGTTCTAAATGTCTTTCCAATCGCGTGAGAGCTTCTGTTTCTCCCCCTGGCCATACTGCAGAAGGAAGACCATCTGTGTCAAAACCTGAAAAACAAATTGAAACAAGGAAATTCCTTGTTTGCTTACACTGCAGGTCAACAAAATTCTAGCATGTTGATACTTGACTACACTTTATTGTATCTTGAGAACAACCCCAATTTGGACACACAGCAAAAGTACAAGTTCTAAAACAGTATGCAACCAAGTCTTATCAAAGCACATTCAATACCTCTAACTTGCAGCAAAATCCAATTTTTACTTTTACATTTACATTAATTTACAAGTTTTACATGCTGAATGGTCTTACTTCAATTCCACTTCTTCTGGGTTTTTTTGCACAAAGTGACCTTTCTAGCATTTTTCAAATTATTTTCAAGTTCTCAGCTCTGCAATATGTGGCCTATCCCAAAGCCACATCTTTTTTTCTTTTTTTTTTAAATTACTACTAAGAAGCAACAATTGCTCTTGTAATCTACAGAATGTCTGAAAATTTCTTCCATCAAATTAAAAGTATGAGTGCCATGTTCAGAACATTCCTAGGTTTCATTAACCTTGACTAAAATAACAGATGGGCATTATTGTCAATCTGATGATAAACACATACTTGAGCTGCAAAAGAAAGATGAAAAGAAGGTAATAAGATTTCTTCTACACCCCCACACCTCCCCCAAGATTGTTCACCAGGTGCACGAGATAACACGTCTGCCTGTAGTTTAACCACTGTATGGAAAGATCTTCTCTTCTTAAGCAGGCTTTAAAAGCAAGGCCTGTTGTAAGAGAGTTCAAATGGACTAGACGGAGCAGCCAGAGCTTAGCCAAAACCTGTCCAGACCCTTTTGTTAGCAATTTGGAGGTCACACCACATTTGCTTGTATTTCATGGTGGGGGGAGCAGGAAAGAGGGGGGGATTCACGGGACAATAACTTGATAGTATTTCTTAAAATTAAATTTATAGAAACATAAGACTTTTCTGCTACCCCCCAACCCAAGAAGTTTCTAAAATAATTATATGCCTTATTATTATCATTTTTTGGCATTGCAACACAACAGGGGTTTTTTTTATTAATTTGTAAAAATGATGGATTAATGACCTGAAGCACAAAGACACCAAACGCATTTAATGCAAAATTAAGTATCAAAGACTATTGGTACCTTAATGACTATTTGGTACCATGGGAAAATGGCTATGCTGTATTATAAGATGCCAAATAGTACTTAGTTTGATCTGACCTCCCATTTAAAAGAAAACAACTAAAATTTACAGAGTTGATTATCCTTTTTTATTCCTTTTGTATCTCATAATTGGCATCGGTTTAGCAATTAACCATAAGTAGAACCTCTCTCACGGTTATTTTAAGTATTATGCTTTTAGTGGCAGATTACATCTTACTTGTTTCACAATGTCAAAGCAATCTTAGAACATACCTAGCTCTTCAAGTGATGGGACACCGTATTTCTCGTCATGGTCATCAGAAACTGGAGTAGTACACCTTTCCATTACTTCTGGGGTTATAGACTCCACTGGCATCTCCAGTGGTTCCATTCTACTAATTAAGGTCTGGAATCGCTTGTAAGTAAGAGGAGGCTGTCCTCAATTTAATTATATAATTCTGGATTGGAAAAAAAAAAAAAAAGAAAAAAAAAGAAAAAAGAAAGGAAGTATGTCAGAGAATAGTATATAAATTTTTTTTTTAATAAAATATACACACACAAATATATTCTTACCTGCTTTTAGCATGTTATATAAAATCACAGATACACATAGTAATCTGGACAGTTTGAACTTTACTATTACTATCCTTTTTTTCCCCAGTAGGGAGACATAAATTAACTGTTTACAACCAAATCTATTATTCTTCACTCCTGGGTTGAGGAAACTCCCTCAAGAATGAATAAGTAGTGAATATGGACAGCTCAAGGCAAAGAAAAATACAAATAAGCAAAGCAGATGAGAGATCGTAGCTACATATACATCCAAGTCACCTACAAGACTATGCTATTTGCATTAAAAAAAATAAAATCTATTTTTCTAGTCTGGTATTGAGAACAGTAGTCAATATTACAACTGTCTTAATATGGGGAAAAACTAAGGTGTAGTTTATACACAACGACTGTTGTAAAAAGACAGTTTCCATATTTTGTATTGTGCTGTTAAATATATCTAGAATCTCAGAAACAGGAAAACTTCAAAGAAATAATTTACAAAATGGTAGATGGAACCAACTGTTCATTTGGGGGGGTGCTTGGGTGGGCATGGAAGAAAAGGAATTTTCAATTTAGGGTTATAAAAAGAAAACAGGCATTGGTTTCAAAACAGTAAATAACTCCCTTTTTCCCTTCCATATGTCTAGCTGCCTCTCATACATTGGCTTGTAACAGAATAGAATAGGCATCTACCAAAATAAATACCCAATGTTAAGAGAAGCCAAGTCATACTTCCGACTAGTTTGCTGATTTTGTTTCTACAATAGGGAGCTAATAGTAATCCATTCAAATAGATCTGTGGAAAAATATCAACAAGACATTAAGTAAGGGCAACAATCCCCAATTACTTATTGGATACATAACTAATAGGAAAGAGTTCTTGAAAAATAAAGGACTTTCTGCTAACTTGTGTACTTCACAGCAAGTGAAATAAGGACACAACAATCTAACAAAACAACTAAACAACAACAGATCTTATGTTTGGAAGAGGTTGCAGGCATGTTTGAGTAACTTCATTATAAAAGACAGATAATCAACGTGACCACTATTTCAAAAGAACCCCAAATCGAAACTGTACTTCAGACACAGTTATGTATCATTTTCTGGAGTTGCAAAGTTGTACTCGGAATGTAATAAAATTTGGATGGATGGATAAAAGAGAAACATAAAACAGATTTGTAGTCTTCCTAACTATAAAGTGCTCTGCATAGAAAGTAGCACACAGTATCTAACCAAATACTACATAAAATTGATACTTTTTTTTCTTTTTAAAATCAGAGGTAATGGTAACTTACTTGTCTAGGTCATATAACGTATGGGAAATCCGAACAATGACCTCCACTCCAGCTTCACTAGCCAGCTTCTTAATCGCTGCATCTCTTTCCTTCCCAAATGGTTCAGAATCATATTCAATAGAAAGTTTTGCAATATTCCATTCCTGCAACACAAAACAAAAATGTGGTCCTTCAGCAACTTGGCTGCTTGATGGAGGGTGAGGGAAAGGAGAACGGGAAGGACAGGGACAAGATGGAACACTAGCTATTACCTACGGATATTTGCCAGAGATACACAAAGGCTCAAAATACATTCAGACACCCAGACTCACAAAAAAAGTAGTCCAACATTTTGGCATCTAAGTAGGAATTGGGCATAAAAATGCCTCTGTCTCATTACTGTGGGAGCACACAGGAATGGGACAACTGCAAATTTTGAAAACTCAGCTCTAACTTTAGGATCCATATACCTTAAGAGACAACAGAAGGAAAAGATGGCAGAGGCTAACTTCTGGACATTGATCAGTAGCAGTACCTTGCTCTGCAGAAAAGCTTTTCACATATGCCTGTCAACTTTAACAGCAGAACTGAAGTTTCAGGGGAGGGGACAGCAAAATACCCCAACCCAAACACCACACACTTTCCTTCCCTTTTCCAAATTCCTATCCCTCACCCACCAGAACAGACAACTTTCAAATTCTCAATAAATAAATTAATAAATCTGTCTCCTAAAAAGAAGTCACCTTCAAGTCCAATATCCTTTTTGTCAAAGATGCTGCTATCAAGGCCAACAGTAACAGGTGGGGGAAAAAAAAGTGAAGAAAGGGATCAACTAATGGCTAAGGCTTCTGCAACAGCAGGAAATTGGAAAGGCAAGGTACCCAGAGAATGATTCTAGAAAGCCATCCTGCCAAACTCAGAAATAACTTTCTAATCCTTCAATCTTAATCAGTTGATTTAAATACACTAGCCAGACTATTTCAGAGAACTGGATTTACACCAAAGAGACAAGGGGCATTCTACACTGTTCACCTAGGGTGCTGTTTCACTTCTGAACTCTAGCTCTGCCCTAGATGAAGCCCAGGTACACCAACCTTGAGGACAGGCGATTGCACGGAGTGCTTGCTCTTTGAAAGAAGGCTTGGCTCCTTCAACCGGTAAGTTTGCCAAGACTGATCCAGAAGGCCCTGCATCCTCAAGCAACCTCCTATGCACTCACACAACATTTATTTCCCATTTCATAATGTAAAACCATTGTCTGACAAGTTGCAGCAGATACTTTTCTAAATCTTTCTTTCCTCTGCCATATTAAAAAGAAAACCATAAAAAACGTGCCCAAGAGCCAGAGCCACGTCCCCAAGGGAGACAAGGAACTCTGAGACAAGTGCTATGTGACGTGAATACACACTGACCACATCAGCATGAACCAGGCACTTAGAAGAAGCATGGACACAAATAGCTTTGCACGTACTACTGCTGGATGCTTTTAGCAACAGTGATGCTTTTAAAGAATTAGAGATTGTTCCAATTCTATTGTCTTTATGAAGCCAGCCCTAAAGAGCTAGAGATACAGAGCAGAGCAGGACAAATTGAAGAGAATGAGGCAAGAACCAACCAAAACTTGACTGGTTCAAGTTAACTAACAGGCACCAAGTGGGTGCCTGCTACTAGTGGAAGTTGCATCTCTGCAGTCAGATGGAACCACCATCCTCCAGTTACTTAAAAAAATCCCAACCAAACACAAAAACAAACAAAAAACCTAAAAGAACTCTGCAAAGACCTGCAAAGTCTACTGATAAAAATATTCTGTTTCTGTGCACTACTCCAGAGGATGACAGCAGCTATCAGCAGCACTGTTAGCTAGTACTGCTGAAAACATGGGACACTGAATTCAGCGTCTTAAGGGAAGCAAAGCTGCTCTGAAGGACTGGAAAGAGGAAAGCAAATAAGTCATATATATATATATATACATGTATGTATATGACACATACATATAAATTATCTTATATATATATATTATCTTATACATATATATACACACAAATGAAAGAGCCTAAAGATCCTTGAGGTCTTTTGCAAGGATAAAGATAGATCAGCGCTCTGCCTTTTGAAGGAATTGTCCTTCAGCCTGTGAAAAGGAGAGCCCTACCAAGAAAGAGCTGTGAAACATTCATCCCCAGGAAAACCACAGATGCTGGCACCTGTGACAGGGCTCATGACAAGGCTCTACAGAAGTTCCACTATCTCCTACCATTATTTACTTATCTTCTCCCAGCCAAAAAACATCTACAAGTGTTCTTCAGAGTCAGGATCATTGCTCACCTTTGAGACATTTAATGAGGATGATCTGAAAAGCTTGGCTCAGTGTTATATGCCCTTTACTGCACTGTAAGTGGCTGATGTACAGCTACCACTCTGGCAAAAGAGGCTGTGAGATTAACGATATGAGATAGATGCATGTTCCAGGTAGAGTTCAGCCAAAAGCTGAAGTCCTCAACTAGCTTCAACAATGTCTCTTATTTGTTCAAGGATAGAGGATGTCCTGAAAAGACCCTCAGTGAACAAATATATGATAAAGACACTTTTCGGTAATCTGAAGAACCAGAAGACAGACAGATGTGAATGTTCTTTTTTGATTGATGTACACTAAGTTATTTTTATTACCTTCTCAGGACTAAAATTAATATTCTGAAAATGTGGCATTCCATTGGTGTTAAGCATAGAAAGATCAGCCTAGTAGCACGATCTGAAAGAGGAGTTGTCAAAGTAGCCATTAAAGTGTTTGAGAAAACTTGTCACAGGTCACTCAAATCCAGAAGGCAACACACACAACAGCAAGATCTTTGCCCCTATTTAAATGCAATCAAACCAAATTTGGTAGGCGGGTATAACAAGTTTGAGTATCTGGGGAGTTGCAAGCAGCAACTAATGCCACAGTGCTCCTGCAAGGAATTTTTCACTGAGGGGAAATCAAGCAAAGACCAATCAAGAGTATCATCCAGTTACCACTTCACAACTAAAGCACAAGAATGAAGATGGAAAGGTAAGTTTTGGCTGAGTTTTCAGCTTGGTGTTGAAGACTTGGGAATAAAAAACTTGAACAGACAAGCTGGGAAAAACAATTTTTTTTTTTTTTTCCCCTGAGCAGTCTTGCTCACTTCAGTCACCTCTTCCAGTCATTCCGTAAAAACTTTTAAAATCAAGCTACAAAGTGTTCATTTTTACTACCCTATTATAGTATTGTTACCTTAAATACATTATTTTCCATGGAAGACAAATCAGTATCAGTAACAATCTCTCACAGCTTTAATTTGGTCAGTAAGACCCTTTCCCACAAAAACCTTAAACTTCTTTGACTAGAAATTGCTTTTTATCTGTACTATGCTTTTACCAAGTCTACTACCAGCAAAAAGCTTGTTAGATCACTTTTAATGGCCAAAAAGCAACCACAGCAGATATTTGGCTTAAATAAAACATTACTTTCACAGGTCAGGCTTTAAACTTGGATTCATGTACACAGAATTATATTTACGCATTTCAAAGGGAACCCAGAAAGGAAAATTTAGTAATATATAGTACCTACACTTAGCAAACCATTAGAAATCAGTTCAATTTCTGGAAAGAAAGAAACCAAAACCTGTAAAGTCTAAGAGCAACTCAATTCAGTTGGTGATAGGCACAGAGGGGGAAAACCCAAATCTAACAAAAACTACCTTAAAGACAAACTGCAAGGATAGTTAAGTATTTGCATGGATAACAACTTGCGCTGAAGTATATAGTACAAGAAATATTCCTAGTTGAAATTAGTTTGTCAGTCATACTTATGGATAGAAACTACAACTGCAAGGTGGCATTTACCTTAAAAAGTCTGGGGAAAACATCTGCTGGCTGTCCACGAATAACAAACAAACGTGAATTCAGTTTCCGTAGATTGGCATCAAGATCCTCAAGACATTGAAGCAGGAATCTGCAAGGAATTGTAAAGAAATATTTATTTTCTGAGGCAAACCAATTTTACAATAGAAAAAGGGAACCAAGAGGAACAATCCAACAAAGATTATCAGACCTTCAGTATTTAGCACATATTTTGGTGATGCATGGCTAATTACACTTAGCTTACAGTAATTCAATATCATATAATATATTCAACAATACATAATTCAGAAAACCAAACTGCACTGTCATTTAAGTTTTCACCTCAACACTATTCAGCTCTGGAGTGGACTAAAACGTATTCAAGTCTTAACGAAAACTAGAAGCATCTTGTCACTCTAAAGAAAAAAGCACACAACAGAAAAAACAAACAAACAAACAATCAGCTGTTGGCATACTGCTATTAAACTTAATCCAAGTCCTTCTTACAACACAGCAGCCTGAACTGTTACTAAAAACAGCAAACCAGAGGACTACATGGTCATAACTATCCCTTTGGCCTTCATTTATAAAAATAGCCCTCTATATAACAGCTTCATGCATCTTGGCTGCAACCTCACCTGAATTATTTAATGAGCAAATCAGCAAATAAGGGGGGAAAAAAAGGGGGGGGGGGGGGAAGGGGGTGCTGCAAATCTGCAGGTCTTCAGGCGAAACCGGTAGTTGCACAACGGATGTTGAAG
>JAVJGG010000024.1:24159930-24179449 GCA_035590195.1 Aviceda cuculoides | reverse complement strand
GGGGTGCGGCAAATCTGCAGGTCTTCAGGAGAAACAGGTAGTTGCACAAAGGATGTTGAAGCAAGCTCACATGTGCAAATATTTATTGGCAGGTACAGTAACTAAAAACGACTCCAATGGTGAAAGTTGTTTGGGGGAAGAAACAAAATCAAAAGGAAGGAGAGGAAAAATTAAAACTCTCCCTTGCGACCGGCCAGAAAGAGAGATGCTGGGGGTCTCCAGATGAGTGGCCTTCCCCTGGACTCCTCCAGGGTAACAAGTGGCTCCTCCACAATATTTTTCCTCATAGTAACAATACAGTTTTCACCAGGAGCTGCTCAAACCCCGTCAGCTGTTCTTGCTTACAATGGTGTTGGCACCCACCAAACCACACGTCGATCAGGGCAGCTGATGAGGTAGGGCCTGCCCGTCATCAGCCTCTGTGCGCACACATTATCGGACCCCCTGCCATAAACCAAAAGCTACACCCAAAGGGGGAAAAAAAGAGGAGATTCCCACACTGCAGGCCTTTATTCCTGAGAAAGCGAGCCTGCCGTAGCAAGGATAGCACCACAGGAGCAAGCGCCCGAGACCAAGGCAGGGAAAGCGGTGCCACAGAGGCCTGGAGACGCTGCGCCCGCGGCCTGGGCGAAAAGGTGCGGAGCTACCGGGGAAGGGCAGGCTGCACCACCGCCAGTGCCCAGAGCGGCACAAAGACAAAGGCACCACGCAACCAGGCTTACTGAAACCGGGAGTTCGTAACACACCTAGGTTTTTAAGAATGAATCCTGAAAAATAACCAGTTACAATGAAAATGCTACACCTCCTAGAAGGGGTATAGCGTGCGTGACTGTTGTAAAGCTACCAACGTTTTTCATGTTTTCTAGGGATTTAGCAATATGCAAGTGATGCCTGCCTAACACACGGTGCCTCCAACTTTATATGGAAAAGAATTATAAAAATCAACATATAGAAGGCTGGCAGGAAAACCCCCTAGCTGCTAGTAAATGCCAAAAATGCATGGCTCACTTGACCTGAAAGGGTAACTGAAACCAAGTCTGAGAGGAAGCCAGTGTACGAGAATACAACTGCTTCCTGACTGGCAACTATGCTTATATGTTTAATGACTGGAACAAGCCAAAAATGTCTAATTCTCTCATTTTGCTAAATTTTATTAAAAAAAAAAAACAAACAAAAAAACCAAACAAAACTCCAGAGTAGCAAGATCATGAAGGATATGCTGTATCTGAAAAGAAACTTGTGTATGCTCATTTAGTTAGAAACCACACAGGAGTCATTTTAAGAATCAGATAAGAATCATATCAGAGGGAATTTGGGCCCCACATTCCCAGGCCACAGTCACTTCCAGATGGACTCTGAAAGGTACAGCTTCATTTTGTCATTTTTTTTTTAAACCTGGAATGAGAGACCTTATTGCTAATCTTATCCACCTGAATCTTGCTTTCAACGAGCATGTGCCTTCACATATACTTCACAAAGAGCTATGAAGACAAACTGCAATAGTATAACCCAGATGCCTTTGGAACAGTCCAGGAAAGGTTGGGGTTTTTTTGTTTGGTGGGGTTTTGTTGTGGCAGTTTTTTGGTTTTGTTTTTGTTTGTTCTTTAACTTTGTATCACAGAATATAGGGAAAGGGTATGAAGAGAAATTGGCGACAAACTGCTCATAACTATTCTAAGTAAAAATCTGTCTTTTGGGAAATTGTTAGGTTTTTTTCCTATTTGCATCTCAGTTGCCTCTAATTTCTCAATAACATACAACCCTAACATACATACAACCCTAACATACAACTTATAGCCTGGACTTGGCACAAAATCCTATTCAAGAAGATTACATGCACTGACCCAGTCTTCAATTCACATCCAAGATCCCTAAACTTGCCCTTAATACTGTTTAATCTCTATTTTGTTGGTTCCCCAAATCCCTTCTATTATCTCTCTTAACTATCTGTTACCACACTCCTGCATTTCAGTCTCCATAAAAATCTTTCATGTATTTAACAACGTTGTAGACTCAAATTGTTAAATACATGTAGGAAGGCAGCAGTAGAGTGGCCGGAAAGACACACAT
The DNA here is from genome assembly GCA_035590195.1 of Aviceda cuculoides. Taxonomy (NCBI): domain Eukaryota; kingdom Metazoa; phylum Chordata; class Aves; order Accipitriformes; family Accipitridae; genus Aviceda; species Aviceda cuculoides. The sequence goes on along the minus strand of JAVJGG010000024.1, from coordinate 24,177,379 downwards.
TCCCCCTGTCTGAACAAAAACAGAACAAATGAAAAACAGCCAAACCACAGTCTGAGTTGCAAGACTGTCACTGAAAGGATATTGTTCAAAAATAATATACCAAATTAAACCCTAATGACCCTGCGATATCGACAGTAACAGCAATGCAGAAGAATACTGCTTTTGACTTTCAGAACACAAATTCAGTTTACAAGTGGTTCCTTGGAATAAGCATGCACTTTATTAAGCATATTTGAATCCTTCAGTTGGACCAAATGTGTTTTAACAAAATGTGCTGCAAATAATTACTCATCTATTTTGTTCTCAACAACTATATTTATGCTATACTACATCTGAAGGCATTTTCTCATTAACTTATTAATAAAATTTGTCAAAAAACATTGCCTTTACAGATTTGCCTTCCTCAATTAAAAAGGAACCTTCCTAAACCTTTTCTTCTAGATACAACCACTACCAAGAAGCTTATAGTTGAATCAACTGCTTGTCATAACCAAAATTTTCACCTCCTCTTTCTCTCATGAGTACCTTCAGAACTTGCAGAAGCAACACAGCATCTTTACTACAGTTCAATACATGCTAATTAACACCTAGCTTCAGGTATATCCAGGTAAAAATTACTCTGAATTTAAGGAAGGAAAATTCTACTTTTCAGAACTTCTGCATTCATCTAACTTGTTAACATATGTGTATGTGAATAGGCCTACATGAAAGGAAATTTTTTAATTGTACCAACTCCCTGGGACAATTTCTAATTCTAGCACTTTCTCTAATTTTGGCATGGCATTGTAATGCATTGCATTTATCATCTGTCCTAGCAAATTACTGTTTCATCCATAACATATGCATGTCAGGGAAGAGTAATAACATGTCCACAACATGCACACCCCCGCACATATTAAGCATACTAATAGAAAAATAATAAAATAATTCTCAGCATCCAACACACTGTCACAGCAAATTATTACAGGATCTGGAAGAGAAGAGTTTTTAGTTTTCCAAGGTATCATTTTGACTGGTAACACCTGTTCGCAAGTGAAAATAGTTCTGAATGACTGTAACACCATGCATGGGCACTTATTGCAGCACAGGAACATGCAGGTGTTTGCTCAGTGCAGACATTTAAACATAGTTAAGAGCAGCATTCTAGCACAGACAAGGCAAAAGTATTTACGCTTTCTCTCTGAAGATACACCAAAATGCTCACAAACACATTCCTTTCACAGTATAACACAAATGAAAATGAATGGTAGATTAGTCTGTGAACTGAAACCAAGTATAAAACCTCCAACTCATACTGAAAAGAAATTACTTTTTATATGAGCTCTTGAGGCAAAGTTCCTTCATCGCAGCTATGAAGTAAGAGCTACTAGGCTTGAACTCTATTACACTTTACACCAAAGTGTGGCAATTAGGAGCTATTTAAATCTCTCCCTACAGTAACAGGTCAGGCTTCAGAGTCTGCGATCTGAAACTTTTTCCTCTCAACCTAACAGTCAATGGGAAAGCACTTTCTTTTTCATTTTGAATGAACATAAAAACTGCATGACATGACTTCATTAAAAAGACACAAAAAGGATGCATAGATATTTTTTATCAGATTAGAGTATCAGTCCAGGTTTCTGCATCTGGTCTTCAGCTTCCCTTGGACAAACCAGAGGAAGGAAAAGTTCACCATTAATTTCACAGTAGCAAACCATGTGAGGTACATACCTGACTAAGGTGATGGAGGGAGGCAGAAAAGACCTACTTATTTTAACACAGGGAAGATGCTAATGCAAAGCATACCTGCCTTCTTAGAGGGCATTGCACACATTTTGCTCAGGGTCATCTAATTATGATATTCAGCATTTTCAGAAGAGCTTCCGAAAACCACATTCTTTAAAAAGACAGGCATGTAAAATCTTAGCTGTTTACTCCAAGAAACTCCACAGTCTTCCCTGCTGCCAATCATGCAAAGTCTGCTTGGGGTCTGAAGTCTAAACTAAATGTTCTGCCCCACTGCGTCTTAAGAGTGACTGCCAGAAACTGGTTCACATAATACAAATCATAATTTTAGCTACCATGCAAATGAAATAAACTGGTACCATGAAGGCAGAAATTCAAAAAGTTAAATAGCTAATTGTTAACATAGTTAACGATTAACAAAATGAACAAAACTACGCACTATATCACGCAGCCTTCCTGACTCTGCACTATTAACATGATTGAAGACTTTCTCCAGGGAAGAAGTCAGGAGCAGTCTGTTTAAAAGGTAGCATTTTTATTTAGGAGATTTGCAAGAAGGATACTTACAGACACACTGTTTAAGGCTACCGTTAAGTCTTGTTTGGGGTTATTTTTAGGAGTAATAAACACCCTGAAACCATAATCACACATAGAACAATCCTCGCCAGTATGAAATGAGGACAGTTGCCGGGAGTTTGGGACTTAAAATGCAATGACTTCTCTTTCAGGCATCATTCACATCTGAAAATGGTGGTGCTAAGCCACTAAGAACCAAGAAACTTCAGTTTCAGGTTTTTTTCTGAACTGACCCGGATTATGAATTTAACTATTAGGCAAGGCAGCAGTGTTAGACTGCACAGCCAGTACCACACAGAAGAGAGGAATCTAGTCAGGCTTCCTCACTCTGAGAAAGAAGTTTGAAAAGCTGAGTGAAAAAGAACAGTGCTAAAACCTGATTCATTCCTAAGTTTAATTAATTATTTCTACCTATGACTGGTTAACTTCCAGCAATCCATCCAAACTTCTGTTTAACCAGTCTTTCTAAATACCTTCTATCTACCCAGTAGTCCTCATGCCAAGCCATTGGTCACAATCTCTCCAGTGAAAGAAAAGTAGCACTGTCAAACTAGAGACTCATGTCATCATGGAGATTTGATTGCCACCCAGACTTTGCCTATCAGAATTATCTTAAGCAGCCTAACATCTGCTGGTTTTATTTTCCCATTCAATTATTTTTTTTTCCCCAACATTGCTATCAGGTATTTCTCCTTCGTCTTTCAGAGTTTAGTAGAGCTGGATCCAATAAAAAAAAAGAATATTATATACTGTATAAGATCAACCACTTTTTTTTTTTATTTTAGCTTACAGCATTAGACCCTGACTGTATTAATAAATTATGTAACATTTATTTCTCTTCATGGGAAGAGAGTGAGTGAGCCTTTCTTTCATATATGTCTGCTATTTTGCCATATGTTCAGTTAAGTCATTATGAAAGACCAGTATCATTTAGGTAAACACATTCCTCATACTAGCTTCTACAGGAATAAGGCAGATTTCATCCAATACCAAAACAGAGTATGAGACACTGAGAGGTATCTCAAATTTGATGTACCTATATACAAATATTTAATATTTTATCAGTATATTTTCCTGTTTGATTGCCACCAACCAATGCGTCTTAGAACGAGCAGTATATTCTTATGAAACTTTAAGAAGATTAAGCTCAGACAGGATTTAAGTGTTATGTACACTCCACCGCATCCTTTGGCAGCAAGCCATAGTAATATTTTCCTATTACCAAATCAAGGTCACAGAGGCATGCCTTATCATATTACATTGTTTCAGCAAATACCACAAACAACTTCCACATCCTAAAAAGGTATACAAAAATACATTTCATAAAGGTATTATCCTTTAAGCGTATACATAAGAGCAGGAAAAAGTTCACGTTATTCAACTCTAGATACTTAAGTGAAGTGGCTGTGGGAGCTAGCTAATCTCCTGCAGGGTTGCTCTACAGTCAGTGGAGAAAAAACAGCTCCTTTAGAGTGCAATTCAGGACTTCAGCATCTTTCATAACTTAATAAGAGCTGATCCACATGCAAAACCAAAACCAAACACAGACCCTGAACTGCGTCACTTGGCTTCTTTCCTCTAATATTTACTACTGTTATAATCTTCAAGCCAAAGCAGAGCTGTGATGGGGGAAGAATGCAAGATACACTCAAGCCCATATACAGCTGAAATAGTCGTAATTGCTGTAAAAGAGGTTCTTAAAAAATGAATTGAACTCTTTGAAAAAGGATAAAAGAAAGGGCTTTGAACAATAATTGAGAGAAAGCAATGTTTAAAATTTAATCTCTCCAAGCTGAGTCCTTTTGGGTGCATCTTCTTTGAAGCTAAATAGTAAAGACCATTTAACATATGGAGTAGGACTAGAATACGAAGTACAGCAAGCAATACTGCTCTATTACGAACAACAAAAGTATTTGAATCTAACCTCGCTTACATTGGACACAAAGCTAGCATTTCCTTACATATCATTCCTCACATATCATTCCTCATTCACTTCTTTCCAACTGAACTACCTTTTCAAGGTTAGCATTCCTCAAAGGAAGGAAACACACAACATTTTTGTCCTATTCAACAGACATTCATAAAACTCCCAAACAGCAGTCTGTATTTGGTTCCTCTTTTGTGAGCCATATGTTACAGCAAATAGCATATTTAGCTTCTGCAAAGATCTGGATCTTAACTTCACATTCAAAGGGCACCTATTATTCATCTAAACTATTCCCATATAACTAGCAACAAACATCTCAAATTACTTGCTTGTTACAAAGGTCAGCCTTCTGGTGATAGGAGACTAACAGGCTCCTAAATCTCTCTCCCAGTGTCCTCCATTCTTTAATGTACATATTCTGGTTTTATTTTTCTCTAATCCTCTAATTCCGATCTGATAAATCAAAGTCCTTATTATTTGACCGTAATTCCTGATGCCTGCTCTTTCCAGAGAGAAACTAGTTGGATCCATAAAGGAAAACCCAAGAGCAAACACAAGTATTTGCAGTGGGGACAGCTGGGGAAATAGGACCTAGAAGCAAATTACACAACTAAGTTACTTCAGAGTACAGACATGCTTGTATTTAAACAAATTTAAAACTCCCTATTCTCATGTACCCAAGTTCTCTTATTTAAATGGGCAGCTCATAAGGCGTGATGTAATTAAACCAGACCTGGCCTGCTTTATAAAATAGTTCAGCCATGTTATTTTCAGCAATCTAAGCTGTCCATGAGAAAGTAACAGCTATGGCTCATTTCAAAAAAGCAAGCCACTAAGAGCACTCTAACAAGATAGTCTTGCAATCCGATTCTGAAGGACAAATTTTATACTGCCCCCATTTTCTTTAATAAGTAAATTTTTACTTTCCTTACATTAAAATGACCTTTTTAAGGTTATAATTACTACTACTAAGATTTTGCAAGTTTTAAGTTTCCCAGAAATGAAACAATGTGTAAAATAAATATATTTCTCAACTATACTGTATAAATAGCAAGTCCTTAAGGTATAATTCGATCATCTCTGGATTTCCATATCTGGAAAAAAAAAATCTATTAAACTAATAGAAGAGAATTAAGGACATAGCTGAAATCTACTAGCAAGCACAGAAATTGGTAGAAAGTTTGGAAAACAGAGAAAAAAACCCTGAAGCTATTCCTGAAAATCTTAATTAAAACTGACTGGATTTCATCTCTGTGGTGCTTGCATTATGGTGGTCAGACATTCAGCGTTACCCTACCTTCCCATTGCTACTCTTATGAATCAAGAAGGCCAAAATTTTCTGAACTGGTCTTTCAAAACTGAAATGAGTCATTTACATCTGAATACAAGGTAAACGTGAACAAAATGTGTTCAGGTTTTTGAGTAATAATCATGAAGAAAGAATCAACATTTTTAGAAAACGAAAAAACAACTAACTGAAACACAGCTTTGTTTATTAAGCTGCATAAATCCAGAAAAACTCTACTTTGTCCCAAACTCTCTTAGCATATGAGTAGACTACTGGAGGTAATGTTTCACTTCAAGCTGCAGAGGCCTTCCATCTCAAAGTCTAGAGCTGACAAAAAAGATGCAAGGAGCTCAGTAAAGTAAGCCCTGGTTAACAAAACTGAAATATAGCTCAAGACATAATACATCAAAAAATCAAAATAATCTCCAGATAAACACGGTATCTTCGTGTGCCACAACTGCAGCAGTTGACTCCAATACTGAAGGTCAGGACCACCAGAAGCTACCTCACTTGAAGTAGCTAAATTTATCTTGAAAAGTTACATAGTAAAGTGGAATATTTTGATAACTAAAAAGTGATATTCAATCATCTCTGCAGAAGTGATAGTAGTTCAGACGAAGAATTATTTTATGAAGAATGAAACCTTTATTAGAACAACTGCATTTTTATATTTTCCTTGTCTTCCCTGTCTACCCATTCCTTTCAGAAGATGGGAATGAATTACCAAAATTCACCTCCTCAACACCAGTCACGGATTATTTTTTTTTTAGTACTTTGTTGTAAGGATAAAGTTAGACAACTGGAAAACATCATCCTACACAGGATCACTTTATTTTTTGCAGTTTGCTTGTGCCAGGATCAGAATTAATAGCTATGTAGGAAATGCAGACAGACACACTGCCAATTTAAAGGAAAAAAAAAAAATGAAAAAAGGGTGGGGGTGGCACAAAGCCCACCTTCTTGAAGGTGGATAAACTTTGTTGGAGGCAAAGCGGTTAAAATAAAAGCAGCTGAATATCAAGACAAACTGTTAGCATTCCAGAAAAGACATACTCCTAAAAAAGAAGACTTTTAAATTTTTTTTTTTAAACTCCAAATTTATTTCTATAGGTAAAAATGATAGGAGAGCATTCGTAGGCTCTGAACTCTGGAAACTTAACCACCATTGATTAGTATTATTGCTATGCAGAGCCTTCAAGCAAGAAGAGATGTTTCCCACTAGAGGTCAAACTGGAGAAAAACAAACCTTAATTGCTTTAATCCCCATAGTCCAACACCAAGGGGCAAGACCAAGGGGGGGGGGGGGGGGGGACGGGGGGGGGGCGCCCCCAACGGCTGCAGCTTTCATTGCTACATGTCTCATAACCCGATCATTTCCTTCTACCATTTGTAAGAAGAACGTTTCAATATGAATCAACAAAAATAGTTTCCTAAAGTAGGTCGTTGCTGCAGCAACCAGGCGGCTGTTTGGACTACTCCCTGCCACAATGACCTACTTTTCCAGTTATACGTAACCATTGTAGTAGGAGCCGAATTTCTGCTTCCCTTCCGAGCCGCTCCAAGAGGATTCCCGTACCATGGCCGAACTTTATTCCTAACCGGGACAGAGAAAGGCTTCCAGCAGGTACAGGCAGCGGGTCGGTTCTGCTCCTCTGTGTTGTATTTAGAAGTGTTAGCTGCTAAAGGTTAAGTGAAACCTAGTATGTGCTCACAGTTCAAAAAGTACCAAGCCAATGTTCAAAACCGGAGGAGCTGATAAAAAAAAAAAATAAAAGGGGAAGGTGTCAAAACGAACGGCAGCTCGTGAACAACACGTCCCCTGCCAGGGTCACCAGCTGGCAGCAAGCTCCAGCACAAACAGGCTGCTCCGGTGCCACCATCCACGTACGCGCTAACCGGCATAATCCTTTACTGCAGGTCTAAGTAACATTACATCTGCATAAAAGAAAAACCCTGGCGAATGACGTTTTTAAACCCTATTTAACACCGCGTGGATGGTGGAGTAGGGACATACAAAGGTACCACACAAACCCTGGAAGTAACGTTGACTATTACTTAATTTCCTGTTTACCGTTGCTGTTAATGACCATTAACCTTATGACAAAGGAAAAAGGATCACCAGTGCAACTTTTCATTGAAGGATATCTTAACCTCATGAAGAAAATAAAGATTTTCTCTGTAGAAATAAGCGTACAAGGCTTCAAACATCAAGCACACTGACTTGTGCATAGGTATTTTTTGATCAATTTATGCAAACCTCATACTAAAAAGCTTTCATTCAAGGTAAAATTTAAGAAGCAACCACAAGAGACTAACACTTCCAGGCAAAAGACAACTCATTCCAACAAAAGGCATGCTATGCATTACCATATAGTGCATCCTAATTAAAACTTGAGTTAACAGAAAGATTCTGACAGATACAGCCCATATTATGAAAGCAGAAAAACAAAGCACATGCAGCAAAGGTTACTTTACCTTAAGTCTTCTTAAAACTCGTAGGTTCAGCAGGAAAAATACTGGAATCGATGACAATACAGTACTACAAGTCAAAAAGTTTTTGAAGTTTCCCATACACTTTCACTTGGGAACAAATCATATATAATGAGATAATTACTCCTGCAAATCTCACACTCTTCAAACAGAACAGGAAAACAAAACAAAACAAAACAAACCCAAACAAACAACCCAAAAAACTATTTTTACCTTACCATTGCACTTGACAAGCTATAGAGAAGCAACTGCTAAGGTAAGATTCTTGAAGAAAGATGGACTAGCAGAATAAAAAAAATTGTAGAATTATGGAAAAAAAAAAATCAGAAAGGCTGCTGATGCAAGGGCAACATCTGATCACTAGTAACACTTTTCAGTTTGAAAGCGTGACCTCCAGGGCCAAAAACGCAAGCTCCATTGTGCTGTCTCATACGGAAGTAGTAAAGAACTGGAGTAAAACTCAGAGTAAACGTAGCACTGAAGAACTTTTCTTTGGCAAACTAACACAATGTTTCAGAGTTATCACTGAAAAAGAGAGGTTGGTGGAGCTATATTTGAAAGAATGCAGAAAGCCAAAATCTAAAATGTAAAAATAGGAAGATCGACATTATCCCCACAAACCCATATTCTTCATGGTTTTGAAGAACATCACACAACTGCTGAAATAAAGTACTTCTCATCAGGAAATTTATTGGCAACTAGCTCACAGAAAGGAAATTTCAATCAAATTAAAAAACCCTGCTCACTGAAAAACACCATGTCTACATAATGTAAACTAACCTTTATACAGATCTCCTCAGATTATGAAAGCCTTGAAATAAAAGGGGAAAATATACCACAATTAAAGCTGAACTATCAATATCACAGCAATTTACAACTTTTTCCTTTGACATAAACTGAAAAAACTACATAGTAGTAGATGTTTCCAGGTCATACCTGTTGAAAAAGTCACTCATAAGTCATTTAAAGAAGCATTCACAGGATTTGGGATATACTGCATAATAGTAAACAGCAAATGGCTACGCTGTCTAAAAAGAAACACAGACAAAGCACAGTAAACGAGATCTTACTAAGCCTGTCATCTACTGAAAAATAACTATGGAAAGTCACAGGAATTATCCCTAGGCGACCCAAATAAAACAAAAAATTCAGATGACATCCTTTGCTTGATCACGTCCATTAAGACTTGGATAGTTTCAACTTCTTGAGTTCACTCATAGCAAGACTTAGGAAAACAAAGAACAAAACCGAAATGAAACCTCCTCCCCATCAAAGACCCTTCTGAAACCTGAGTGGCAAAAAAAATCACTCTAGAATATTTTATTTTAAATGCATATCTCAAGCTTTACAGATGTAGAGTCATGCCACTCCCATGAGTGGGTAATAAGTGAAACAATAGTAGGCAATCTCTGCTAAAAGCTGTATTGTTTTCTTTTTCTACTTTAGGACTCCTAGAAAAAAAAGTTTGTTTCTTCTCAAGAATGTGAAATATGAAGGAGAAAAAATAAAAAAAGAAAATCACTTGATGCCACAGAATTTACAGACAGAAAATTTCAACTCAGAGGAAACTCAAAAGAAAACATAGGAAAGAAAAACTTTTACTCCATTCTTCAATTAATCCAATGTATTTGAGATCAAATCATTAACTATTTTTAATGCCAGTTGCTCTATAAAATGGAGTCTCACAATTCTCTGTACACTTCTCCAGTACCAGAACCGCACAGATGTAAAACAGAGATAAAGCTTGCCATGGTGTTCTATATCTTTAGTGCATAGAAAAACTGTAACCAGGCAGACCATGATCATGTTTTACGGACTATACAAAGCATGAAGTAACAAGCAACCTACAAGAAGGAGTTACCTATTTACTCATCTTTCTGATGAAAACTACCCTCCCATTTCTCTTCTCTCGATCACTATTTTGCCCCTCTTTCTCAATTGCAGCACAGTTTACCCTTCACCAATAGGGTAAATGGAATATTGGCATTAAGGAAAAAAAAAAAAAAAAGTCTGCAAGCCTGAACTCCACAGGTGCCTATAAGAAGTAAAGCATTTCCTAAGTCATGGATTCCATGCTTTGGATAGGTAACAGAGAAAAATCCAAGTTTTCCTTGCAGAAGCTGTTCTTAAGTAGCCTGTGCTGTAGATATTTCATCTCCATCACTGAAGAATCAATAACAACATATATTCATACTTCACAACTTCCCCATTTGAGCTTAAACAGACTTTTTCCAACATTTCTGGTTTCCATTTTGAAAGAACAGGAGTTTATGTTCTGAAAGGAATCAACCTTACAGTGCAAGAATTTTGCAGCCTTTACTTTTCACGGCTGTGCAAGAGTCACAAACATACTAACAGGTGTTAAAAAAGGAATGCATGTGACTGAACAGGAAAGGAAATGCTTTCCTACAAATGAAGAAACACTGAGATAAAGTAAGTTTCAAAGGCAGGGCCAGAAAATTTCTCTAGTTTAGTTGCAGGAGGAAGCAACGCATAACACAAAACCTCAGGTGTGCATGACATCGCATGCCTGCCAACACAGAAATTAGACTTGCAGGATACATCCCGACCCATGTTCAACTGGAAGAAATCCCTTCCATCTCTGATAATCTGAACAGGTTCCATCCTATTGCAAGAAACTTGTTGCATTAGCACTTTTCAAAGAGATTATGAGCAACAGTTTGACATCTGAATTTACTTATGAAACCCTGAGTATTATCAAATTCTTATTTCCTACACAGGTTTACCCATATGGACTTCGAGACCTTTCAAATACCAATACAATTTAAAACAAAAGAATCAAAGTACAGAACTTAAGAAAAAAAATAAAGCATATTTTAGGAAGCTCTGTTCACTGCAGCTCGGCTATTGTCTAAACTAATGCTAACAAAGCTCATGTGTTAATTTTTATTATCTCTCCATTACTAATTGGTATGCTCTCCGATTCATAACTGTTCCAAAAGTATAGATACACATGTAGACTTTTGCCACACTTGAAACGGAACACTGCGATATTGACCTGTTTTCCCCAGTCCTTTCTGGTCTATCCTTCACCTCCACTGAACCTTTATTCCTGCATAAAGAAACACTTACACACACAAAACTCCAAAGCAGTGAAAGCAAATGCTTAATGGTAACCTCAAAAACATATGGAGGCTTTGGGGTTAGAAGAACATGGCAATTATAGTTCACCTGCTGACCTAGATTGCAAAGAACTTAAAGCCAGAAGGATACAAGCACACAAACTAACCTTGATGCACATTCAAACTGGAGTTCTGAAAAATCTAAGTAAAATGTATTGCACCTAAATACCATGAAGTTCTTACCCCGGTAATCAAATCCAGTCCTTTCCTAGAGGTAACCAAAGGCACGGCTATTAAACCCGCGAAAATGTGATATGCAAATTACTAAGCCTATAAAACACAAAGCCGCATACTCCCACACTACTTACACAACCAATTTATGCTCAAGCTGACTTTTGCCTTTTTAGGCCACTATGGGAACGTCACAAAACTCCCTAAAGCAAAGAGTTGCTTTCAATATATAAATTAATACATCACAGACTTTAGTATGACTTCTATACTGAAAAAACAGCTGACTTGGGTGGCAGCTTGACCTTCCTCCTATAACAGGTTATATAACTAACCTGAAAACCTGCCAGGCATTGAGAGAGTATGGAACAGAATCACTTTCCTTGAAAATAAAGGCTCCCGTGCTGTAGATAAACTGTCAGAAACCAAAAAGTTCAGGTGGTACTATGATAAACAGCTTTTTCTGCAATATTTGCATAACAAAATATGTTTAAAGAGAAACTTCCATTAGTAACAATGAAGACATTTTCATAAACTGGAAGAGAATATACTTTATTGCATGAAAATGGCCAAAAGAGGATGATAATATACTAAGTAATTTGCTTTGAAGAACTGATGCAGAATTCATTGACACTGTCACACAGTGATCAGTTGGGGAAGGGGGGGAATCTTTATTCTTGATTGCCTAAAAAAAGCTGCTTTCCTGTTCATCACAGATGGTGTTTGTTGGGGGGTATCACCCTCTCCTTTTATCACCAGAGGAGGTAACACCACAAGCTGCAGAGATTACCTTCTCCTGCTCATATAAAGAATGTGAGCTATTGATACTCAGGTAAAACAAAACAAAAATACATTTCTGGTACCAAGAGAAGGAAGACTGAAATAATCCTACGGAGCTGTTTCAAGACTGTTTGTCCCTTGATACTCACAGTCCACACGCTACTCTTACGTATCAAGAACACTCTGCCCAGTTCTTCTCTTGATATCCTCAAGCCTGGAGATTAGTGATGTAAAAACAGGTCTCTAAAACCTCAAAACTTCTTAACCTGAGGAATTAGATTCCTTCAAGATCAATCTTGCAGTCAAAAACCAAATTGTATAAATGCTCACTGGAATTTTTCTGGCCTATAACAACTGCAACTTGGAAAAAACAACTTATTGAACACTTTGTATAAAATTGAATTTGCAGTACCACCTGCTCTCTCCAGACCAACCAGTGCAGACTTCCTGTCCAATTTAATAATAGTTACATTACAGAACCTGGGGATACAAGATCATTCACCGAAACAAGTAAACAAGCATAGCATAATTTCTCAGCTGTCAGGGTTATTTCTCATATTCTGACAGTTTGGAAAAAAAAAAAAAAAAAATCAAGCCTTTCCCCTAACACAGTAAAAAGGCCCATACTTATTTTCAACAATACAACTTCAAAGGGTGTGAACAAATGGCAAGCCACAGAAGAAACCAATAATCACTTTCCAAAAAACACACAGTGGTTGCTACACACACGAGCGACGCAGGCCGCAGTTAAATGGCCATTTTAATCTGGCTCAAAGTCATACTGCCACTGAAAGAAATAGCACCTGCCCTTCCCACTCTCGCCTCTTCACTACTACTACGTGACCTTTTCGCTGGCACAATCTACCACAGAGGTCACCCCACCAAAACTGGTAACTAATCTCTTTCGGACAGGTTGATGAGCTAACCTGGTTCACCACAGGACTGTGTGCTATCACGAAAGGGTGGAACCACCCCCTTCATTAACGCTGCGGGATTAAAACCATGAGGACATACGTCAGCGTGGTTCAGTGACGTACTTTGTAAATCATAGGACTAGATCATATAACACGATGAATTATAGAGGGAATAGCTGAACTGTGGGTAGGCAGGGCTTTCGGTGAAGGACGAGTGGGCAGTCTAGGTGTGTGGCACCAGAGGGTTTCTCCAATCCAACCGCTGGTACCACCGAACACCCACCTGAACATATGGCTTCTGAAAACAAGTTACTCTTCAGTAACAGATTTTGAAATTTACAGATTGATCACCCTTGATTTAGCGGGCTGGTTGGACAAAAGTGCTCCGAGTCGCAGGCTGCGCTAGAGTCGATCCCGCTCGTTAAAAGGTATGGCGGGTACGTCTAGAACACCGCTCCGGGACACCGAAGTCCCTGGCAGACCTGTTGCACCCCGGCTGCAGCAGCGGAGCGCAGCACAGGCTACCTACCTTGCAAAAGAAACCCCAACGTATCTACAGAACACGTACAAAACTAATGTTACTCCCAAACCTGATGTACGTCTAGCTTTGTATATGAAAAACCAAGAGCATCATCTCTGTATTTTCAGTGATTGGCTTGATGTTAAATACTGCAAAAATTAAACAGATTTTCATCCTAAGTGCTACACCATGAAAACAAACTTAAAGGGATGTTTTTAGCAGGGAAGCCATAATGATTTTGGTGCACTCCTTTTTACACACCAAGCATGTCACCAAAATTAACAAAGTATAATATGCAAATTTTGCCTGCCTGAATTACAGATATGATATAATTTAAAACTGAAATCATTCAGAGAATAATTCCATTGACAAACTTTCTTCACCAATCTTTCTTTCTTCACCAGTCCCATATCCAACAAACAGGTCTCTATAGGATAAATCATTACCTACATAACCTGAAACTATAAGCACGTTTTTCAAAACCGGATGCACAGAATAGCAAAATTTGACAGATGCTACAGAAGGATGTCTAAGTATTAATTTTTTAAAACAAAAATCACACCTTTTCTTTCTCCTAAATCAATAGGACTACCTGCCATAACAGCAGCTAACTTTGCAGGGTGTGGATCACATCAATACTCTCACGAAATCTACTAGATACAAAAAACAAATTCTATTACTCTTATTTTAAAAGTGAAAGTTGTTCTCTTCAGGAATGACTAAAAAAAGAAATACAAGGATTGGCGAGATTAGACTATCCATCTTTTTAAAGTCAATTGCTGCATGCCAGCCTTTCAACTAGCATATCAGAAACACACATACACACTCAAAAAGACAAACTAAAAAAGTAAATTATTACCCAAAGTAAATTCTCACGCAGCAACTAACGGAATGTTTGCATTTCTTTTCAGATATTGTGATCAATTGCCACTCTGTGCTAAAACCAGAGCTAAATGACACCCTCCCGTTAAGTGATATTGCCAAACATGAGATCCTATTCTCCTTAATATGGAAAAGTCTGTGAACACATACAAACACATTTTTTCATAAGTAGGTAATGGTTACTTGTTGGAGTACGTAAGTTACATTCTTTGTCTACTCTGTTGACACAATTAGATGCACTCTAATTCTGGTGCCAAAAGCTTAAGGGCAATTGACAAAACTTTTAGGAGTGTTAGAGCGATTTTCCATTTAGCATCTCCCTCCACCATTTCTCCATCACCTTTTACTGCACCAAAGAACCTCTCTCTTGCAAACCTTGATCTGTGAACGACACTGGAAAACTCATTATATGGAAAAAGCATGTCTCGGTGGAACCACATCTTGATTTATTTGACAGCTTGAAAGAAGGAACAATAAGAAGAAACAGATCAGAACCAGAAAAAATGAAGTGAGTTGAGGAAAGCCCTGGCATTTGTTACGTAGCATTCATGATTTTAGAACAGGTAGGCTGAATGCCAGGAGAAAGGAGGTCAGTAAGACCACGTGACTGCTTAGTAATTAGAATTGCTCAATAGTGCAATTACACAAAAATATTAGTTCATGAGTGTTACATGACTGTTTAAAGAGAAAAGTTAATCAGAAAGCACCTATGTATTACAGGCTGCTATTTGCCAGATTTAACACACATTTTTTAAAATGAACCGTAACTGGTGACTCTGCAGAGGAACAGTATTACTCCTAACAAGAAACTAAGCCTCCTGGTTCCTTGTATTCTTGCACCATTTCTCCTCATATCCATTGTGTTAGTCATTGAACTCTGACAGACAAGAGTTTTGCCCAGGGCATTAGGACCATAAACTCACCAGACATAAACTCTCGGTGTCAACCAACTCAAACTAAGAAAGGACCACTGTAAATTCACACCAGAAGATTAAATTTGAGTCATGTTCCAAATGCTGAAGGGCTTCTCCTCCTAACCTCAAATAAGTATTTTTGACTACTTCAACACCCTACTCCTCAGGCATGTAAGCAAGGATCTTGCTTAGGGTCAAGTCACTAAGGAGATAAAATGCTCGACTATTAATTACAAGTGCCAAATGAGACTGGCAAACCAAAAACTGCATCATAAGTCTTGTGAATGCATACTGTAAATGTGTGTGTTACCAATGGTTAAAAATAGCTCATTAAAACCACTGGAACCTAAAATGGATTCATTCCAAACTAGTAACTGTTCATTTACATTAAAATTTATTGAGATCACTAATAAACATAGAGCTCCAGCAGCCAGTTATTCTATAAAGTTACTGTACTTTTAAACTTGAAAAAAACAGAAGATGTCACAAAACTGGGCTATGCAGGCAGTGAGATTTCCTACTCAAGTCCACATGCAGCATGTGCCTTGAGGGTATTTGAGTCCCAGGAGATTGTTTGAAGTGCTTTGGATAGGGGAGCTATCATTTATCCTTCTTCTGGAAGATCTTCACTGGGCGGCGGGGAAAGAAGCACACAAAAACAAAGAACTAAAACACTCCTCTTCATAAAATAAATAAATAAACCCACACCACCAAAAACTCAGCCCCTCTAACCAGCAACTAAAAAGAGATGGTTTTCTTCAAATGCAAAATGTCTTTTAGAACACTGAGAACACTGTTAAATTAAACCAGCTAGCAAATATATCACACGGAAATGTACTCAAGGACTGTATTAGCTAACAAACATATTCAATAGTCATTGAAGAACCAGGGCAGTAGCACTGAAGATATGAACTTCTTTTGCTAGAATCAAAGTTCACGTTTGTCTATAATATACTAGCTCAGAGAATATAACCAAAAACGGTTTAGCATTTCAATTGCAAAACACATTAGAAACCTACGTTAGGTTTCACATCTTAGTGATCTCTCCTTAACACTTAGACTTGTACCAATTGCCTGCTTCCTTTTAAAACTTTAGTTGTTCATGATTCATCCATATAACTAAGACCTCTGAGCCTTCTTTATCAAGTCAGGATTTGTTTTAAGAAAAAAAAAACCAACCAAAACCCAAAAAAACCCCACACTTATCCGCTTCGAAACAAACCAGAAAGATTAAAAAGCCTCTATAAAAGAAATGTACATTATGAACCTCAGGTAAGGGAAATATCTAACAGTTATTATTCTTAAGTGGTACGAACATTATTTTTGTCAGTGAAAATGGAATAACCATCAGGTTAAAGTTCACGGAAAGCATTGAGTATTTCTATCTCCTGAAAACCTCTCAAAATTTGAAAAAACCAAAAACTTCCAAAGGTAAGTTACCTTGCTGGTAAAGTACTTAACCTGGGATAGAAATTATTAAATCTGAAAGAAATAATCCTTGAAGATAAGTAAACGGAACTGAAACCCAAAGTATCTCAACTTTGTCATTCTTATGTGACATGGTGTTAAGCCAAGTTTCATTGTGCTTGTTCCATAATTAGGCAACTCTTCTCAGCATCATAGTCTGGGCAGGCTAAATTCACGAGTGTTTCAAGTTCCTGACATTGGATGGACAGATGAAACAAGAGCTCTACTGCATTATGAACCCTTTTTAAAAGGGTAATAATTTTCAGATCCCTAGTGATGTTTTAACTAATCTCACAAGATAAGCACACACGCATGTCCCATTAACCTCTGGCGTATTGCAGCACGCATTTCGCATGGAAGTGTCAGTCACCACTCCACGGTAAAGTTCATTTTTGTATTAGGTAGGACCACACCTGACTTGAAGGTGTAGGCACAGATACGCAGGCTCCAGAAAGGGACACTACCTACCCTTCTCTGGAGGAAAGCTACTTTTGAAACTACTTTTGAACCAAGCAAGCAGCCTCACCGGGGGGGGGGGGGGGGGGGGGCGGGGGGTTGGGGGGGGGCCAGGCCCTCACCCTCCCCCTGCCCGTAGCATGCCCGTGGTGCTGGTGGGGAACAAGGCGGACCTGTCCCTGCAGAGGTAAGGAGGGCT
>JAVJGG010000024.1:24125131-24153663 GCA_035590195.1 Aviceda cuculoides | reverse complement strand
GGGCGGTACAGGTGGTAGGGCCCAGCGCAGCGGCGGCGAGCGAGGCAGGTCAGCCGCGGCGCGGGGGGGGGGCGGGGCGGGGAACGGGGTCAGTCCGGTCCCGACCGGTGCCGACCGCCTCACACCGGCGGCGGGTCCGGGGCTGCCTCAGACGGCGGCCCGGCGGCCGCTGAGGGAAGCCTTGTGGCGGCGCTCAGGCGGGGCACCGCCGCTGGCGGGCCGGCGGACGTTCGGTGCGGCCTGCCGTGCTTTGACGGCGGGGGGGCTCGGGGCTGGCCGGGGAGAGCCCTGCCGGCCTTCCCCCCCTCAGCTCCCGTGCTGGCTGAGGGAAAACAGCCTCCTCCGGACCCTCCTCCGCGAAGCGGAGTCCGAAGGGGGGGGGGCGGATGGGGATCGACCGGGTGGCCGGGCTTACGGGGCCAGGCTGCGATGGAGAACTTTTCTGTTTTCTCTGCACTAAAAGCACCACTTGATGACCTTTGGTTTAAATAGTGCTATGCTTCCTTAAGCTTTCTTTTTTTTTTTTAATGTCTTTCCTTTCCTAGACGTGAGGAAAAGCTTTTCCCCCACGAGGACGGTCGAGCAGGACCTGACAGGACAAAGCAGCCTGGTCTTACCTCATAGCGGACCCTGCTTTGAGCTCCTGAGGTCCCTTCCAACCTGGATTATCTCAGGATCCTCTCTAGTTTTTTCTAGAAAGCATTGTGTCAGTCCAGCATATTTTTGTAATCCTTCTTTACCTCATTTCCACTACTGATGCAAAGCAGGGGTTCATTTTTGTCTGTAAGTGCAGAAGTGCAAATGCTTCCTCTGCTATGCATTAATCTACAAAACTGCTACCTATTCCCAGTCCAGATTTCTTCATGAGCTGTTCAAATCCTATCTACGCTGCTGTCTTCTGGGTAGATACCTACTCTTCCTGGTTAATTCAAAGTTCAATCTAGGCATTTAATAGTTTCATTTAACTCTCTATGGCCTACTAAGACCTGGCTACAGTTTGCTGTAATGAGAATGATACTGACCAGCATACAGTAGTCATACTGTTGCTCTCTTTAGTGAAAGATTTTGTGAAAAATACAACACGAGCAAGAGGTTGGTTTGCCGATTTTCAAAAAGTGAGATTTGTGTCTCAAAATACACATTCGGAAATTTCTGAACGAAATGAGGGACGAATCGGCCAGTTGATCCTAGTGTCTACTTCCTATAAAAGATACACATAGGAATCTCATTAAATAATGAAACTTGTAACACCCGTTTACTCTGTAGATACAGGTCACTGCGAGTGCGCTAGCAAGCAGGATCACAGATAACTTCCAGGCAGACATTAGTTCACTTCCTTATTGCTGTTATGACACCTGGTGATACAAGGGTGCTGCTGGCAGCGAGAGCTAACGTCTCATCTAAGCTGGCTGGTTTTTTCCTTAATCTCTCAATCAATTTACAATCCCCACCACAGTATAAGTATGTAAAAAGTTACAGTGGGGTACTGCATGTTAGAACAGTAGTCCAGCATGAGCTTTAAGAGAACTCTGAACTCTTGGAATAGGTTACATACCCTGGAAATGTAACACTGTCACCTATGGACTCTGAAATACACCAAATCATAACTCTCAATCATCTTCTCAGTTTCTATAGAACACCATGACATTAAAATCCACTCATCTTACTTTGCATGTTCTAGTTTGCTTAGTGCTTTACAAGGGCTCCTAAGTACCCCAGTCAAATGTGGTTCAGCAAATAAAGTTTTCCTTCCTTTTATAATATTCTGTGTTTCTGCATGGATTTCACTAACAGGAAAAAAGTTGACTATGATGTCAAACATTTTCAGACAACATAAAGCTTCTTTTAAGTGAACATAACAATCCTTTTCATGTCAGATCTTGGAAATGCACAATTTATCAGATTTTTTTAAAAGCACTATAATAGATAAGATGACTGTATTTTAAGTGACTGCATTACTCACAAGGCAATTTTGTTTAACAGCAGGATTACACATTGAAGTAAAAGTCATGGTTAGTTATTTTTCCAGTTTGTACTTTGGAAGTATCATCTGACATCCCAAACAATTTTAACAATACTTCATTTTGCTGGCAGCTTCCAGCTGAGCTGAAGCATTAATGAAGACAGCCATGATCTTTCAGAGATTTACTTACTCTGACTGGACCCACTAAATTCAATAGAACTACTCAGAATACTCAGATGCAGGCGGTTGTGTCACTCCCTGTGGAGGAGAGGCTTCAGTTTGCAGTCCCCTTGAAACAGTCACTTTTTCAGGACATGGAAAGGTCAGCACGGGAAAAGTCTGTGACTTACCTACACTTACAGTGCTTTCAGGGCTATTGGGAAAAAACGCTTGTTTTGCGGTGGAGCTTGCTGGACAGCACTTCTCACGTCACAGAGTTTATGAAGATAAAATCATTAGCCTTGGGGTTATGACACAAGCAGCTTCATTAGGCAGTCAGATTTTGCCTTGGAGATCTGAAGTAATACTAAAAAACAAATTACCAATAAGCAGCTTCTGTTAATAACATAAGCTTGCATGTAGGAAATTATGTCTTACTCTGTTACTTTATGATGTAGTAACATGAGTCCAGCTTTTAGAAGCTGAAAAACATCAACTTAAAGGTACACTTTCTTGAGATGAAGTATTTTACCCCTAGAAAATATTTAACCTTACCTGGCAAGTAGATGGAGGCTATCTATCACTTAAGTTCTCTAAACAAACCATGTATTTTCTTAAAAGATGGGCTATAAAGAATATTCTAGGAGTCTCACATAGCTGCTCCTGCAATAGGCTTCTTCATCTGTTATGTAGAAGACTGCATGATCGTAACAGTCTTTTCTCTCCTAAAAAAACCCCCTACCTCAAAATAATTTAACTTAATGCCCACATAGGTACTTTCTGAAGCATGCTATACTTTGGGAGGGATGAAAGTAACTGTATAAATAGAATTGTCAAATGCACAAATTGTATTCATTTTCTCATTTTCAATTTGAGGAGTTCTAAGCGTGTTACCAGCAGCAGCAATTTGTGCAAGTATTTCACAGACCAGCAATTCTCCCTTCCACACTCTGTGCTTCCAAAAGGTTGTCATGAAAACACCACCTAGGAAGTTAAAGATACACTCGATGATATCTTTGTTTAACTGCTGCAGCTCCGTTGGCCGTTGCAGAGCAGGCGGCAGCGTGTGTGCTACTGGTGATAACTGGCAGTCAGTTTGAGCACAGGTGGGGTGTGGGGTCACCCACAGCTACCCTGTGGCTGCTGCGTGGACCCCAGCACAGCCAGGCACCTATTCCACGGGGTGCACAAGGACCCTCTGCCTACTGGGGGTGGCTGGCAATGACAGAAGCGACCTGGAAACAGAAATAAGGCAAAACAGTGCAAAGGGCAGCTGTAGCAAAGTAGGTGCTGGAAGAGGCAAGTGAAGGCCTGAAGATGTTACAGTGTACTTGCTTCCTCCCCCAAAATACCAGTGTGCTTATTCAGAACCCAGTTAACAGACTCAGCTCATGGAAAGACACATACATAAAGGTTTTGATTATTTTTTTCCCCTTAATTATAATGCAAATGATTTCACAATGCAGTTCGGCTGTGAACTGCTGCTGAAGGAGCACCAGAGGTGGGTCTCCAACACGTGAAGGAACAAGTCACGCTCCAAACAATGCTTGAGAAGTTAAGCAAATACATTCAGAAGAGTTAAGAAAGATATTTAAGCAGCTTTTTAAAGAAACCATTTAGTAGTATTAGTCAAATTAAATTGCATGAAACATTTTTCTAATATAGTGTGAGTGAGCTGTAATGTAACGATGTCGGCTGCAGGAAGCGGCTGACAGTTTGGTTTTTGTATGACTGCAAGCATATGGACAGCGCGCTGCCCCCACATCAGGTCTGTTGCATCCGCATGTTATTGTTCCAGTGAGGCGACCGTCAGAACACTAACCCTTCAAAAGTCTTTCCTCCCTCCCCCTTCCGCATGAAAGCTGAATTTTGTGCTAGTATCAACAAAAGACTGTTGAGTGGTTTCTTAGGCCAGCTCAGTCTAAGTATCGATGTCTCTGAGAACATTACAAGGTATAATTTGTGCCTTAAATGTGTTTCCTTGTAGTTGCTGCTCTCTCTGCATAGGGCTGCGTTCCATGATGTTGAGAGGAGTCGCTCACAGTGCAAAAGATACATTTACTCTTCTGTTGGCAAGATCTCAGTATTGTAACCCAGGACTGCGTTTTCCCTCAGTCTGGACTGAAGTAACGAAGAGAAGCCTCCTAATGCATTCCAGTTACACAACAGATACAAAATCTAGAGAGGAAAATAAAAAAACCATTGAGAGTCTCTACAGATTGTCAGTTGACATTAAGAAAATACGCAGACTAAAGGAATGGGTCCTTCTCCAGGATGTGGCCTATGTTAAAGAAACTGCTGATATCTTAAAAGAAATGGGAGCAGATGAGACCACTGTAGCCAACATTTTAGAACGCTGCCCAGAGGCAATTCTCCATACCCCTGCAGAGATAAACTCTCAAAGAACTCTATGGCAACTAGTATGCCAGAATGAAAATCAGTTAATTAAATTAATAGAGCAATTTCCAGAGTCTTTTTTTACTACTCAGTATCATGAGAATCAGAAGGCAAATATACTGTTTTTTCAAGAGTTGGGACTTAAGAATAATATAATCACCAGGCTCTTGACAAGCGCACCCAGTATATTCTATAATCCTGTTGAGAAAAACAAAAACATGATAGAGACATTACAAAGAAATTATTTAAGTTTAGGAGGTTCTGATGCAAATATGAAGATCTGGATACTGAAGCTATTGAGCCAAAATCCATTTATTTTATTAAATTCCTCCACCACAATCCAGGAGAACTTGGAATTTCTCCAGAAGAATGATTTCAGTGACCATGAAGTTCTACAGCTGCTGTCCAAACTTAAAGGTTTTATTTTTCAGCTTACTCCTACTACTATGCAGAAGAGTATGCTTTATTCCAAAAATGTCTTTAAGTGCAGTGATCAAGAATTAAAACAGCTAGTGCTGAAATGCCCAGCCCTCCTCTACTATTCTGTTCCAGTTTTGGAAGAAAGACTTGAAGGACTACTGAAGGAAGGAATTTCTGTAGCACAGATTAGAGACACACCAATGGTGCTGGAGTTGACAACGCAAATTGTTCAGTACCGAATTAAAAAACTCTCTGCTTTGGGATATGATATAAAGAGCGGAACTCTAGAAAGCTTGAATGGTACTAAGAAAGACTTTGAAGCCAATTATGGTAAGATACAATCAAAGAAGGAGAGACCAATTTTTAATCCTGTTGCTCCTGTACACATCGAAGAATAATTTGAATGCTGTACTTCAAATTATGCAACAGAAAATTATCAAAGAGAAAAGAGATGCTGGGTGGTTGAGAAGAGCCAAAAGAAAAGTAACCTTAACAAGATTGTAGTCTTATACTGTACTTTGTCCCAGAGTGGGTCTTGGGCACAAATTCATTATACAGTTGTAGCTTTCTAATACTTTCAAATAATATCATAGAACCTGGTTATGATAAAGCTTGCCTTTTTTCCCCAGGGAGTACCTCACATTTTTTTTTGGTTCTGTTACATTTCCTTATCTAACAGGCCATTAACTGCTTTGGATTTTCAGCTCTGTCACTCCACAGGCCAGCCTGGGGTAGTGATTAGCACAATCTTTATCTGAGAAAAGGAGGGTTATTTTTCCAGCAACGTTCATCAACCCGCTGGTTCACTGACTTTTGGAGGCTCTTTCAGAGTTCCATTCCTTATTGCTGCAGTAAGCAGCCCTAGCTCCTGGATCCTGACCTGCAGCAGACCTGACTTCTTGGATAGGAAAACCTAGGTAGAGCAGTCTGAGAACAGGGGCAGGACATAATATTTTTTTATTTAGTGACTGCTACAGTGAGGCCCTAGTATGTTTGTGTGCAAACCATAATGCAAATAAACTACGAGATAACCTCCTTTACATTTCTGAGACTTCAAAATTTACTCCTTTTTCAAAAGGTTTAGGGCAGGAGGAAATACATTTATTAACATTGTCTAGTTCTTAATTTCTTTTCTAGCATGGCTTAGGGAGAGAAAAGGTTAGGGAGAGACTGAAGCGAGTCTCAAAGGATTGCAGGAGAAAGGAAGAAGTCATGCTTTTATATTAGGTGTAACAAAACTCTAGTCTGTAAACCACTGGTGATTAAAAATGACTGCCAGATTTGCAAACAGCTGCCAGTTTCTAAATATATGGGTGACACTGCTTCTCAGATAACACCATACAGTAATTGTTGACAAGTGCTGGCTTTCAAAATAGTAACTATCTGACAGTGTTTAAGTTCTCAGGGGATTTTATTTATTTTCATTTACTGGCTGTGAATGAGAATATAAAATAGTAGCATCATTGACAATCATCTCAAGAGAATTAGGATCATCAGTGATTCTATTTCTCAGAAAGACTTTGCTAAGCAACTATTCCATACACGTTCCCTCTTGACAGCAGGAGAAAAAACAGTTACACACCCCCCTCGCTCCAGGCCATTCTTCAAGGTCATTTTTAACAGACATTTTGGCAGCAAGTCCAGGGTTCCTTTTCTTAAAGAAAAGTTTTAAATTGCTGAGGAAAGCTGGTATTGAATTACTTGCTTAGATGGTGGGCTGCAAGGTTATATTTTATATAGCCTGCCACATTATCTGCTGTGAGCTTGGAAAAGGCTAGAAACATCTGGTTAGAGCAGTGCCAAGATCTCAACAGCTGAAGGTCTTAAACTCACCACCATGCAGGCAAGCGCGGACATGATGGCAGCTTGTGGGGGTAACCACTGCGCTTCTAGGAGCACGTGTGACAGTGGTGAGAATTCAAGAAGGGGCACATATCACCAGCATGGTAAAAGTCAGGCTGTGCTACTAAGCCATGTCTTTGCTGACTCTTCAAAACACATTACCGTTTTTTAGGAGGAAACTGGGAAGATAGCCATATTAAAAATTTACAGGAACTTGCCTTTATCACTTTGACTGCCCTTCAGTGCTCAGCTATTAAGCATACCACAGTATTACTTGAATTTCAAAGCATCATTCCCCTCAGATGCAAGAGGACATTTCAGCTCTCTGAGGCTATTCATAATACAACCTGTAATGTTGAACCACAGATCTGATGGGTGGTTAAAGGAAACCAAGATGTAGAATAGTGTTTTCCCCGAAAATCTAGTTTCAGCATTTCTACAGGAATCTGTTTTCAAAGTTCCTGAAACAGCTTATTTCCATCACTTACAGTATTTGCAGTGGCAATGAAAAAAATGGGAAAGTGACATATTTCCTTGAGTCACAGCCTGAGTTATCACAAACTCACTCATTTTCCATTCTGAATGTTTCAATTTCTCCTCCCCTTTCAAAACAAAAGCATAAGCAGAAAGACTCCTTTTTTCTACCAGCAGACAGAAATTAATTCAGTCCTTCATTCATAACTCTATGCCTGGGACCCATTTCTCTCTTCTTCACAGGATTCATTTATAATAAAACCTCAGGGAAGCTCCCAATTACCAAAATGTATTGCTGAAATCTGCTTCCTCTTCTCTTGCTGTTACTTGCAGTGAACATGAACCAGTTTAAACTGTTAAAGTCTGGCACATAAAAGCCTATAGACCAGCCTTTCATCACACCACAAGCAGTCAGGCATACAAGTAGTCTTCATAAACATTGCCCCTTTTGAAACGGGGGCTGGGAAACAGCAAGTAAAATAAAACCACTACTTAAAAACAACCCCGAGACACAAGAACAACCTCACTTCCCCTGAAAATTTCAGGTCTGTATTCCATTCCGCTCACTATGATCTTAAAAGTGGGTATCCCCAAGCCTCAGTTCACGGGGGGGAGGAAAGGGTATGAGGGATTTTGTGTTTTGCTAGGCACAGCCTACATAGTTAAGTTACAGGTTTTTTTAAGAGCTGGCTGGTGCAGATAAAAGGCACTGGGGCATGATACTGTGGGAAGATTTATACCCAAGTATGCCTTCCTCCACAAATTAACTAAGGAAGCTTTCAAATGTCTGAAACAGCAACAATTTAATGTTTCACAAGTGTCAGGACAGAATAAGAACAAGATTTTAAGATGAAGCAAGTTTCACAAGTGAATGGAAAATATGCAGGATATAGGACAAAGCTCTTTTCAAAAACTAAAACCATATGCCATGTTAAAGTGTTTCAGTTACAAGACTCAGAAGTAATAACTACAGGTTATGTTAATAACAAAACATAATGAAGTGTTGGCAGCTCTTTACAGATCTAACATTGCTTATCTCAGACCACGCTTGTTTTGCAGCAAGTTTCATAGTATAAAAATTAGAGAATGACATAAAAAAGGGGTATGACCAGTTCAACACATACGCTTTCAGAAAACTATTAGGAAGGGTTTGGTTGAGTGTCACAAATACCACTATGCTCCAAACAGGTGGCTCTTAAGGGTTCAGTGGTAGCCCTCTGGGGATACGTCTACACTGGAAACTGCAGGGGAGCAGACCATACTAAATTATTTGCTGCAGCAAGATTGCCTCTGATATCCAAGCTAGCTCATTTCTAGAGGTAACTGGTATCCTTAAACTACACTATATTCTATGCAGTTAGCTTTTGGCTATAAAAAAAGTTAAAAGTCTTCCATTTGTTGCATAAACTTACCTCATCACACCTTTGCAGCAGATGGGAGCTAAGCAGCTGGTGCATCTAACAAAAGGAGCAGATAATGTCGTTTGCTGGGTTTTTGCTCTCCCCACCGCCCCAAATCCCTGTGCTTACAAATATACTACCAACATATACAATTACTGATACCAGATAAAGTTGTTGCAGAGTGCAGTTGAAGTACCAATGGCTCAGAGGGACTAGGTGACTACTGTACCATAAGTTACACATAGTGTACTTTCAGCACCCATGACTATAGGACTATGTTTTAGCCAAGTGATATGTTTTGATTTTTTGAAATTTCTAAAAAGTCTCCCTATATATCTTTCTTGTACAACCATAGCCACTGAAAAAGTAAGCTTACATGCTTAGAAGTTCTCCATAGGAACACAAGCTTTTAGAAAATACTGCATACACAACATTCACAGCCTTCCTATGGGCTCCCAAAAAAGTTACTTATTTGCAAAGTCAGTACACACACAAAAAAAAAAGTCACCAACAGCTTCTATTTTAAGGCAACCACAAGCTGTGTCATTACAAGTGCATTTTGCCTCACATGCTGTAGAGGACCTACACATGTTCCCATTTGAGGTGTGTCAACGTTTGGAATCTGTCAGTATACAGTTTACTTGGATGATGCTTCTTTCTCTCTCTCTTTTTTCTTTTTTTTAATAAGGCCTCACCTACCTTTTTTGGTTTGTTTTTATGTAAAAGTATTGCATTTTAGTCAACAATCAAAATGCAAACTATGAGAGAAAGATGTAGTGAAAAATTCCTTGCCTTGCCTTTCCTTAAACAGAGCAAGAAGCTAACCTGGTGCATCATGGAGTTGAGACAACAGCTTTCCTAGTTCTTCAGTGGTTTCCAACTACACAAAGGAGTTTCTTTCAAGTCAGACAGTTGTGCTAGATGACCACAAACATCAGTCCAGTTTCCATTAAGCCATCATTTCTAGTGTCTATAAGAAGTTTATTAGAAGCAAGTTTTCACTTGCAGGAGATAGATGCATATCATTAAATACACCTGAGATGGAGCAATCTTGTTTTCAGTAAAAACTGACAAGGTTTCAGATACCAGGGTTTGTAAAGAGAGTCTAAAGCTCATTCTGTGCACTGCACTGAAATGACAGAACAGTTCTTTACACAGCTTCGCCTAGTAAAAAGATATTTTTTCTAATAAGGCATTAAGTTAGTTTACTCTTTATGATCCCTTCTACCGTGTTGTCAAACTTTCTCACTTCTATCTCCCACTCTCATTTCCAATTTCTGCTCACCTCCAGTTCTATTTGCTCCAGTCCACACTGGTAGAATGCAGTCACTGATCGTTTACAGGCTGCCTGCAAATGCAGTTTCACAACCAAAACTATTGGGGTACATCCAACAATGCTGTTAGACAGCTGAAGGATCCTTCGCACGAGGATGTGGAAACCACTGAGAACAGTAAATGGCATCTCATCATGTTGATAGTACAGCAGAGACTACCAAGTTTCTATGTTCACATTTTAGTCCAAAACTCCAAAAGACTTACAGTAAATGAATATTCAAATACGTATTATCCCTTCGGATACACTTACTTCTATAGTTATCAAGTGTAACATTTCACCAGATACAAAGCTTCAATCTAGGCGCTAATAAATCTTCATACGCTGTGCTAGCCAAGCTGCTTCTGTCCTTTTCAGATGAAATCGAGTTACTTGCACAACTCTTTAGAAGATAAAGTGTCTAAGACACATGGCTTCTCATGGTCCAAATCTTAGCAGATTTTAATGCCACTGATGTAATATTCTGAAGGATCGAGTACGTCTCAGTTTTGGTTTTAGTCAGACTTATCCTTTTTCTTTCCTGTTAAAGGCACTTTACTTGCAACAGCAGATCCTACAGCTGTAACACCTCCAGCTACAGCAGAAACACTTCCTTTGACTAGCCCCACTCCCATTGAAGGCACAGATGTGACCGCTGTTTTGGTAATTTCCAAGCTCTTCCCTCCAATCCAAGCAACACCCCCAATCGTGGCACCAACAGCTCCCTTTGTGACACTGAAGAGGCCACCAGTCACACGAGAAAGCATGCCAGGCTGCTGCTGCGGGTGGTCTTTTAATGAACCTAAGGGAGGAAACAACAAGCAAATCAATCACAGTGCTACGATTAAAGCATTTTCAAAATAAGAAGTTGTTCATAAGTATTTCCTTTTCTAGCCTAACGGCCACTGCACACGGTATATACTTACCTTGCAGGCTGCTTTTCTTGGATGCTCATACATCACCATAGTTCCAAGTAAGAAAAGACACTTGGCTGCAGCCAGACACACCTCAACACTCTTTTCTAAAATGTAAGTCAATACTGAGCCTACAGATATCAGGCATATAGCTCCCAGACGGTCTTACGTGATAAACTTCTGTCCTCTGTATGCACCACTACTTTCCCAGACTCAGGGAAGTCTCATGGCCAAATTAGCCTCATTTCCGGACTTCATTAATGGGAGGGGACAACACACCCTCCTGTTTCCCCCATCCTAATAGTAAGAGTTAACCCACAGAGGGGGGGGACCTCTGAAAGCAGCAGGACTACTTGCTGTTCAAATCTCTAAGGAAGGACTGGAAAAAGTTTCCTGGAGAAGCAGAGCCAAAGGTTTATTTAAAAAAAAAAAAGTGTTCTTTGAAAAGACCTCACCTGGAGACAAAGTTGCTTCTTTCCTTAGTAATTACTGTTTTGAAGATGCTTACAGAGGTTGTGTGCAAAGGGTCAGGAAAGAAGGTTACAAACTAGAGCAATCAGAGGAGTCAAAAGAAGCGCGAGAAGGACAAAACTGGTGCCAGCTCTTCACTGTAGCACTTCCTTTCTTCATCATGTACACAAACTTAATTTTCTTCCAAAAAGGCCTTTTCTGTAATTTGGACAGGGAAGCAAGTCCCATGGCCAAATAAACTCATTAAATACCAAAAGTGGTCCCCACAGACATTAACAATAGCAAGAGTTACAGGCTCCCAACGGAAGTCCCAGTATAACACACAAAACCAAATCTCAAACCATAGGATTTCTGCATATTATTGATGACGTTAATATTTTTTCTTTTTAATTTTATGTTTAACCTGCATTTTGCAGTTTCTTCCTATATGCTGTAGAAGTCAATTCCTATTCCATATTTATGATACAATCACATAGCCTCAACATAATAGAAACCTATTAGAGTAATAGAAAGACTCCCAGAAGTAGCCACTTAGCCTTCCAATAGTTTAGTAATTACTTCCCATTTCTAAATGTAGGCTTCAAAATCCTAGATACATGCACCTTGCCTCTAAAGGGAACTGAGACTGCAACTCCATGCCCTGCTACTGCATAAGCATCATCTAATCTTCAAAAAAGAAACAGGAAGATGAAACAGTATGTTAATGTTGTAATTAAGCACACAAGAAAATATCACCTACTGCACCTATAAACCAGTAGCCCTGACATGTCTGTCTACAAAGTATTTTCAGTGTGAACCTTGAGAAATCTCTGGTCTTCACAACATTTTACAGGTAAGCATTTTTCAGCTCCTGTCTTGTCATTCCTCACCAACCCCAAACACCTCTTAAAAAAAGTTTCAGAGAGAACCATGGCAAGAGACAGCCAGTTCATACAAGTAGGGTGAGTCCCAGAGTTTTTGTATTTTCTAGCTACCTGTAGATAACGTGTGGGATTTAACAGATACATTTCCCTTTATTAGGGAAAAACAACGGGTGGAACCAAGAAAAGAGCAAGTGGAACCACAGTGGGCAGGGGTAGGGAAGAAACAAACATGAAATAAAGAGGTGAGGGAGTCAGCAGCAGAAAGAAAATGCTTGGAAGAGGACAATGAGTCTAAAGAGCCAGGGGAAAAGAAAAATCAGATGTAGATCCACCAGAGACCTCTGTCTAGCCCCTGTCAACCCATTTGCTCTGCACTGCAGACATGCCTTAGGAGAACCAGCAGAACAGGTCTCTCTCTCCAGTGCCCTGACTGCTGACAACTCACATTCAGAGGACAGTTTCCAAGAATCACCTCCCAGCACTCATCTACAAGATGAAAATGAGGGTGAACAATTTCCCATGCACCTCCAGCGAGTTTGTGATAACACCAGATCCAGAACTCAGAATTCGTTAAAAAAGTGTCGAGTTTGGAGTTCCTATGTGCATGACTGGAATAATTCAAACAAAAGATGCCATCTAAATGTGAGAATTTGTTACAAGTCTGACAAAATTAAAAAAAAAAAAAAAAAGCATATAGAGGAACAGTGCAGCTCAAGAGAGCAAAAAAATACTAAAAATGCTTCCAGCTTACACTAGTCTCTCTTATTTGAGAAACTGATGTAGATAACAAAGTGTCATGGAAACTAGAAATGTAAGTGACGGCCTTTTACTTAAAGCCAAGTAATACCCTTGCTGGTTCATTCTAGGCCAGCAGCTTTCAACCTGGACATGTCCAGCAAAAATGCATTGCCAACACAAGCACACAGATACCAGAATTTCTATTCACACAAAGAAAGCCTACAGAATCACACTTAGATAGGAGCATATAGAGCCTGGTATAAAATCCACTGTGTAGGTATTATTCATTAGACAATTCTTGTGACCAGACTCACACACCTTGTAAAAAATTTGGTTAGGAAGTGTTTCACTTCCACCTAACTGGATCACTACCATCAGGGTGAAAGGGAGTAGTTTTATCACATTGAATTTTAAGAGTTGATTTCAGTGATTTAGATCTGACATTAGCAAGAAAGGACCCATAGCTAACTTAAAATAAAAAAACAGAAACAAACAAAAGTAATCTTGACATGCTTTTCCTCACATTCCTTCAGGTAGCCAATCCTTCAGCAACATATACTCTATTTCACAAGTATAAATACTGACTGTGACTTGGTGTATTAATAACTTCTGGTGATGGTTGACACATTCCCATTTCATTCCTGTTTGCATTGTCCATGAGATCTAGTACACGCCTGCAGCTGCAAAGAGTTTTTTATTGCCGCTTGATTTCTATTCTAGGATACACATTCCTGGTCTCCTTGTTTCTTAACCAGTATGAGAAAGAAGGTAAAGCAGATCATTCCTAAATGTAGGGAGAAAATTACACAAGTTCCCTGTTCAGGGGTTGGCTCTACCATGCTACCTTGCAGCCAGCTTCCTGCTGAAAAGAGTCCAACAGCCAACAAGAGTTTGAATGAACGTAGGCTGCAAAGGTTGGCACCACTCGCGAAGCAGAAAATAAACCATTAGAATAGCACTACTTACAGAAAGCATGAGCACAAAAGCTTCTTCTACATATGTATTTCTTTAAAGCCTTTGGGCACCGAGCTTGTTGAGTGTGATTTCGACAAACTGGAACTATTTATATCTTTATGAAAAACTGCAAATTGGTTTTGGAATTGAGCCTTTCCTCTAAGGATTTTTTTTGGCAGCCTGTTCAGAGAGCCTGTTCAGATCTTCTTGCCAACATTGAACTGGTAGCCTTCCACCCACATTTGACCATCCTTCTATGATGGTGTAAGCGTATTGCATATGAAGGCCTTGTATGACATTTAAAACAGGGATGTTCTTCAAGGGTATTCCAACATTTTAACTGAAGTCATGAGGCTTGAAGAGCGCACGTGAAACAGAATCAAAAGGAAAAAGCCTCTTCGAGGATGGAGTTTCCATTAAGACAAGCTGCATTTCATTCTGCTCCCTCTAACTACACCAACTTTCTCCATCTATTTAGGTGTCATATTCAAACTGCTTCTTGTCATACTGAAAGAAGATACTGTGCAGAAGAAAATCAGTCTTAAATGCTCACAGATTTTAAATAAAACCTTGCAATAACTAGTGATGATCAGATTCTGCTGTTATGCTTTGAATCTGGACAACCTACTGAATATTCTAGGAAGATAAAAAATGGCCACTTGTTTCACTGCCTTCCTCAAGAAAGAATCAGTTGTAGTTTATCAGTCAGACCACTGCTCACTTCCTATACGCGAGGTTTAACATGAATAAAACACAATTCAATCTTTAAGGGGGGTGAGGGGGAAAGGCACCTTAAAGATTAGACTTGAAAAATAACACACATTAGGGCACAGTTTCCAGCCTGGCATTTGCTTTCAGAAATGCTTCTGGGATCTTGACAACCCTATAAGAGCTTAAAAAGAAAGATTTTTGTCCTCACACCAGGACACTCTAACAAGTCCAAGTATAGTAGAGCTTAAGAACCACTGTGCCATGAAAATCTATTTCTCCCTTTCCACTCTTCTTGTACTTGTGTTTCCTGCCTAATAGTTGTTAAGAATAGAGTGAGTTATTCCACTTCAACCCCTTCTGATACAGTTAGTGGATAATACTGTTGTTCAAGGTAAGTAAATTGTTCAGTTATACAACATACAAAAGCTGAGGACAAAACCAACCAAACCACACAAACAGAGCTCGAAAGGGCCACCATAAATTGAAAAGCAATGAACCAAGAGGAATTGTCACTCACCAACCTCTACATCCAACACACTTGGTCTTAAAGCAAGAGAAGACAAAACACAGACAACCTGTGTGCCAAGAATGGCTTTTGATCTAGTATGCTTCCAGGCAAACAGGACTCTTCACAGTCCTGCCGTTCCACAGCCCAGAAGGGAACTCTACTCATTTGCAACTGCATTTCCTCTGCAGATTCAATAACCGATTTAAGATTCATTTGATTCAGAAGTCCAAGATGCCACTGCATTAATGAAGTCAAGCATGTGTTTGTTTTTAGGAAACCATGAGATTAAGGCAACAGTTAGAACCGCAGTTAATTGCATGATAGAAAAGGGTCTCCAAAAGTAGTAATAAAGTTCCATGTATTTTTCAAACGCTTCTTGTTTAAAAGTCACAAGCACTATGAACTCAGCAAGGACTCCAAAAGTGAAGCTGGGCTCTTTCCATCTCACATAATGAACAGCAGAAACAAATACCTATTGGACCAATTCACATCTCTGGAAACTAATCTGCAACTTATGTCCTTCAATATCTGCCCATCTTCTCTATAATTTATCAGTACAGTTGTTCACTGAGTTATATTCAGTGGCCTGTTATCAGGATAATGCAGAAGTGAACAATAATCCAGGCCCGTCCCATCCCAGGGCTGGCTTGCTTACTGTTACTTAAATGAAAGTTAAAGTGTTCAGCTTGCAGAACCTTTTTTTTATTTTTTTAATTTTTTTTTTTTTTTTTTTAAGAGATCTGAACTTCTGATGAAATTCTGTGAATCTACTTGATATTATGAAAACTAATACATACCTTCTGGTGGTTCATCATGAAGGTATGATGGGACTTCCTGTTGATTTTTGTCCGTTTGATTCATTATTGCCTAAAAAAGAAATTCACATATGCTGTACATCTTTTCTGGCAACACATAAATGTAATCCATGAATCCAAAATGCATGTAGGTTAAGTTCCACAGAAAAGGAAGTTCTTTTTCATTACTGGATACACTAGCAGCTCCTGCCAAACTACTGCTATTTCATACTGCTAAAAAGCAATCAGGAAGAAAAACAGCATGAAAAACAAAACAGCCACTCTCATACAATAGTTTATGTACTAAAAAAAAAAGCAAGCAAAGCCCAGTGATCATAGAGGTGGTGGGCACTAGAAAAACAACAGCAGCATGCCTGTAAGATCTGTTAGTACCTGGAAAGCAGCACTTCAAAGAAACAAGTCCTTGCAGCAGAATTTGAATAAACGCCATGAAAACAAGATGGAAGAAATTTAATTAAAACACTCCATTTATCTTGTAGCAGTACTGCATACACAGCATGGCGATAGCAGCAGAACTAGACTGCTTTAACTCTAAACAAACTTTCCAATGAAAACATTTCAGAAAGGAGATTTCTTTACATCAAAAGCTGTTTCCTCGAGCAGTTCTAGAGCAGCAATCCCCGACAGTGAGGGGAAGCACAGGAGAAAGCTCAAATCAGCAGCTCCGCTTACTGCATTTTCCCTTTGGAAGGGAAGAAAGCAATATCTAGTCCAGGCTTCCCTCCTGCTTTCCTCCCCCACCAAAATATGCCTCGGTGTTAAGTCCTGCCTCCTTCCCTGAGCCCCCCTGCCAATCCTGCTTTCCCTCCTCAGCAGGCACTGAGGTCAGAAAAACAAGTTGCATTATACCACTAAGCATGCTTCTATCTTCCTGCCAGTGACCTCTTAGGTCCATTCTCTCTGCACATATAGGCAAGCCTTTAAATCATTTAAATTTCTTCCAGGAGTCACCAACCACCAAAAAAAAAAATTCCAGCTTGTCTTGCCACGCACAGATCTCTCTGTACCTCCTCCGGGTGAGGAAGCAGTGGCTGGGATCTGAAGAAGGGATGAGAAGGCAGAAGCAGAACCTGAGGGTGAGAAGACTCACCTGGAGAACGACAGCTAAAACCCTCGTAGTATAATTATGAAGTCAAAACATCACAGTAAAAAACAGCACCCACACACTAAATGATAGATCCTTGGATGCAAAGCAAGCCTAAATTGAATATAAAAAAGAGTCCTCACAATCAGCACTAAGGGTATCAGTTCGTGACTCAGAAGCTGAACAAGAAAGCAAGCAAAAAAACCTACTACCAGGATGGCTGATTTGATGGTAACACTAAACAAGTACCTCACAAAAGCCAGAAACACAAACATGAAAGCTAAGAAGTAAGAAGGTGAGTAGTAACACATCAAGATGGAAGACCCAAAACATAAGGGCTAAGAGGCAATTTGAAAAAGTAACAATTATAGAATTCCTTGTTACTTTATTTAAACTCAAGTCAACAAGTTAAAAAAAAAAAAAGCAAGAGAGCCCAACTGATCAGAGGGAGCAACCAAGGGCAGTCAGGTTCCGAGAAAGAACTGGATTCAGGTACTACTTGACTTCTTTGCATTCATCTAATGCAAGCTGGAAGAAATACAAAGATTTGTCCTCACTATGTGAAGTTACATGTAGGTTGTTGGTTTTTTCCAACTTGAAACAAAAATAGCAAGCACTATAAGAAAGAGAAGGCAGATGCCGTAACAGAGAGGCTTGACATTATTTGATCAAAACATCTGTACAAAGATACGAAGCAACGATGTTTCTACTTAACATGTGGCCATTTTGTTCATTAAGATGATTACTCTATCAGGAATTTGGAAAGAGTTTATTCACTGCATTAGGGAAGGTCCTAAAAAAAGTAAAATGAAAGTCACAACCTAGCAAGTCTACTTCAAGCAAAGGAATAAAAAAAAGTGACCAGAACAGTTTTAAAGCAGACTCAAGGGAGACACAAATGAGTTAAGCCAGAGAGAAATTAATTTTTATAAAGAACTACCTCCGCTAATATATTTGTATCTAGCTGGCATGTAACTCCCAAAAGAAACTCAGATGAAATTGCTTGCTTGAGCTCCC
Organism: Aviceda cuculoides; assembly: GCA_035590195.1. Taxonomy (NCBI): domain Eukaryota; kingdom Metazoa; phylum Chordata; class Aves; order Accipitriformes; family Accipitridae; genus Aviceda; species Aviceda cuculoides. The sequence continues at coordinate 24,135,621 of JAVJGG010000024.1, read as the reverse complement.
AAAAAGTTTCTGCCAACAATTCCTCAGAAGAGGCTCAGAAAAGTTATTTAATCAGACAAAATACTGTCACAGAGTATCAGCAAGCTTAGAGGGGAGTTGGAGCAAGTTACTGATTTTGAACATGGCAGAACACTGGAAAGCATCACAAGGCTCCACACAAGTTTTAGTATTTTTTGCTATTAAGAAGGTATTGGACACAGCAGCACTGACAGCAGACACAGCCCTGATGAAGTACCGAGGATCTGTTGTGTTAGGCATCATACAAGTATTTAAGATGAGACCTATCCAATGGAAAGAGTCAGAGTAAGACTGGCAAACAGCACAGGTAAAAGATGCTTTCATAACTCTCTGTAATCTAGTTTAGGCCACTAACAGAGTTGCTTGCAGTTCCTGCAAAGCTAAATGAGCAAAGCAATGTATTGGCAGGGGAGTTTCACAGCAGTTTCTAGTTTAGCGATAAAGTATTTAAAAAAAGAAAAAAAAAGTGTAAAATCACAGCACTACCTAAAAGTGGTAAGATCAGGCATTCCCTGCCCTGCTACCTTCCCTAGAACCTCAAAGTTACATAATTCTTGACCACAAGCTACTTTTTTTAAAAGGTAGACAGGAATATTACACAATATATCACTCGCATGCAATGATTTAACACAATTGCAACTCCTTCTAAACCACAGAAATACTTCACTCTCTTACAGCTACATGGACCACAGTGGTCTATCTTCTACAGCCCAGGCGCCTGCTGCTACCAGACCCCAGAAGTCAATGGAGTACTACACAGGCCTGAGAAGAGCAGCCGAGGGAAATAAGTCACTGTTGGTAGGACTGAATTTGTTCTACACAGAAGGGAGCCTTCCAGGGTCTGCAGAGCTGAAAGTTGAGAACTACTGTATGATGGATAGTTCTACAGGTGCCTGGAAGCACTCTAGGCATGCTACAAGAGATGTGCCTAACCTACCTGTGCTAGGTTTTACTCACTGTTCTCCTACTACATCAGTGCAAGTGAAAACAGAATATCATCACTGTCAGAAAAGGCTCACAGCTTGATCAGAACCAGAACCTGGCACACAAGAGCTCAAAAAGCGCAATTCAAGTCCTTTTGTTTTTCTGTAGAAGCTCTCCAGTGAATCACAGAATCAAGACCAAGATCCAACAAAGCACTTCAGCAGAAAACTTTCAGGTATCTGGGTTACAGCCTGCATCGTACATCCTTGTATCCAATTTAACATATCAGGAGACTTATGAGCCTCTGAAAAGATCCAAAATCCTGTGTGCTAAACAGGGTGTAGCGTATCTGGCAAACAGGAAATACTACACACAGGAGCATTTCTTAAACCTGGCTCTCCTTCAGAGATTAAGGTATTTCTATTGACTGGAGGTCAAAGGGCTGGAGGCCAAAGGCCTGGAACAACTGCTTGGTTGCAGGTGACTTCATCCAGTCTTCAGACGAAGAGGGCAGGAATATAATTTTTTTCTTCAAAAACAGGAGTTAGAAAAGCAGAAACCACTCGCTATCTTTTACGTAATACCATCAAGGTGAAAACACTCACCTACAATCCAATGCCTCCTTTGCCTATTAAGATCCAAGCTCTCAAGTCCCACTTTGCGACAGGGTCCCCTGGTCACCAGACGGCAGTGTATCCTAAGGGAGGTTCCTCTTCACGCTCCCCGCTGAAGGTGTGTCCCCACAGACAAGAAGAAAGCAAAATTCATGAGACCCAACAGAGATTACAGCTCAGCTAGCACTTAAGGCACCGATCTGGAGGTGCAAGGATAAGACAGAGAGACTTTTGTGCAGGGAATTGGGTCATTCAGACATGGTATTGGTTAAGGAACTTTGAAAGCTTAAGTTGGAAGCTGCAGATTCAAAGTCCCCTATGCACTGAACCATTAGTCACAATTATTACTGTTATTGCAAGCACATGCAACACGGCAAAGACTTATCAGAAACCTGAACTTCGGAACCTCTCTGACATGTTTTTCAGAATCTTCTTCAAAGTATGCTAAGACTGGCCAAAAAAAAAGGGAAAAAGAAAGAAGGCAAATAGATCGTAAATTCGCAGTGTCTTGCATCACTGGGGAAAAGCCTCCAGCTTCATTTAACACCTGCATCGTATGATCACACTGAACGAGGTAGGATCTCTCTGAGTCCTGGCAGAATTCATACAGACATTTGTGAAGCAATCATCTAGTATATCAGCAGCACTCTTCAGTTTCTTTCTTGATCTGTGCAGACGAATACGTAAGCTTTGTGTTTTCTTATGTCAAGAAGTGGAAGCAAACCCAGATATTAAAAAAGATTTCAAACAGGAACACATGTAAACTACTTTGGTTTTTTTTTTTTTCCTCTGTGCGCTTATGAAGGTGCTAGTCATTCAAGAGGTAAGGGGTAACTTCTCATCTTTTTTTAACAACACATGAAAATATGTATCAACGATCACACTAAAACAAAATAAAAATGGAAGTCACTCTTTCAGTTGGTTTTAAAGAAGAAAACACACTTTTGTATTGTCAGAATATGAAATATACAGGAAGCTTCAAAGTTTTACACAGCTGTAAAGAAAGAAGTAGTTTAGAACAGAATTTTTAATTCAAGAGCTATTATAACATTAACACTGTTATAGGACCCTGAATGAAAGCGCTAGGAAGCTCTGGAGGTAATGATACAGCCACACACACATTCACATCAAAGCTGATAAAAATAAAACTTTCTCACCAAATATATTCCTTCGTGAAGATTTCTAGTTAGTCGTTTCCACAAAAGTATTCTGCATACACCTATGAGAAAAGTAGAAGGTTAACGACATCTTATGGAACGGCGTGACTGTCACATACCTGCCATGGGTGTATGGTGGGAATCATAAATACAAAGCCCCACGGTATGGGAGAAGCACACTCGGTGTGGCCTGAAGATACCAAAATTTTGTGGGATTTCTCTCACCAAAACACAGATTCCTTCTGTGTTCTTGGGCAACGGAGATAATTCTACTTGCTCCATATGCTGTCATGAGGATTACTATGAAGGGTGGTAATCAATGTTAAGACACAACCTCTCCTGAACGAGTCTGCAGTTCTCAGACAGCAATTTATGTAAAATTTTAACCTTCCATTGAGAAGTGGGCTCTAACCATTACAGACGTGTGCACAGCTTCCCAACCTTCAGATGATGCTCTTGTCTTTCTGACTTTACCGACAAAAAGCCCTACTGTTTCAGCACAGAAAACCTGGTCCAAGCAGCAGCCAGTAAAAACTGGCTGGTTTCAATGCCACTACTCAGATATTTGCAGGCAGCAATGAAACTACCCAAGGATGGGGCCAATTTCAGTTGGCAGCATAACGCTGCTCCAGAAGGCTGCAGTAGCGGCAGACAGTGCTGGAACTATTCACCTGACAGAACTGCAAACAAACCGATCGCCTCATCTTAGTCCACCACGAAAAAAATGATCTTCCTTCTGCACACCAGCTATGCAGTTAGAAAGCTTGGCTACAGAGCTGATGGAAAACAAAACAATCCTTGCCACGTGCACAGCTCTCCTTCCCCTCTTTCAGCAGCTGCGGCAGATTTCAAAATGAACCTGATGTCTTTCGTGTACATGGAAAACAATTATTTTTAGGGATGATACTTTAAGAAATTCATTTTGGAAAGAGTAAGAGTGCTCTACTCTCTAAATTAAACTAGGAAATAAGCACGAAGCCAAAAAGGTAATCCCACCCATGGCTGCTCTTCAGGGTACTGCTTCAAGCCGCACAAACGACCCCCAACTATTAGCTCCCCTGCTTTACACCTTGGACTAGGGCTTGTAACATGTTACAGGTAAGAGTGCTCAGTGCTGTTACTTCTCTCAGACATAACCCTCAGAGCATAGCCGATACGGAAGTGTGTTTTTCAGTTAGTTAATGCAAGGGAGACAGTTGACTGAGCTTCTGCAAGAAAGAGTCAACGCTAACAGCGCTAAAGTAAAAAAAAACAAATCCAGGCACATAGAAAGCGTATAGCTAAAAACCAAGAGCATAGCTGACATTTCAACAAGCCTTCTATTTAAAAGCCAAGTTTCAAAATTCAGATTTATACACAAAGGAAGACTGGCTTGGAAGTGAGCATGCCTGTTTCAGAGGAAAAAAAGACATAGTTTTCAAGGAAAGACCACAAAAAGTTGATCAGATGATCAACCCAATGTTGGAAATCAAATTTTCTACGAAGCAAGGATTCACAAGACACCAAATCAAAGGTGGCAGGAACATGAATTCCCCTTTTCTAGTCCTCCAAAACTGGTTTCTAGAAATTAAATGGTAGATTGCAGTAAGGCAGAGGGCACAGAATCAGAAAGGTCATGGAAGCTCCATTTTATCAGTCCTGTCATCCTCTACCTCCTGCTAGCTCAGCTTTCCAAAGCAGAGCCTTCCCCATTTCTTCTAATAGTTTCCCGATGCCTGAGCTCCACACCCGCCTCAACTCTCTTTTTCCAGGAGACCTATAAAGACAAAACCTGACAGTGCCTAACAATCAGGGCGATAAAGCAGCTGCAGAACTTCCTTGCCACCCCTGCTAATGGAATAATGAACTTTTTCTCTAGCGCCCATCACCTGTTCGTTGGCTCCCGTCTGACATTTAGACCTGTTCGCTTGCCGGACAAGGAACGCTTTTGCGACACATTTCTACACTGAGGAGGCAACACCAACTCTACTGAACGTTTAACCACACCGTAACAGAAAGCTTTAAAAAACCCCGTCTGGATAGTTTTTACTGAGAAGTCTTAAAACTGATGTGCATACAAACCGGTACTTGGGTACTAAATTAAGCTGTCCTGTATGTACCCTTCCAATTATACAGACACGCTGCCCTAAGCGATGCTCTGGACACACTGAAGCAGGCTACATGCATTTGATATTTATCTTCCTTACGGAGCAACGTCCTGATTCAGCGTTCCGTGTTTTCACCCCAGTTAAACGAGCAGAAGGAAGCATTCAATCGCATCTGCAGAGGCTGCCTATGAGCTTCGCACAATGACCAGAACCAGCTGCACGGCTAAACTTGGATTTATGTTCAGGCCCCGCCACATAAACGCCTAGGCTAGGTGAATGCTCAAAGCTAACCTGCTCCCCAACAGTTTGCAGAAAAACTCTTCCAGATTCTGCTCCATCAGGCTGGACTTGAGAGAAACGGGTGAAAGAAGGCGCAGCTCACTACAGACGACATCCGAACAGAGCGAACTTTCAAAAGAAGAAAAGAAAACCCGAAACAAAGCTTCTCCCGGCACGCAGAACTCCGCGGGGGACAACGAGACCGGCCAGGAGCGAGGCCGAGGCCACAGCACGGCTCCCGCCGCTGCCCTCCCCGGCGCTGCCCGCTGCCCTCCTCGCCGCTCCTTCCGGCCGCCAGCGCTCGTGGGGAGGACTCGGGGTGCTACCCACCCCCCCGCGTGTCCCCGCTGAGACGTGTAAGGAGCTGGAGTGAAGTGCAGGATGAGGCTTGAATGAGCGTAGCAGTACCGCCGCCGGCTCTTCAGCCTTCGCGGACTAACTGGGTAGCGTAGTCCGGCCGCTGCAGTTCTTCCTCTCGTGTTGGAAATGGGTAGGAAAAATGTGTCTGGCAGACCGGCGTTGCTCGCAAAAAAACCACGTTTGAGCTCAAGAGCTACAACCCCCTTGACTTTGTCCCAAGAGTCTGAAAAGTGTGGCAAAAAATCGTCCCCTTAGTGTGGACTGCTAGCTTCAAAGGGGCCGCTGTCTTTTGTTGGCTCTTAACGTTTCTGCAGGATTTCTTTGTTGTTGTGTCCCTCCCCCCGCCCCCGTAATAACCTGCATATTCTAATAACATGACAAAGCTGTGTCTCCGAATAACGGATGCGCAGCAGACTCATGGCTAGCATTCTGAATCCGATGGAGGGAGTTGGATGAACCGCAGGAACACAAAATATCTGAGCCAGCAATTGTGCCACTACAATAATTCAGCAAATTGCTGTAGAAAACTCGATATGATTTGATGACTCTTTAGATATTAACATTTTTTAAAGTTAGCAATCACAGCACAGAATTTCTATCTGTGTAACTGCAATCATGACAAGTATCTGTGAACATCCTGCTGGAAATCCCATGAGTGAAAGAAATGCTCAAAAATGCACCTAGCTAAACAATTCCACTGAAACTAACAAAGCTCAGTGGCCATTCAGATAGTGAAGTCGATTACATAAGTATTAACTTTGTACTTGTGTCAAGATAATGTTGCCTGATTTGTAGAGAATTTGATCCTTCTCACTGGCTTTTATTCATTGCTCATCCATGTGCTGTAATTTGAGTGTAAACTTCAGGCCTGCAGCTCCGGTGAGGTTCCCGGCCAGTTTAATCTGGTTACTCCAAGATGACATCACGCGCGAGAGGCAGCGCCACAATGAACAGCCAGGGAAACTAGAGCCTGAAGAGACAGATTCTAGCCAGGAGGGATACACTATTGACTGAAAGTTTCTACTTTGGAAATGTTTTATTAGTACAGTGGTATTTTATATTTTGGTAACTTCATATCTTATTAAAATGGGGGGGGGGGTGTTAGAGAAATGGAATTTAAACACCTTCTTCTGTCTGTATAGCTGCTGAAAGTATTGCTTGCATATTTTCCTATGATTAATGTATTTTAATCAAGGTACTCCCTGACTGATGAGTGATTTTCACTTACCCTCAGAGAAAATAACTTTTTAGATTATTCTATTTTCAGGTCTATGAGAGGGGTTAATTGTAGATTGTCACTAATAACTACTTCTTAAAAACCTTTCTTCAGTTGGTTTTTTTTTTTATTTAGTATATGATACTCTTATGAAGTTTTACATTGCTAAAACACACATAAAAGTGGGCATTAAAATAATTGTACATTATTGAAAACTAAACTGATGATGTCAACCTAAGTCAAAATCTTGATGTAGTTTTATGTGTTGTCATGGTGATTTACATAGCAACTTTGAAGTGGATGTCTCCAACATTGCTGTGCATTAGTTGATGTTCTGTTGTATGCAAGTTCTCATGTGCAGCAGGACCTCATTAGCTAACAGTGTATTTAGCTCACTGGCGTTTTGCTCCACTTGCTGTGCTGCTCTTGTTCCCTTAGAGTAAACTTTGAAAGAATGTGACTGATGCAGAGTCTCACATTGCACGGCATGCAGCAGTGAGTTTTCAAAAGAGGTGCTTGCATGAGGTACAGAAAACTTTTTTCTGCACACTGCTGCTTTTCCTTCTGCAGCCAGTGTGACAAAGTGTCTTTTGTTATTTAATGTGTGGATTTTTGTCACTAGTTTTCCACAGCATTGGTAGCAGAAAACTCCACAGCTTTTAAAAGTTAAGTTAAAAGCCTCAGCTTAAAGTTGTGCAACTTCACACTGAACATCTTATACCTAGGACACTGTAGTCTGAGTAAAACTTGATTCCTTGTTCATGTACCATTAGAGATAACACTGTCTTCCCAGTCGCCAGTGTGGGACTTCTTATGTGAGTATGGTATATTATTTATCTCCCTTGTATTAAAAGGAAATAGGAAAACTGGGCAAGTGTCATGAGAACCGTGTTCTATTTTAAATATGTTCTTTTTATGTATATGAAGACAATTTTGCTCCCACCATCTCCCAAACTCATACATGCAATGAGAGAACAGGGCAAGGCAATTCAAAACGTGTTGTTCAGCTTTAGCATTTATAAAATTTCTGATACAGCAGCTCCTAATGGCTTAAATACACTTCCACTTTTCTGTATAATTTCAATTAAAAAACATAATCACAGTGACTGCACAGGTCAGAGCACAGCTGAACAAATCAGCTGTGCTCAACCTACTCCTTTGTATTAGGAAACGCAGTTGAGCTCGCACTGAAGTCTCGTGGAAGTCACGCTTACAGATAGAATTAGATATGCAGTCCAAGAAAACCATGCACTCACCATAAATAGTACATCTGGGTGAGTATAAGAGGTCTCTGCAATTATAATTGTGGGGGTGTTTTAACTTTTATAGCTTTAGGCCTCATCTCAGATGTGTACATTTGATGTATATGCGTATCTTCAAATTTTGATTAGGTGTGGGAGCAAGAAAGATTGTTTTGCATTATGGTTCCTTCCCTTGGTAACATAACGAGCTGTCTAAAAGAAAATCAGTCAGCTGTGTGTATGCGATAGCAGTTAAAAAAAAAAAATCCTCCTGGGGATGCAGCTTTTGTTAAAGAGCTGTTTTAAATGGTATTGCATATGATCATAAATAAAATCTTTGATTACAGTAGAAGCATAATCTTTTTGTACATGTGTTGTTTTTCCTGGACATTTTAGCACAGCCCTACTTTTCAGTGGAAGAATCAAGCTTCATTCCTTCTCTGAAGGACATGATATATTAAGACAGAAAGCCTCTAGCCTTAACTGGACATTTGTTTTGCTCATGTATGAATGAAGAAGCCATTCTGGTAAATGCTAAGCTTTGCTGGTACAAGTGCATCTACACTAGAAATGCTTTTTCAATATTTGTTAGTGTTCCTGTATTGGTAGATCTCTTCTTGCACAGACATGGTCAGTGATGGAGGAGAGAAGGAGCGTAGCTTGTGCTAAGAGGTTTCTGAAATGAGTTGCTTCATTTGGTAGGTAGTATGGCAGAACTCTCTGTGTCCCTTTTCATAGACACCCCACACACACACCCCGCCATTTTAAAAGTGCCTGCTGCCGTGAGCCCCCTGACAGTGTTGTAAAACCACCTGAACACACCACTGAAAGCCAGCAGGGGTGAAACAGAAAAATGTCTGATTTCCTGTAACAGTAAGTTGCTGTCCTGTACCTCAACCAGTTCTGGAAGGAGGGCTTTTTTACGCTCAGCTTTTTCTATAGATATAGTTACAGGAGAATGTTATTTTGACATGTAACTTTTGTTCAGTCAATATTTATAAGGGTAGACATCTGTTTGATACTTAATTGTGGCCAGCTCATATTACAGAGGGTTGTTTTTTCCCCACTGTCGCAGTAAGTAAACTTTAACAATCGGCTTTTCTTTAGGTATTGAAGGTGCTTTAGCATGTTTGTAGTGATTGATCAATGTAAGTAAAAGAACAAATCATATTACATAAGAGTTATCCTCTTTCTTTTATCCTTGCAAACCTACTGTCTGTATCAGTTGTAGTTATCCCTGCAATTCTGCTGTTGTATACCCATCTTTATTTAATGAGTAGGGTTTGTAGACATTATGTGTTTCTGCTTCTTTTCTCAGGATTTGAATTAAAAAAATGAGTCTACAAACTCTGCCATGATTTTTTTTTCCAAAGTATTCCCTGTTACATTCTCAAATTTTAGAAATTTGTAAACATTAGTTTATAAAATCTGTGTAAGAAACTAACTGGGTCTCCAGTCTAAACATTTTTAGAAGCAAAATTGCTCAGAAGCAGTTATATTGTAAGGTAAGACTATTTGTATCTTCAAATCTAACTGCTCTTCATGCAGTTAAATCTACTTTAACTATGATCGTGTATTTAAAATGCCACTAAAAAAATAATTCTGGATGAGTTTATCCTCAGCTCCTAACGTCAGTCAGATTTTTAGAGCTGATATATCATTTCAGGTTCCCTGCTGCTAGAGTCCACAATGTATGCTTTGGACGCCTATAGCAGGGGTAATTGTCATTCTCCAGAGTGTTGCCACAAGTGGTGCAGGAATCTGCGTTACCACTGGTGGCACTTGCTCCTCACACTTTGCTCCTTAGCACTTCCAGGCTGCTGTTCTTCTTTCCGAAGGCACAGGCCTTGGGGGTAGGACAGAGGCAGGCAGGCAGGCTGCTGGTGCTCAGCTCATGTGAGCTCTCTGCTCCTCGCAGCATCCTCGGATTGCCCATGCTGCCCAGGCAGCCTGGGTGAATGTGCATAGCCTGAGTGAAAGGAGGAGGCAGGGCAAGAGATGGTGTTGGCTTTCCGCCTGTCTTTTGGGAAGTTTCCGGTCGGACTCAGGACCTGGAACAGAAACTTTTCTTGTGCTGCCTTGCAGCATTATTACGTGTCTGACGGTGCTTTGGAACTGTTCTGCTTCAATAATATATGACGGTTCTTTATTTTTAACAGAGATCTAATTAATTGCTAAGCAAGAGAAATGCATTCATCCCCTTTTTCTTATATCAACTATTTTGAAGATCTTGCTTCCTTAATCATGGAATCATAGAATTGTTTACGTTGGAAAAGACCTTTAAGATCTTCGAGTCCAACTGTAAACACAACACCACCATGCCCACTAAACCATGTCCTGAAGTGCCTCATCTATGTGTGTTTTGAACACCTCCAGGGATGGTGACTTGATCACTTCCCTGACAGCCTGTTCCAATGGCTGACAACCCTTTCAGTAAAGAAATTTTTCCTAACATCTAACCTAAATCTCCCTTGCCTCAACTTGAGGCCATTTCCTCTCATCCCATCTCCATCCACCTGACAGAAGAGACCAGCACCCACCTCACTACAACCTCCCTTCAGGTAGCTGTAGAGAGTTATGAGGTCTCCCCTCAG
>JAVJGG010000024.1:24091065-24125031 GCA_035590195.1 Aviceda cuculoides | reverse complement strand
CCCCCGCCTAGCAAATCGGCGCCCGCACCTCTTACCCCCACCCCGAGAGCCCTTCGCACCTGCGGGCATCAACCACGGCCCTTCGCAGCTCCCCCGCGGCTTGCGTGCAAAACCCTTGACTTCTCGGCCAGGGCTTTAACCGCGTCGCTCCTGCTTTCAGGGCAGGCTTCTCCCTTGAAGACGAAGCAGCACGCTGCCCTTGAAAGGGAGCTGTGCCTGCCTAGATCCCTGCCGTTAACAAGGTTCACCTGCCCAAAATAGAATGCTCATTCAGCGCCTATTTATTCACAGAAAGGGTGTTTCTTGTGCTTTGTACGATACCAGACTACTAATATACTCCTGTGAGGAAAAAAAAAAAAAAAGCAGATACTTGAAAAAATCTTACCTTAAATTTCCTAGTTTGCCACTAACACAGCCTACGCAAGTCAGTAAGTCTCTTTACTTCAGCGCTCTGCCTGCACAAAACAGATAAAAACCCTCTTGCTCCAGATCACAGCAAGAATGCTTAAGAAATTACAATACCCTCACGAACCAGATAGCTGTTGCTAGGCTTCTACGCTTTGTAGAACTATAAATGGAAATTTCAAGAAATTTCAGAGATTTACTTCCCACTTGGCCCCATTTGACAGAGCCTTTAAAATCCTGACTTTGTATCTGTGTGGGCAGAGCCCGCAGGAGCAGCCGGGGAGAATTTTAGATCCGTTTTCCGAAGCCCCGGGCACCTTCCTAACACGTTTTCACAACCCAGGACTACTCCGTCTGAAGTTTCAATGCAGACGTGAAGTGTTTTCTCACAAACAGCAAACAAACCCAAACCCTCGGTATCAAGAGATTTATCCATCTGCGCCCCGTGTGGGAAACCAACCCCCTTTTCAGACAAGCCGTTTGCCAGGCGGAGGGGAGAGCTTGCCGCCGGAGACGGGATTTGGCGGCTGAGGGAACGAAAGGCGCTGCTCCTGCAGGCGGCCTCACTCGCAGCGCACGGGCGGGCTAACGGCTGAGAGAGGGGCCAGGGCCGAACACCGGGGAAAGAGGAGAGCAGCCGCCGCGGGGCCGCCCCCTCAGTCACGGGGAGGCGCCGCCGCTCCCGCCCCTTCTCCGCCCCGGGCCCCCCCAGCGGCTTCCTCCTCCTCCTCCTCCTCCTCCTCCGCCTCCTCCGGCGCCACACGTCCCTGCCGGCCGCCCGCGGAGGGCCCGGGCCGACCCTCACGGCCCCCGCAGGCACCTTCCTCTCCCGGGGAGCGCGGCAGGCCCGGTGCGGGTCCTGCGCTGAGCGAGGCCTCCGTGGCTGCGGGGTGGGGGCAGTGAGGCGGAGGAAGGGGAGGACAGCGTTGCCATCGCTGACCGAGATGCTGTGGGGTGCTGGGGAGCGCCTCGGCCGAGAGGTCGGGGTGAACAGACGTGCCCGTGGGGGGGCCCTGGCCGTGCTGTCGGTCGAAGGGGGAGGCCGCAGAAGGTCCCTGCGGCCTGCGAGGAGCACCGCCCGGTGCGGCGCCAGCGGCGAGGTGTGAAGCCGCTAACGCTAAGCCCGAGGATGGGGGTTTGCGTTCAGCAGCGTTGACGTTACGCTCTTTATCCCAGCTGTTACCTGAGCAAGTGGAGGTACTCCCATGCAAGCTGTAGGGAATAAAGTTGTAGTCACGCTGGTTTAAGGGCACGGCTTTCTAGGCAGCGACGCTAACGGGGATAGTTGGGGAAAGACAGGTTTTCTGGCGCTCGCTGCCTCCTTTGGGACCGCTCCATGTGCATCTCTAAGGATCTTTGGGGATGAACAATGACTTGCAAGTTTCTTAGACAAGGAAGTGTTGGGCGGCCAAGGGAGAGAGGGAAGTCCCAGGTACTTTGTGAGTTTAGAAACAGAACTCTCAGCAGCACAGAAATACTAAATACCCCATGAAATGCTTCACGAGACTAAAAGACTTGCATAGGCAAAATACCACCCCTGCTTCCTCCACCCGGCTTCATGCTTGACTGCGCCGTTCTGCACCAACCTCTCTACGAAGAGATGTGTATTGAGAATAATCTCTCCTGGATGCCTCCAAAATCATTAATCCCTGTCTGAAGTGTGAACTCGGTTCTTACCTGGAAAATACAAAGGAGCACCCTGTTTCCACAGAGATCTGTCTAAAGAGGCCTTTTCCAGGCTCTTTATCAGCTCCAGCTTCAGCAGTTTACCTCTGGATTAGCACAGAGGGACGTAACGCAGGTGTGAGATGAAGGTGGAAGAGATCCGTCCTCCTCAGAGTGTGCAGATGTAATCAGACATCACTGGACAGTTGCAGGAGCATCACTGTGACCCACCAGAGCAAACACTGTACGGGCCTCGAAGGGGTTTGCAGGTAACAGGGACTCGGCATTCCTGACCTGCCAAACAAATACCAGCCATATTCTTTAGTTTGGCACTGAAAGGGTGAAAGCATGAATGTGGGAGAATCCAAGTGAAAAAACGAGGGTGGTGTCTGATCAGGAGCACGCTTTGGGATCTTTTAGGACATGGGAGGCACACGGGGTGCACAAATTAGTCGTGTTCTTTGGAAATACTACACAGGCACACAGGAGTCCTACACCGGGGTCTTGATTTCCACCTGGGAGAACAGGTCTGTGGCTCTCCGAACAGAGTTTACCTCCCCAGTACTGACAGATGACACCGTCACTGTTACCATCTTTTTGGTCTTTGAGATAAGGGGATTTTCCTATAGCTGCTATTCATCCCTTGCCCCAGGCCCAGTGCTTTCATTACGTGCGGTGCTCTGCTTCAAACGCAAGGCCTGTAGCTTCATGTTTCTGGTGGCAGCAGAAAGAGTTGCTGCTTGAGTATTTTCTCTAAAAGAGTTAATCAATCACCCATAAACTTTACAGCATGAGGTGTCAAAGAATGTTTTGCCTCCTAGTAACTGAAAATGAAAGGCATTGCAGAGATTAAAATCTCTTCTTTTTCAAACTCTGAAAGACTTAGGGTGGCACAGAAGAACTTGGGTTGGTGAAGTGGTTTGCTGAGCAAACAGAAAGACCCAACTTCCTCATAAAACCACAGCCATTGGCGGTGGTTTCTCACTGGCAGATGTAACAACTGAAATAACTTCAGGCTGATATCTGCAAACAACAGAAAACAAATGAGTGGCGTCCCTGTTACTTTGCTAAACCAACGCTGAAGCTGAGGAAAAGATTTTGGTTGCAGAGGTGTCGTCATTGTGACTATTTTTGCTCTCATTTCATTTTTCCTGCATTGAATGTTTCCTTCATAGTCTCAAAGATGGTCCACTGTTGGTATATATAAGACTTCCTTAGTATTATTTAGTCTTTATGAGAAATAAATAACCTTCTTTCACTGGAAGTAGCATATAAGCAGCTTCTTAACAATTTTAAAATGGAAAAAATACAACATTCAGTCTTCCTCCATGGAGGAGTGGTTCCTTCATTTAGATTATAGGTTTTTAGATTTTTGTCTGTGAATGCACTATGATTACAGATGCAGAAAATAATTGAAGTAAGGTCAAAATGTATACATTTTGTATTCCATTATGATGATTGTGGTTACTTCTGTTGCTGCAGTAGCTGTGGGGAACTGCAGCCAGGGTTGGAGTTTCACTGTATTGGATTCAATGTAGACCTAGGAAACAGCTCTGAAAGGAGTCCTTCTCTTTCAGTGCAGAACTTCATTTAAAACGTGATGCGTGTCTCTCGAACTCCTAGGCCTCGCAGTTCCGTGTTTCCCATTGCAGGCTGCCGCTATGAAAAGTCAAAGCTGTGGGGAGAGCATCAGGCTCTTAAGTCTGGTGAAGTCAACAGGCGTGTGACTGGAGAGCAAACTCCGGCTCAACTGTTTGCTCAACAGGAGACCTGAACAAGGAGCGCAGCGAGAAAGCAGGTGAGATACTGCATGTGCTGTTTTATTTGGTTCCTTTCTAGAGATAATGAAGTAGAGCAGACAAGGGTGAAGGCCAGAGATGGACCTTATGGGGTGCTGTCTCCTAACTTGTATGCCATGGATGTGAATACAGCCCTATTGCAGATCTGTGCCTGTGGTGTAGTGGAGAGAGATTAGGCAAGAACTGTGCTTTTCCAAATTAGAAATATAAATCTACCTTGTGGTTTACAAATGGGTTACCTGGGTAGATAACCTAGGTTAATAGTGTGCTGGAAGGAAGGAGGGAAGGAAAGAAGGGAGGGAGGGAGATTAATATCCAACATTTGTTGGTAGTGGGGCCACTGGCCGATGTTACTTTACTAACAAAACCAGGTTGGAAAGAAAACAGCACAAGCCACTCAAACGTATATAATGTCTTCATTGCATATGGAGAGACATGCTTGATTAAGTGTGATGCCTTACCTGCAGACACATCCTGTCTCATAGAAAATTAAACTGTCTGTCTGCCAGGAGTACTGGGTGACTGTAGCGTTCAAGGGAAGAAAGTCAGAGACATGAGTTGGTTGTATAACATTTTTGGTTGATGGTTCAGAAAGCAACACATCAAACATACTACTGAAGTACCACTACTGTGCTGGGTACCAACAGGAAGACCAGAGTATCCTCATTCCTTTTTATAGCACAGCTGGCTGCAGTTATACCAATACAAATAGGCAATAAGCAAGAATAGATTTTAAGCCTTAGGCTGTTAACTGTTTGGAGGTATCTTTTTTGTTAGATGTGCACACGTAAGTTCAAGTCATTATCACAATATAATTATATACTTAAAAACATTATCAAGAACTGTGGTTTTGCAGATTGTACTGTCAGCTCATTACTGAGTCATTAAAAAACTGGTTCCAGCAGCAGAACTATTAATGCGCTTGTTTCAAGTAGCGTATGCTTTGTGCTTACTTGGCGCTCTGCCTCAGTTTAATTAAGATTTTAAATTTACATACTGCTATTCAACCATATGTTGCACTAGCGTTTACAAAAGTGAATAGATTTTATTGTCCTCATTTTATAGGTCAGGACACGGTGTCATTTTAGGGTCAAGTGACAGGACTGAAGCCACCCAACCCGTGAAGCAGTCTGATCTGTTGTTCAACCTGCAGGGTGGCATTTCCTCTGTACAACTGAGAGAATGATTGGGTGGACGTTGACAAACCTGGAACAAAATAATTACAGTATATTATTCAGTAGAACTATAGTACTTGGTTTAATGTATTCATTAAGATTTGTTGCAAAGATCACAGAAAAGCTTTCTGTCTGTGGAAGTGCAGTGGCCAATTTAAAAATGTACCTTTGACAGGAAAAAGATCAAAATAGTTGAAGTGATTTCTCAGAGTCTTAAAGAAAAACAGATGATCACATAGTAAGAAACAGTATTGTTCCTCCTATCACGCTTTCTTTAGATTATCAGCAATTATTTGATGTTCCAATCCTGCAAGTCGTATGAATATGAGCAGTCATGAGTAGCATGACCAAAGTTTGCTGAAACAAATGAGCCTGCAAAGGTCAGATCCCTGCCTTGAATAAATAGGTATAGATGGTAATATTGCTGTTTAGTCTCCTAGGTGTGGCGTGCTGCATAGAAGTGCAGCAACTCTTTTGTGACAGTTTGGTTTTTTATCCAGTTTTAAATAAAATGTCCTTCTTGCTGTTTCCCAGCTGTGTTCTCTACTTATTAGTGCATTTTCGTAAGCTTTTTGCTCTTTTTTTATGAAGGTGGAAGGTTGACTGAGTTACACATTGGGTGTGTGTTCACCCACTTTTGTAGTGTCTAACCTCTGAAGAAAATTGTTGGCATGGGAACCTCCCCTAAGAGACTGACATTTAAAATAACAAGCTGTGCTAAGCATGAAGTCACTCCTCAAGTCTATCTCTACCATGCCTCCATTTTTTTAATGAGACAAAACATTAACATTATCAGATTTACAGATCTACACAGCAAGACATCCTTCCATGTTTTTGAGGTTACAAACAAAGCGAAGGTAAAACCCAGGCCTGTAAGGGCACTGAGCACCTCTTTCCTTGCTTTTGTCTCCCAAGGGGTCTCTGCAGAGCTGAGTACATACCTTCTGTCAGTTTAATTAGACATTCAACTCCCTGCTCTGCTTCCTTATTCTTCCCAGTGGACTGATGAGACATCTAAGCATTTGGAAAATCAGGCTGGTATCTCCATACTTTGTTACAGTTATTTAATTACTGGGTTATAGATAATCAAGTGCTTTCATGTACTCTTGGTACCTTCCAGAGGTGGCAGTGTAACAATAAAACACTCCACGATCTGTAAGGTCTAGTAAATGGTCTGATCATTGCTAGCTGTTAATCAGGAGAGCCAACAGATTTCCACTGGTCCTCAAGGAGTGCATGCTGCAGTAGTGACATGCCAGAGACTCTTTTTGCTGTTATTGTGTTTATTCCTACAAATGAAAAGACAAATATGAAACAAAGAGTTTTAAAACAGGTGTGGGAATACTCAGAAAAAGTACCTTCGTTTCCATTTTGAACTAGAAATCAAATACTTCAAATAAGGTAATACTGACACTGCTAAGAAGTGAATGCTTTACAACCTGTGCCTGATCTCTGCCTGATCGCTCCATGCTTATAGTTGGCATATTGAGGGGATGAAAGGAACATTCAAAAGTAAAGGAAGCCACGTGGTTTCATAAATCCTGGACTCAATCCTCTGAACACCGTCAGATACAATCCTGTACACAACCAATCTAAATTCTACACAATGGTTTTGCATCCTTCTTCTCTATGTGGAGTATAGTTTCCTTCCTTCTCCCCATCTTTCTAATCAAACCCTATATTTCATTTAATTCCTTTTTTTCTTCAAGAAAAGAATAAAAATAATAACAGTGATGATGAGGATGATGATGGTATAATTCATTACTTGCATTTTATGGCACTGACTCACTCCTGTAATGCAGTTAACAGGCTGTAGAAAGCACAGAACTCCTTTTTTGGAAAGAAGTGATGGGATCGCTGTCCTTGCTTAGGGGACATCCCAGTAAATTTTTGACGTCCTGTGGAGCAGGCAGAAGCTGGGTGTCAGAGATGATGTGTGCGGTCAGCCTGAACCCTCGTGGTGGGAGCTGCAGCTTTGCAAGGTCCTGCCACGGGTGATTTGGAAATTCTTGCTGGGCTACCAGGAAGGGGAGTGGGAGGGCGAAAAGGTGGTTGTAAGGCTTGGGGTTACAGGGACTTAGAGAGTTTTTATCTGCTGTGCAGTGCACTCGGTGACTTTGCAGTTCTGCAATCCCTTCCCCTTCATTAGTCATATCCCATCATTGACCCATCATTAACCACTTCCCATCATTAGCTACGCTGTCGGCTCTGAACCCACTTTAGAGTTCAGGCACTAAATAATGACAGCCTTCTCAGCTTGCTTGGCTGTGGGTCATTTCCGAACAACATGAAGTACCTAGGATAGAAAATTAAAGAAAAGAAGACATTTTTCTGAGTAAAACCGCGGAGCGGGTAAAGCCTCACAAGACTGGACCTTCCTTGGAGAAACATAGTGCATCATATTCACTGTGCATTATGGGGAGTATGAGGGAGAAGGTGCCATTTGTTAATACATAGACCTAATAGAATTAATCAAACATGTAGAAAGAGAATGTTCTGACTACTCGTTGATTATAAAATGACAATATGATAATTTTGATTATAAACTGCAAAAACACCCTAATATTTCTAAGCAAAACCATGCAAATCAGTCCCATCTCTATACAGATAAAAATCACACACCCTGGTCAGTGCTGTTCCATCTGTGCTGACATCTTACGGTGTCTGGAGCAATGCTGTGGAGAGAGAATGAGTTGCCTGTAAATCTTAACAGCTCAGGAGCCAGAAGGCAAGTAAGGGCAAGTTAAACCCATTTGATATCTGGTATTTTTTAGGTCTTGTGAATCTGGAGGTCTGGGTCAAATGTGGAAAGGTTGTGCCTTGCACTGCTGCAATAAAGGGCACTGTCTTTGGCTGTGGTCTGGTGTTTCCTCAAAGAATTTGATGTCTGAACTGGAAAGTCCCTAAGCAGCAGCTGCTTCTCTGGTTTAGTCTCACAAAAAAGAAGGGAGAGGACAGGTTGGCTGTATCTCTTGCCAGCTTATCTGCCAGACGTGAGCAGCTCAGAAAAGGCAGGGCCCACACTCAGTTGGCTCTGCCGAAACCTAGGGTTGAGCCCAGCAAGAAACCATTCTCCTTCCCACCTGGACTTCGAGTTCAGCCCAGGAGAGCAGGACAAGCCATGGTGAGGACTCATACTTAGTTTTTATTTCCTGATCCTTTGGCCCATCACGGTAAGGGTAGATGGCTTACAGGTCTCTGCTAGCACTTACACGAGGCATGGGCTTGACCGTATTCAGGAAGAGATTGCCTTTTAGCATCATACTCCAGGCTGAATTACCAGTTTCTGTAGGAGTGTGCCGAGAAGTTAGACCCTAAAGTACTCATGAAATATTTCTATAATTCATAATGGCTTAACCCCTGCAAATGATTGGACTGTAGTCTATGGTTTAATTAAAAAATACATGGGTTTTGCTGTTGTTTGTACTTTGAATCCTAAGGAAAGTTCACAGATGCTACAAGCTGCCGTAGAGATGTGAGTTCCTCTGTGCCCGGTTGGATTGCTCTATGTTTCACTTCCAGGCTCTCCTGATCAGCTCATTCTCTCCAGAATCCCTTCTGGAGCAAGCCAGATTATTGCCCTGAAAAGGAAATGTGGTTACAAACCCAGAGAGATGAAATCACCTGGGCTAAAGCTGGCTTTGCTGTGCAGAACCCTTTCCATGCAGCACTGCACAATAAAACAATAGCCTAATGGGTATAAATTTATATGAGGATTGGTACACCTAAACACGATATTCAGCAAAACTGCAAGCACAGATGCCTTTTATTCCTAATCTAACTAAAGCCCTATGACATAAAGCATTAAACAAACCTAAAGCTCAAGCACAGACATACGCGTTAAGGCAGTTTTGGCTTATATAGCCTCAGCTTGATTCTTCTTCTACTGACATGAGTTTCGATATGGAATAGCTGGCTCATGCCGATATGTGAAATGAGATCTGGCCCTCCACATCCCCCTTCAAAGACAGCAGCAGCGGTTGCTGGAGGGTTGCTTTTAATCAAGCCAGCAGATGGCATTGGTACACTTCGGGCTTCCCTGCTCCACACCTTTTGCAGCAATATGTAATATGTCCTGCCTTTATTAGGGGAGCCCGAGTCCCTCACACGAGAATGTCTCCCAGATCGGTAAAGAACTTTGTTTTTATAAAGGTAGGAGTATTTCCTGTACATTGTCCAACCTGATAAATTACCACACTGTGAGGATTAGATATGTTATCCCTGAGATTAACATTTAAATTAGATCTCACAGAAATAAAGTACTACATACAATCTGTCATTTCCAAAACACTTTGATGAAAGTTGGAAGGTTTCCAAGCAGCTGCTGTCTCTTACTTTTTCATACGACCTTTTCAAAGCCATTTCATTATTCTGAGTTCTTTGGATGGAGCAGAGCATACACATTATCTAGAAACCTAAAGATTTTACAAACTGAATAATTGCTTCATTTATCGAGTATTACCACAGCCGGTTTGCTCAGAGGAAAACAGCACAAAGGTGCTTGAGAAGTAGTTTTTCAAGAGTGGATGTGAGACCTGAAAAGACACTGCTATGTTCCCAGTTTTTCAAGGTTCACAGAAAACAGTAGGAAACAGCTGAGGTTTGACTGTCCAGCTCATTTCAACTTGCATAGCAATGAATCTCAACAGGAGGAATTAAGTATTAGAACAATTCTGACAGGACAAGGAATGCTGGTACATACTAGAAAGCAAAATGATTGACGAGCCTCACAGAAACCAACCAAATGGATAACAAAGGCCAAACTGAGGATTTGAAATAGGAGCATACATGTGTTTCTGCCTTCCGTACGTCTTCTAAAGGACGTGGTAATGGGGGAGACCTAAGTTTTACAGTAATGTTGGACCTAAATTATTCCTGATGTCTTTGGGAGTGAAGATTTTATTAACTGTAGTGAGTTCGAGATTAGACTTTATGTGAGCACAGCTCAGAGAGTCAACTGCCAGACTGGAAGAGGAGAAAAGCTCCCTCAGACTTCCAGAAGATGTGTATTGGTAAACCCAGTATTATTGTAAAAGCCTTAAGTGGGCAACCTGTGATGGAAATAAAACTGAATAGTGCAATACTTGTGTGTATAGCTAGATGGCTGCAATGACACACTAAGAATATCCAGATTTGCTAATTCATTACGGATTCTACTTTTGGTTTATATTTTGTTTCATATAAAACAATCTTTTCTATCTTCATTTTCTTGACATTTTTATGATGTACAAACTCCATCTACTTTTGTCATCTGATTCTTCTAAATAAAGTTAATAGGCTTTAAGATTTGTATGAAAAGATTTTGGGCAATGACAATTTTAAGTGGAGATCGTATTTCAACTTTAAGTAAAATGCTCAGTCTTTATTTCCTCTATGTAACGCTTCTTCAACTGCAGAAACACAGACAGACATTAAAAGAATTTTAAGGGAACTACATACGTTTAGAAAAAATATCTTTTTAAAAATAAATTTCCTGGCAGGCAACCTGTTTTGACCATCATTTTATAACTTTGCAGAATGTTCTCTCTTAGGAACTCTCGCCTTACCTTTAGGCAGTAAATTGGCACAAAAGAGAACTTAACAAAAAGATGAGAGAAGCGTTGGCAGGCGTGGGAGGGGGAACGCATCTTAGTAGCTTACACAGGCATTTGAGAACTTTTTGGGGGGGTTCTGTGGGTGTGTTAGTTTAAAAGATTAAAGTTTGCAGTCTGCACTGAGAGGAGAGTTCTTGCTAAAGTCTGTATACCAAAGCTGGCTGTGAATTGAAGAACTGTTGTAATTAGATTACTGTAAATACAATAAGAAACTCACTCCTGGTGGTCTGGGGAGGGGTGTCATAGGGCACTGGAGAATTGTGTTGGCAGGATTTGGGACAGTTTGACTGAAAGCAGAGAACACAATCTCAAAATCCTTTTAATCTTTTTCCCCCCGTAGTTCTTTGGGGATTTGTTTGTCATTAAGTAACAGTCAAAAGATTAAGGAAGTATAAAATGACATTAAAGCTCACAAGTACTTCTATAAAATTATCAGTGCTAGTGTAGCCTTCAGCAGGGATCACTTCTGCCAGGACTTTCTAGAGCCAGGCAAAATTAAAAGAAAAGAAGCACACAGGCACAAAAGCAAACTCCGTGAACGTGGGCTGGAATACTGCTTTTCCGCTAGCGCTTCGAACGCACCGTCTTCCAAAGTGCGGCAGCGGCTGTTGCTATGTGTCTGGGCTCAACAAGCTTAAACTTTGCATGGCCCATGCTAAACTAATTTGAGTCAATTTGTCTACATCATTTCAACAATCGTTCTGTGCATTTTGAATCGTACATACAACACTGCATGATAAAGGCCCACCGAGCAGATGCCGACTGCTCATTCTGCCGTGGTCTAGCTGTTGCTAGTTCTTCACCATGGTTTCTCCATATCCTAGTGACAATGTTAGTTTTTCGATGGTGAGGTTAAGTCTGTGCCTGGCTAGTTAAGACTTTTCTTTACAGGGGACAGCTCCTATAACAACTGCCAGCTCTAAGCATGACCTTTAAAAATGAAATGAGGGAGCGTTAACTGGAGTATTTTTTTTTTTTAATCTCCCAAGTGAGTTCAAAGGAATACAAGGAGATTTTGCAAGTAAAGTTTTAAGCCTGCACAAGAAAGAGACACCAATATCAGAAGCTGTTATCACAAGAAAGCTGATCTAACCTGCTTACAGTTCAATAGTTTCAGTGCAATGGGTTTTGACTCATTTGTAAACATGCACTTTGTAAGACAGTTTTATTTTGGAAACTGATATCAAACAAGAATAAAGAATTAAAGCAGCTCCACGCTGCACCTAGGTAATATAATGGGGCTGATCTGCAGCTGGTGCAAATCAGTATAGCTTCAGAGGGAATTAGCTGCGTTATCCTATTTTCTACCAGCTAAGGATTTAGTCTTTGAGAGTGGAGCATCATGTTTGGAGAACTCCAGTATTTTATGAGTAAAAGAGCAAGATGGAGCAGTAGAAAATATACCACATTCTCCTGTATGCTAAATCCCTGCAAGAGCCATTTAAATCCATGTGTTCTGTAGGGAGAGAAAGCTTATAATTAACGTTTTTATTATTCTTGGATTGGTTTGATAGTTTCTCTGCAAGCCTCTGCTGAAGAAGGATTACCTGGTGAGTCTTGCCAATTTGGAGCCCTGTATAACTCCAGGAACAGGCTGCCTGTTTTTCTTTCTCTCTGACAAACTATCAAAAATTTTTTGCTGGACCCACTAAATGTGGCAGCCATTTTCCTATAGCAAACTTCGAGATAACTTTCAGTATCAACTGTGTTTGCAAAACAACAAAACTCTGCCTAAATTGCCAAAAACTGAGCTGAGATTAAACCTCAGTGTTTTAGTTAATTTTTTCCCCAGTTTTTCCTTTTTTTATTCTTTGTTTTTTCTTCTTCTTCTTTTTTTTTTTTTAACCTAAGACAGTTAGGGTAGCCTGTCTGTGTTAACCACAATTTTATTTTGGTGGAAAACAAGGCTATATTGCCTAAGGAGTCACTTTTTTCCTCTCACAGCAAAATGTCAGTGAAAATCTTTCAGTGACATCCAGGTTTTGGGAAATGTTTCAATTTTGAGGCTTTTTTTTCAGTGTTTGCTCTCCAGATGATAAAACCAGAGAGATAGGAAACATGGGCAGTTCTGCTTACTCTTGCTTAGTGGCTCTTTTTTAAATTCACATCCACCAGGCGTGTGTTTATCGCATTCTGATTTGAATTTTAGGGCTCAAAATAAAGTTCAGTACTTTATTCAAATTCAAATGAACTGTGCTACACTCTGGCAGCCTCTAAGGATGTGGCAGGCCTGCAACAGCTCGGAAAGTGGAGAGCGTGGCAGGAGCTTACAGATTGGCTGCCCCAGTGCAAAGATATTCAAAAACCACTTTCTTGGGCAAGTTGAGCAGAGCAAAGGTGTGCAAGAAAACCTGAGCCAGTCTTTCCTGCAGTGCTACAGCTAATAAAGATGCACTCTGAGTTCATGTGGCAGAGGGCTGCATGTTAGAAAAGGTGGGTCTGATTTCGGGCTTCCTGCTGATGGCAGTGCTGTGGGAGTGCTACAGCATTATGGCAGTTCCTGCTGGATTTTGGGGGGGGTGGGGGGGGTGGTGGACATGCTCGATGTAGATGCTGGCCCAGAGGACTGAGCTCTCCTATGAGATTCAGGTGAACAAAGTATCTGCCACCGTTGATATAGTCAGTCACTCAAATAAAAGCAAGTGGATTGCAGCAAGGTTTATCGAGGCTTTGAAAGGAGCTGGATGCTGCAACGACACCTCAACCCAAAGTGCCACCTACAGCTCTGGCCTGAGCCTTGACTCCCGTTGTAAAGCCTCCGAGGGTGTTGGTTGAAGAACAGGAGTCTCAAAAAATAGGGCTCTGCCTACATTTTTCAGCAGGGTAACTGAAGAGAGAAAGCTGTGTTAAATTCCTTCTCCTGGGCATAGGTGCCATGATAAGTACAACTGGTCTCGTGGTGCCGTGGCATCACCTGAGGCCACTTTTGGCCCCATGTGTATGATGCAGTTCAGCACTGCCAGAAGAAGTCTCCTTCCAGCCAAGTATTCTCCTAAAATAGGTGCTTTTCTTTTAAAATATTACTTAATAAAGAATACACTTCTCAGTAAGCACTCCCTTTCAAACGACTGATACCCCTGGAGTCAGTAAAGCTGTTCATGTCAATAATTAGAAAAGTCATCTGGGCAACCTTCCCCTCCAAGAACTACCTCGGCATAATTTTTACCTTATTTATAACACTCTTTCCCCCAAAGCAATTTCACAGACAGTAGACGCACAGAGAGGAGAGCAAAAGTACGTGAACGTAGCAGGAGTTAGTCATTAATTATCAACCCACAAATTATGCAACATCCGTAAAACTTCTCGAGGGAAAAGTGTCTGGTCTTCAGTGCTCTGCTGGGAGCCTGCGGAACCTGACTCGTTCAGTCCCTGACTTACCCCTTTCTCATGTGGGAACAGTCACAAACGTTAGGACAGAAAAAGCAAAAGCTTGCCAGATTTTTCTCAGAGATGGAAGAGATCCCTGTAGGGAGCCATGGGCCGCCAAAACCAGTCTCAAACGGCGCTTTGTTCAGGTGGCTCCGGAGAGAGCAGCCCTGCACGAGAGCCAGGGCAGCGCTGGCCTTGCTCTCTGCTCTGGGGATCGGCCTCTTTGTCAGGCTGGGAATGCAAAATATGACAGGGCAAATCTATCCCTAGTAAAGAAGGTAAAAGTAAGCAGCCAAACCTGCCAAGGTTGAAGGGACAGGTTTTCAGCTCTTAGTTTCCAAATAGAGATGCAGCTGATGGGACACCTAAAAGAGACTTTTCAAGCATTTTCTGTGGATGTGGTGAGGGCAGCCGGGGCTGGGGCTCATATGAACATGGGGCTCCTCAGCTTGGTAAGTGACCTGAGGGGAGATGCAAGATCCCCAGGCCAAAATGCTTTGGATCTGGGGGAGGCCACCACGGCCACTGGGGCAGGGAGATCAGACCTCATCCAGTGCACTGAGGTGTTTGCCGTGAGCTGTGATTTCAGCAGCGAGGCCTCCCTGTAGCCCAGCAAGGCTTTGCTTTATGCTGTAAGCGAGTTCTTGAAGAGTTTTTTCCTGCAATGCCAGAGCCAGCTTGCTGCAGGCCAGGCTGCAATTTAGAGGGCACAGGGAGATCAGGAGCGAGGATGAGGGAGAGGGATGAGGGCAGCCCTGAGTCTCCAAAGCACAGCCACCTTACCTCAGGGCTGACGTGTGAGCACCGTTGTTGAGGTCTCCAGTGAGGAAGGTCTCCTGGCCAGGAGAATGTGATCCATCTGTTGGGCATCTCACCTGCCTGCCATGCGGAGCAGGGGCAGGAGCCTCCTAGGAGCTTCTGGCATAGGTCTTCATGGGAGTGATGGTCCAGCACTAAAAGAAAATGGGACATCAGCCCTCGGACTGCCATTCTTTGTCACAGGAGCAAGCGGAGATGATTGCCCTTTCTGCCAAAAAATGAAAATGTGATGAGCACCTATGAGAAGGGAATATGTTTTTACAGGATATTGCTCTTCTAAATGAAAATGCCCACTCTGAAACTCTCATAGAAAGTTGTTTTTTCATCCATTAAAGTTGTTCCCCTTAACCAACCTAGTACCCTCACTGTGACCCCCACAATAAGTAGCAACTTGTTACATGAGCAGTACCACTGTCTCCACAGGCATAACGCTGAAGAACAGATGGTGCTGTTTTGGGTAAATCAAGTTCCCAGAATCTGGTTTTATAAAACTTTGGACCAACAATTTAACTGGTTTGTGGCACTCCCTTTTTGTCATGCAATGAGCATAAATCCTTGCAGTTCTTGCATAACAAGGCTACACTGCTAAGATCTTCAGTATTTTTAAGATACTTGGGCCTGAGCTAAATGTAACACTGCACCTGTACAGGGGAGCGAAGCAGTCCTAACTCTTCCCAAGACTTGCACAGCAAATCTCTTGCATTGAAATTCCCAGTCTAACCAAAGAATTGCAGGTGTAGGTTTGGTGACAACCAAAGCCAAGAAACCAGACAAGGTGGGAAGCTCCATCAACCCCACCATGTTAACTGCTGAGGGGACGAGGGAAGATGGGGGAAGGATCCTGGTGCTTCAAGGCTGCTGGAAGGGAAAGGAACACTATTTTGCCCTAAACGGTCAAAGCCTGGGACTTTTACTGGCTACTGCCACTGCTTTGTCCTGGTCCAACAGCCTAAGGCAGTTTTTAGAAAAAACATATCTGTGAAATTTGAAATTCCCCTTGGCATCCCTTGCCCTCAATGCTAAGTTTTGGCAGGGTGCAATGCTGTGTTCCCAAGTGCTGGCCAGAGCGTGTCCAGCATGCTACAGCAAATGTGTTTTCTGTGCTACACGCTGAGCATCAGTGCTGGTCTTATTAATGCACACAAGCCCTCATATTTGAACTGTGCAAACTGCTTCTAACAGCTCCTTTCCCCTCTTTGTTCAAATAAACAATGGCCTTTGGAAATTTATTTTAATGCTGCCGAGACCAAATTGTTATTTAATTTAACAAATGAATAATTCTCCCTTCCAAATCCCCTTTAGCTCCACATGTATATTACTTAATAGCTTATCTATATGCCTATCAAATTCTTGCTCCTCTGAAAGAATACAATGAGCAACCCTTTGCTTGTACAGCTGATGAGGAGAGGGAAAGAGGGATATGGCTTCTCTCTTCGTTCCCGTCTTGCCATACAGAGAAAGAACGTACTTTGGTTTTCTATGGACATGCTTGCCAGCTTTTTTGGCCACGAGCTATCAAATTTGGAACTGCCTCTGGGAAGACATTTCTGATAAGAAATGCAACACAGGAAACATGTTTTCATCAATAACCCCTGCTGAAAGAATAAATTATAAAGATATTTTGTATCATTTAACTTAAAAGTTACTCCATTCTTGTTTGTTTGTTTTATGTATTCGGGATTCTTGTTCATGGGGATCCGTTAGCACTGTAAAGGCCCCCACACTGCAGCCTTTGCCTACCTGAGGAGCTATGTAGGTAAGCTGTAGAAAACAGTTTGCTCAGGACCACCTCTTTCCGGAGCTGGGAGCTGACCTTACCTCCTTCCACTACACTGCACCCCAGCGCCCTCGGCCAGCCCTTCGGCTTTGCCCAGGGACCTCCCTCTCTCCTGCAGGTAACGAGCAGCCCCGGCAGCACAAGCTGAACGTGAAAGCTGAGTGCTCAGCTCCAAGAGAGAAAAGAAAAGCCACGTGTGCTGTCCCTGCCGCCCTTCCAGGTGCTGTTAGGGCCCCCTCCTCAAGGAGCCATCGTGAAGAGCGTGCATAGGCAGACACCGGAGCAGCAGAGGAGGACAGGGGTGCAGAGCACCCTACGGGCATTAGACCCCCCTTGGCACAGATGGGAACACACCACCTCAGCCTCTTTGCAAACTTGGGCGTCACGGCATGCACTACCCTGCGTCACATTTCCAGGGCTTTTTCAAAGCCGGCGATGGCACCTTCCCCTCACATCACTACATTTTTGAAGGCCCTTTACTTTCACGATTTCTGCAAGAAATTTCTTGACAACTTTCTTCAGGAGCGAGCAGGGATAGCTTGTGTGTATATATATATACGTATATTGTATATGTTATTATAGATACTAGGACTGTCAAAAACATTTTCACCGCAAACCAGAGGGGCGCAGGCTCTCCACGGCAGTGAGTGCGCTGAGCTGCCAGACCTCACTGCGTCCTCTCTTTTGCCACGGCACCGTGACTGCACGGCACCGGTGCAGGAGCACTTCTTTTCCCAGGGAACCAACACGCTTCTTCACCCTCTGCCACCACGGCCAAGGTGGGTTCCCAGGCTGCAGTGAGGTTAACCTGCCCTCACCTAATGGGGCCCAATCAGATGCCCACGCTGGCCAGTGGGACTCCATGGCCCTTGAGTTGGGCTCTTGTGGATGAAAGTAGGCAGGAGGGGATGGCAGTGCTGGCTGAGCAAAATAACCTCTCTGCCTGCCTGGTGGAAGGGGAAAAAAAAAGATTTTTAGGAAATTAATAGGGTGAAGGGAGAGGATGGGCAACCCAGCTCAGCTTGGTGAGAACCAGTTGCCTTGAATATGGAGCCTGCATGGCTGCAGGGACTTCTCTTAGAGATGGGTCAGGAATCCTGCATCTTCCCTGGCTTTACAAAAATTACCTGTGGGGCTGAGGGCTGTGGAAAGCAGCAGCTGTGCTGCTCTGTGCATATTTCAGGTATTATGAGCAATATTCAGGTATTATTTCACACTTGAGAGTGTGAAAAGGTGTATACACGGGAGCAGAGATTAGGCAGCATTGGGCGAGCCTGCTGGGTACGGACAGCACTTCAGCTGCTGAACTGCAGTTTTCCTTATCCTTTCCCTTTTGCCTCTCCAGCTTCTCTTCAGTCTCAGGCTGACTTCTGGATTCATTCAGCCTCATTCCCCAAATCCTCAGATCTACAGAAAACATTTTCCAAGGCTTCTGCCCTTTTACTTTGTACTTTTTAAAAGGGACTTTGGAATAAATAAAACCATGAAATAATACTAGAGGGCATACAGTAGGACCTACCATGTCAAATTATAAATAAACTGAAAACGTTTGAGAACAAACACCCCCATCACCTTCCCCCTGCAAAAGGCAGCATTAGAAACATTCTTGTATTTAGGTTAAAATGTGAGGCCTAAGCAGTTAAAAGGCAATGTGCTCTAAAGCTTCCCTAATCTATTTTCCTCCAATTCTTTCCACCTCTAAGAAGCTTGTGGAGTTAGTTGCCGATTAACATTCAGGAAGATTGTACTCTGTCTCCAGTTCATTGCTCTCTTGTTGGCTTATTGTTATTCAGAGCCCATTTATTGTAGATGAGCCATTCATTTTCCTCTAATTGGATGGGATTGGATTTCACTTTCATTGTTGGATGCATTGAAAGCCCGGGAGGGGCTGTGGGGATCAGCCCAGGGCTGGGGAGATTTAACTCAGCACAAAGTTTAGGTTGCAGCTGAAAGAAGCTGCAAATTTTTTTTATTTTTTTTTTTTTTTTAACGTGCAAATACCTCATGGCTAGATTTGCAAGGTCTCCCTTGTGATTCCAAACACCTTATTGTGTAACTTTCAGTACTTTTGGTATTTTTATATAGTTCCTCACCAAAACACTCATCACATGGGCATTGCTAGGAAGATTTCTGAGCATCAGAAACCCAGCAAGGGCTTTGCACCAATGTCCCTCCTGTCAGGATCTAACTGGCTTTCTGACACTCTCAAATGTTTGGATTAAATCCTTTCACAGTGCCCAGATCATGCACCGTAACATCCTTCCCTGCAAATCTGCTCAGATTCATTTTGGGTAATACGAGTGTCTGCAAGCAGAAGGTAATTTGGAGACTGTGCTCTGCAGTTATTCGCGCTGCGAATTGCTCCAGTAGCTACCGCGTCCCCACCTAAGGGCAAGCAGAAGGCTGAAGATCCTGCCTGGCACTGAACCACAGCCCGCTTTTGTGGTACACACACAAGCCTGGACCAAACCCATCTCTCCCAGCCATCTCATAACTCACTCCGAACTGCTGGCAGCAGAGCTGAAAATACACATGGGCACCCACACGCGGGTCTGCATGTCACTCAGTCGGCGAGCTGCCATACCGTGTGGGAGCCCCCTTCCCAGTCAGGAATACGGAATGGCTGTGGTCACAGTCTGG
This sequence comes from Aviceda cuculoides, assembly GCA_035590195.1. Lineage (NCBI taxonomy): Eukaryota > Metazoa > Chordata > Aves > Accipitriformes > Accipitridae > Aviceda > Aviceda cuculoides. The sequence goes on along the minus strand of JAVJGG010000024.1, from coordinate 24,105,788 downwards.
GCAAGGACAGCACAGCCGCTCCAGGCTCCTGGGCTGTAGCATCGCACACCTCACTAGACAGCTCAGGGATGGCAGGGAGATAAAACAGCCCTCCGTGTCCCCTTGGAAAACCACGTCTGCCTAGAGCAAGTCTCAGGACCTAACTGCCTGAATTAAAGGCAATATTAAAATTAAACTCAAGGATTTAACTGTCTGAAAAACAGGTGTCTGATCTGCTGCAGGTTGCTCTGGAGTCAGGGGAGAGACGGGCACCTCTGAAGAGCGAGTGATGCCTCCCGAGACAGGTTTCATGGGTGGGATGAGCGGCAATCCAGAGCGGAGAAGCAGTGAGATGCTTACCATAGATGCAGCTCTGAGCTCTTAGCACATCCCCTAAAAGTCCCCTAAGCATCCCTAAACTCGCCTCTAAACATCAGCTGGCAAGATAAACCCAGGGGCCGTCTTTCTGGGAGAGAAGGTGGAGGGAGAGGAAAAGGAGCAGGGAGGCAGTATGAGGCACTATGGCAAAACTACTGTGGTATGTTGGAAGGGTTAACATCTGGCCTGCTGCAGATGTGTGTCTGTCCGATAGGGACCTGGGGGCTGACTGAGCTGGGGTATTTACACGGGAATTTCTCCAGCAAACTGCAAGGATGTACTGCAGCCCTTCCCTTGGAGGGGGCCCATTTTGCATCTCTCTTTTCTTCTAGGGCACAGATTTTCATTAAACATGTAGGAGTGTCACCTCTCTGACACCTTTACTGCGCTGAGGGATATGTCTGAAACTGGCCACCAGGTTTAAGAGTTACCAGAGGGGGCACAGGGAAAGGAGGGAAACATGTGTGTGCCTACACACTGATGGCGTGACTGGAAAACAGGTTATTAGAAGGATGAAACAGCTATCAAAGAAATTGTTGAGAAAGACCCTCTGCTCATGCACAGAAGAACCAGCGAAACCCATTTGCTGCAGATCTGTCCCCAGTTGCTGACAGCACCTAAGAACATGCCAGCTTGGCCCAAAATCCTACCTGCAGTAAGGTATTTATTAATTTCTTTTTCATGTGGATCGTCTAGTATTTTACAGAAGCTACATGCACACTTGAACCCCTCCCTCCCCTCTCCCTACCTCCTTTAGTTAAATTTTAGGTGACCTGATACCTCTGAGAAATCCACCTATCACTCACACTTGGTGGAAGGAGACCAGCAGAGACCACAAGAACCTGGGTGGGAGGCAGAAGGACCTGTGCATCAGGCAGGTTGAAAATAAGACAATTAACACCAGCCCCAAAGACCAGGCTCTGTCCGAGACACAAGGTATTTAAGACGTTAACCGTTAAAACTGATAGATCAAGCAATGAAGACAATGAACAAAGGTGCCTGAAATTTTAAAAAAATATTAAAAACAAGAGGTAAAATTTGACCTTGCTGAGAATTTTTTGTTTAAAAGGACTATGGGAGACACTATACCTAAAAGGCTTTGACATGAAGCCCTGCATTACAAGTAACTGGTACAAAGCACAGATGTTTTGAGGGCCTGCAGCCCACAATAGCACATGAAACACCAATGACAGCAGCAAACCTGGCTGTCCAGATTCAAACATGAGTCGACCAATGGAAGAGCTTCAGGTGACAGCAAGCCCACCAGACCTCACAGTCTGTTTCTTCAATGTCCGATTAGGCACATAAAATATTATTCTGGGTTTTTTTCAGCTTCATTAAATAAATCCAAGTTTTACATACCTTCTTCTTATGGAGATATTTGGTGGTTGTCAGTCTCTGGCTCTTGGTGGTTCCTGAGGTCTCCAGGCCCTTATTAAACAGTCTGTGAATGGTAATTAAACAAAGCAAGTCTATGAGCTCAACAGCCACTATCCCGGGTTTGCACCTCCCCTGGAAAATTGTGGTGGTCTGTAAAGAAGAAATTACAAAACCCATCTGCTTTGGCTCCCACGCAGCCTCCACTTAGCTTTCCCCTGAGTGTGCTAAGCAGCACGATCGTAAATCATCTCACTGGGTTTTTCAGGCCTCTGCAGATACGTGGGATAGGGGCACTGAAACCGGCCATGGTTGTGGTCACACTAGCACCGTACGGAGCAGATCAACTCCTTATGGCTAACAGCGCTTCTCCGCATTCCCCACGCAGGGATTAGGGAGCCTCTGCGTAACTCATCAGCTTTGACCATGACACACCATCTCTGTCCTACCTCCAGCATTTTCAGTTTATTTTCCAAATCATGGATGCAGACTCTGAGTCCCCCAGGGCCACAGGTCTTCCAGGAACCTGTTGGACATTTTCCTTTGGACAATGTTCTCCAGCAGCAGTTACAGCTCAGATCCTGCTGAGCTACTTACAGGCATGCTCCAGGCACTGCACCAGCTTTAGCATTACTTGTTCTCATAATATTACTTCTTACTTAAGCAGGGACCATGCATTTCTACCTTTAACCCAGCTTCAGGAGAACCTTTATCTGTAAAATCATATCAACCCACATTGGTGAACATCTAGGTTGTATCATACACTCAGAGTTCAGCTATTTTTCTCCTTTTTTTCCAACTATCAACTACAAAGAGGCAGTGAGACTCGCGCAGAATCATCATCCCAGGCTAGGAAGTTTGCTTCCCAAAGTCAAAACAGGGCAGTGGCAGAGAAATCAATGTGCAGGCAAGGGAACTCTTACCTCTTCTGACCTTGGGAACAGCTACCTTCCAGTTTTTCCTCTCACACATCAGCCACACCAAACTCCACTCTTCTCTAAAGAAGAGCAAAGCCAAACTGCTCATCCCACAGACACAGAAACTCTGGGAGGTATTGACCTCTACTGATGCAAGGGCTTTACCAAGCAAAATCTAGCAGAAATAGTAAAAATTACAGCCTTTTTAAACTCTTCCAAACAATTACAGAAGGAAATGAGAACTTTCTGTGCCATTTTAATGTCCTGCTGTTTTAGTAAAAAAATTTGACATGACTTTTATTTCATTTCAGGATTTTTTCTGATTTTGCCTTGTCCTTGTTTACTTATTTTTCCTCCCTCCCATTCTTAGAGAATTTGCAGAGGTTAAAAAGAACGCACGCACACAAAAATTGGGAAACTGAGAAAACGGATAATGCTTTTTTCCATTTGACTACCTTTTCCAGATGTTTTTGAATGGGAACAATCAACCAGGCAAAAAAGGCCTTGAATGATAAATAATAAAAAAAAATAATGGGGGGTGGGGAATGACAGAAGTGGGAAGGTGAAAGCAAAGAGCAGTTGGTTCCTAAAAGCAGGACATCCCACCCCAGACTGCACCACCTCACCCTCCGACTGCAGAAGCAGAGGTTATTCGCAGGCGGACCAGCTCTCCTGGCCTTGCCTGCTGCACGCCTTTATTTCCCAGAAAGCCTCTTTCCAGGCCCAAAACAGGTAGCAGGAGTGTCTGCTTCTCACCGGGCGGACGCAGGAGCTACGGTGGCACTGGCGCAGCCTTACCCGTACTCGCGGTGTGCCTCTGGAAAACACAAGACATACTCACAAAGGCATTTTGCCTTAGGCTGGGAAAAACTGTCCTCATCTTCCATAGTTGTCCAAGAAATGACAATGAACAAATGGCTCCCTGTCACTTGTTATTTTATTATGGGTTTGCCTTCATGCAAACAAGCTGCGTCATGACCTAGGGAATGAAAACCCCCTGATTCTTGCAGGTTTGCACCCAATATTGCCGTTTCCTCACTGCGGTAATTCCAGCTGCCCACCCCTACACCTCTTACAACCCTGTCACACCTCTCGCCGTGCCTCAGGAAGGGCCCCAAGCCTTTCCAGTGTGTCCAGGTCCCCCGCGGGCGGCCGGGCAGGACCTGTCACAGCCCCTCACAGGGACAGCCCCGGGGCTTTCTGCCTCTCCGCTGGCCATTGGAGGGCTCATTTCTATCTGAAGCATAGGGTAGGTCCTAACGTACACTGCTATGAATAAAAAAAGACAGGCCACTAGTTAACAAATAACAAAGCCACCACAATCAAAGCATCTGCGTACATCCTTGGGGTGTATCGTCTCTGGAGAGGACAAGCCTGGCCGTCAACTCAGCTGCAGTGCTGCCAGGGTGGCGAGGACAGGCCAGCCATTCCCCGGGGGGAATTCCCGATGGCAACGGCCCTTCTCCCTCTGCCCCAGCCTGCTGGGGAATGGTCCTCACTGGCTTTCCCTGCCCCAGGGCTTGGGTAGAGCAGTCGGTCTCTGCCGACCTCGTTCCTTCTTGTACGGGTGGGCCCGTGAAGGGCCGTGTCTGCCATGTTGTGTCTGCGGCCCGGGCCTGGCTCACCGCGGTTAACTGGCGGGAGGCCTTGCAGGGCTGCCGGGACACAAAATGGCGTTTCCTCCTATGGCTGCTGTCCCCAGGAAAGGGAAAAACATCATTGTTTTCCACCATGCCTCCCAAAGGCCAGAGAGACTCGTACCAGAGCGGCCCAAGGTAAAAAAAACCCCTTAAAGCGGGGCGTGCCGGGAGCGAGGCAGCAGGGCACTGCTGTGCCGGGCAGGAGCCGCCGGGGCAGCCCGGCCCGGCTCCCCAAGGAGCGACGTTCACCAGTGTCCCGCTGGCCGTTTTGTCCTGGCCTTATTTATTTGTTATGAATAATTACAGCTCCCCTTTCCCCTCCCCTCCGGCCTGGGCACAAAGCAGCCCGCTCCCCAAAAGGCAGCGGCATGTAAAAGTTTGTTGTCGCATCTCCATTAAACTGTACACTCTCCGCCCGCCGGCGATAATGCACTTCAGATAATTCGTTGACGCAATATATTTTCCAGGATAGGCTTTTGTTTTCTTTCTTGGCCGCTCACCCTCTTTCTGTGGTCAGTTTTGCTCATTTCTCTTGTAAGCTGTCTAGAGGCAGAGAAAAGGCTTTCAGTTTTAAGCAGTTTCCTTTTCAGTTCCCCTTTATTGAATTCCGACCTCCATTTTTTTTTTTTTTTTTAAGCATAGGGACATCATTTATCTTGGACTTTAAGTTGCAGGGGCCTTCAAGGGGCTTCTTTTTTTCTTTCCCAGCTGCATTTGTTGACACACAGTCAATCTGTTTTTTGCCTTCGTTCCCCCTCTTCCCCCCAGCAGGCCATAAAGTATCGACAGCTGTGCCCTTTATTAGCATAGCCATTTTAAGCACAACAAGGGGGAAGAGACTAAATATATTACAGCCATTACCTCTGTCAAAAAGTGACAATTTTAAAACATTTTAGCTTTTCACTGTGAAAGCCGGCAGCACAAAAGAAAGTGCTATAATTTTATTGTAAATGCTTTTTAAATATGGGTCACTTGGCCATAATCAATAGAAAGGATGGAAAAGTTCAAAGCTTGAGAACAGTTCAGGCAGATAGTAGAATTTTTTTTTTTTTTTTTTAAAAAGGCTTGTCTTTAAAATATGCTAATTGGGGCAAAAATACAACAGTGAGAAGCATGCAAAATAAGATCTTTTTTCTGGCGGTTTTGTTTTCCGTACAGCTCTGTTCATGCTTTTCCCATCTACTTATAAGTGTGTTTTACAACTTGGATGGGAATTATTCCTCCTCAACAGGGTGTTATGAACATTTAGGGACTGAGAAAACATGAGGGAATCCAGGCAGGCACTACTCTCTTCTAAAAAAAAAAAAAAACCAAAAAACCAAAAAACCAAACAACCCCCAAAACCACTACTGTTTTTTCAAATGCCTTTGGAAGTGTGACATGCTGCAGCACTGTGATTTACCAGGCAAGATCACTTCTTGAGCATAAAATAATCCTGAAGCCTTAGAATTCTGGTATTTTAGGTTCATGTTTGGATTCTTACACTTTGTGGCTTTTATATGACAGAAACTTGTGTTTTAAGCTTCCAGAATGAAGAACTGGCCTTCTTGATTAGATGAGGACTAACAATGCCCACAGTCAGCATCTGTTATGAGCTCTAAAAGGTAAAAGAGGGCTTACAGATGCCCTGAAGCCTGTGGATCTTGGCTGCTTTTGTTTTAATTTGTAATGGATTTATCAGGCATAGAGGAAGGGGCAATCTCAGCAGGGTTTATTTTGAATAGCTTCACCTTCCTCTCCGTTTGTAACATCTGGAGAGAACTTGTAAGTCTTTTCTCTCTCTTGTCTGTACCTCCTTAATTGCAATTTTTGCTCAAGGTTTCACTTTGCTTTTTAAATTTCAGAACATATGTAAAACTTGGCTTACACCAAGGCAAGTTGTTAAACAGGCTCCCAAAAGCAAAGCTGCTTTAAAGGATCTATTTAAGCAAAAGTCCATGAAATCCTACACACATTATACAGTACCTATCAACTGTTGCAATGCAGCATCTGTCTTGTAGTGGTTCCTGGGGACCTGTAGGCCACTGCACTAAGTGCTCTCCGAATTTGCAGGAGAGAGCAAGCGAGCATCCTGCTCTGGGAAGAGTGTGGTCCATGGCAAAGGGGAAACGGGAAGGAATTCTCACCACCCATCTTTTGGCAACCAATTTAGCAGTTAAATGTAACCAGCTGGTCTCCCCAGGCTCCCTCTGTAGTCGAGGGAGGGAAAGCAAAGCTCCTGCAGAGGGTCATTCAGTGCACCCAAATTAGCCTTACTCTGAATTGTCCTCTCTCTCATCCGTGACTGGAGAAGGAGTTTGAAGAGACTACCCGGGTAATTTAGCCAGCTGAGATGGGTGGTCTGAATAATTCCTTCCCCACCAACCTCTAAAAGCCTGCCTAGGTACCCCACAGAGATTGGCATGCCGTCGGAGGGATCAATTCCCAAGCACGTCAGCAGCTCAGTAATCTGTGCTCCCGCTAGCTCTAGAGAAAACTGGGATGCTCAAGGAGCTTACTTGATCCTGTTGGACCCTGTAGCTTCCAACCAGGGCAGGGAGCTGAGCTGAGCCACACACTGTCAGATGATGCTGTCGGACCGGTTGTGGCAATGGTCAGGTTTGGGGGATTTTTTTCCCCCCCACCTGTCAGACTGCATCTGCTGTCCTCAAGCTTGGCCAGAGGCCACTGAGATGGGATTAGCTGCAGGACAGCCTGGCCCTCAGAGATGTCTCATGGTGGAATTGAAAGTGGCTCCTGTGCTGCATACACAGGAGACATGGCTGCTCCTACCTCCTTCCCAACGAACGAGTTTGGTCCCTTCTTGTGGGACTCCCTCTTCCTCATCCTTGCTTGTACAGAGCGAGGAGGGTGGCTTGCTCTCAAGAAGGAAAGCAAGTCACAGAGGTATGGCACACCTCCAAAACGAGGGACAGACATGCAACAGCCAAAGCATTACCGATCCTTGCAATAAAAGGCAATACCCTAACGAAGGCACAGCCTTCCACGGGGCCAAGTAACAGGTAAAAGCAGAGCATTCACCAGACTTACCTGCAGAAGACAGTGCTGCTGGTGGCGAGAGGAGGAGCTCCGGAAAACACTCAGCTTCACTGCAAGTAGGCAAGTACCACCACTTTCCATGCCACGTAGCCACCTGCGTCTCCCCCATCTGCCTGCCCTGGTTACCCCCAGGCAGCAGGAGATGGGCACGGTGACCTCCCAGGCGTCACCTCCAGCAGCCAGGGCCTCGGTGGTCCTCAGGTCACCCCCAGGCAGCTGGCTGGCAGCGGAGGTCAGGAAGGAGTTACGGCATACCTTTCCAGGCTCTTCTGCCTGCTCTTCAGCCAGCGCCGAGAGAGCCGCTTCCGCATTCCCAGGCACACTCAGCTGGAGGATACATGACAAAGCTAAAAGGATATCACTTCCTCCCAAAATTCTTGGTCTAGATATTGCATCACCAGAGTGAGAACATGCATTTTGGGGAGAACCAACTTCAGGATGAGCAACGGCTTTTGCATGAAGAAACCAGGAACGTTCCCTATCACTTTTCATAAGAGCCAGAGCCATCCGAGTAACTAAGATGTTAATGCAACAAAGATTTTTGTTTCCAGGATTAAATTGTGCTCGCACTCTTTTTTTTTTTTTTTTTTTTTTTTGTCTGAAAGTGAGCTGCATCTTTGCACTACCACTAAATCATCATTTTTCCATCTTGACCAGAAAAGAATCTGACCTGGGCAGCTGTTTAACGTGCTGCTCATCAAAGACCAGCAAAGTCTGGCTCTCAACTGTTTGAACAGTGGAACAGTCCTTTACAGCCAGCCTTATTAAAGCACAGGATTTTATTAGCTGTTTTGTGGTAATAAGGTGAAGGACAATGTTGTGGAATGCTCCTTCAGGAGATTTGGGATCTTGTATACTTTGGGGTTTACTTTCCTCCTTCAGACTAGGATGCTTAGCAACCAACTAATACGACAGCTTCATTGTAATATTCTCTTCCTTAAAGCCACCTTTGACAACCAATTTTTCACCCAGGTAGGGGAAAATTATTGCTTGAAGAACTATAAGAGAAATATACTATGGCCCAGTTGTTCTCTCTCTCTTTTTTTAAGCCATTACAGACTTTCAGGTACTTGGAAAAACTCCAGATATAGGGTGAAAAATCTACTTTGGCCACACGCATATACAGCAATGTTGTATATTCAAAACATTGAAGCTAATGTGGTTTTCCTCTTTGGCAAATTTCTTTAAAGTTCTGGTAATTTTCTCACAACAACATTTTTAACAGATTGTAAACGTCCCTTTTTCCTGAAAACCACTTTTGGGGCACATAAAGTTTCAATTAGTATTTGAGAATACCAGCCAGGAAGTTTTCATGAACATTTAAACAAATATGTCTGCGTTATTTTGCAAAAGAACAAAGTATTCTGACAAATTTCAGCAATTTCCCATCATCTTTTGTTTCATAACTCTAATGGGAAACAAAGAAAAGCAAAGCTTCCAAATCATTGATGAGCTTTAATGAGAACTGTGTTACTTCGGACGGTTGATGCCAAAATAAAGATCGAAACACAAGTTTTTGTATTTGGGACTGACTGTGAAAGACTTTTTGGGAATGAAAGGTACACGTCTCTGAAACCTGCTGGCTAAAACCTTTAGTCCCCACCAGAAGATCTATTGACATTTTACTCAGAAGACTTCCTTCTTCCAATTACAGTATTTTGTGTGTCAACTACACTCAAATGTTTTGGAGGAAAAATGAAAGCATGTATTTACATAATCAAATATCATTATTTCATATAAAACAGAGTAGCTTGTACCCTACAGAATGAAATGCATTAGTCAAATACGTATATAATGACTCTATCAGAGCTACTGCTAGCACAGGCAACAAACCTTTCATTGCTCTCCGGGCTTCAGACTAGCAGGTATTAAAACACTGCAGGTTACAGCAGATTCTCACGGTCGCGCTGAACAGGAACTTCAGATTCTCGTTCAAATGCAGATGCGGCACGTCTGTGCTCTGTTGGGGAGGAAAGAGAGAGCATTCCCCAAACTGGTCCGGCTCGCTGACCCGTTTGCCAGTCTAAATAAGGTTCAGTCACCCAAGCCTCCAATTTTGGAGGTTCGGTTTTGAAAAGAAACTCAGAAGCAAATCCTAATTTCACAGTAAACAAAGAATTCCAGGGAGCTTTTTTTTTTTTTTTTTTTAAACAACAAAATATTTTACTTTTCTCCAGACTCCCAATCCAAGAGAAATCTTAACATATGCATGGTTACTTTGAAGAGAAAACATCACACAGCACACAAGGAAGCAGATGCACTGTTTGTTGGAGGAACTTTGTCCCAAGATTTTCCCAGATCTCCAGCCAGTGCAGCTAAGGACGGACCTATGTTACATTTCAAAGATAAGCCAAAAATCTTGCAGCACCCCTTCCACAAACTATCATCTTGGAACAAGAGATGCTTTGGGATACTACACTAGTGGAGGTTATTAATTTATCTAGATCAACCTGCACTACAGGCAACCCAGTTATGAAAATCACTCCAGCTAGAGGATTCAGGCAGAACCTTCTATACCTGGTCTTCATTTTTTTTCTTTTTAATTGAAGCAGCGTCTCAAGTCTGTAAAACCTACTTTGAGCATGTATTTTCCAAGATAAACTAAACAGAACAACTCTGTTTATTGTGGCTATTTTTGCCCTGTTGCAATTGGCAGAGGCCAGACCACAAAAGCCTCATGCTATACCATTTGGAACAAGGTCCCTGGACCCATTATTATTAATCTCTTTAGCCAGCTAATTGTAGGAGCATATTCTACAGCTTTTAAAGCAACAAATGGGGATTTTGCTCTTTTTCATGCTCTGTAGTCATCTCTCTATAGCAACCCATATAGAAGCCTATTACCGAAATAACTGCTCCTCCAGCCCCAAGAAACAGCCTCAGCCGATACCAAGACAGGACTCGATTCCTCATTAACAGAGCTAGTTAAGTTTTGCTCCTCAGGGAGGCTTCATAAATTCTTTGCACCTGCAGCGCACATAATACTTGCCTGGGCTGGGCTCATAGTCATCAGTGGATGACGCTAAAGCCAGAATTACATTTTTGAGACCCAGCTTAGATGCAGCTAAGCATACTTCTTGCGCCTGGACAACCCCTCCCTCCCTCCTTTTGGATTCATACATAATAGGTATTATTACAGTATTATAAATACATTGATGGGTTTTGCTTTAGCTATTGCTATGTGGGAACAGTAACTGGCTTCCTTTTCCCCCTATGCAAATTGTGATGCTCCATGTGGATGCAGCAGACAATATAGCCCAAATCAAGTCGTAACCCAAAGCATCAATAATTTTAACATTCAGAAAGATCCCAGAATACAGAAATGTATACAATTAATGTCCCTAAGTTCCCTTGGGGTTTTTTGTTTTGGTTTTTGGGGGGTTTTTTGGGGTTTTTTTGTGTGGTTTTTTTTGTTTGTTTTTTTTTTTAAAAAAAGAGCGTTGCTATGGCTGGGCAGTATCCTTTGGGAAAACAAACTTAATGGCTGAGAAGACAGCAGTGCATTATTTCCTTTTAGTCCTTTTGGAAGGCTAAGGAGACCTGTGGAAGCTCCTCACATGGAAAACCACAGCATGATTTCATACCAAGTCCTCCTCCCTTTACAAGGTCTTTGAACACCACCTTCCTTAGTTCAGGGAACCAGTGTCAAGTCATAGGAAACAAACTGGAGAACCTTCACCAACCCCTGAAAGGTTCACAAGAATGGCATGTGTATGCTTCTGAGGGGAAAAAAAAAAAAAAAAGAGTAATTACAAACTAGGACTTTAATTATTCTTCATGTAATTCATGCTGGGAGAAACACACATGGAAAGAAACCAAGCAGGCAAAGAGGCAACAACAGCAGTGCAGCACGCCTAAAACTTTAATCTTTGTTTTTAAAGAGTACAGAGTTGAAAGCGACACTTTCTTCTCCTTCCCACTCTATGCCATCGTTTCCTAAGTTCTCCCTAAAAGGAAATATTTCTTTGTTGATTAGTTTGATTTCCCTTCAAGTGAGGCGCACCCGCTAATCTTCAAAAGTAGGCCCCGATTCAGTAAAACACTTGCACATGCACTTCACTTTAGTCCACTCCCATTCATGGCAACATTTAAGTGTACATACTTGAATGCTGTTTTGAATAGGGATGTTTTTACTTAACCAAAGATGGGGGGGGGGACAGGGGACGTATATTTGTGTCGTCTTAATGGTGGAGGGGGGAGGGAGGACATACAACATACATCATCTTGTTCCCAATTTAAAGGTAATTTTAGCAGCAGTCAGTGACTGACACATTGGTAAAATCTTAAGCAGCAGCTTAACCACAGAAGTGTGTAGCAGTAAGAAACCCAATGAGATTTTAAAAAGGGTAGCTCTGAAATCACTGCTGAACGCAAGTTAAAGCAGCTTCACAAGGTCAGTCAGACTTCCAAGTTTAAATGCCCTCTGCTCCTAATGCAATTAAGCAAACACACTTCTTTAATTACAATTATATAAAGAGAGAGACTGGCAAGACAATACAAAAAAATAAAATATCAAGAATGGGAAAAACCTACAGAGTGCAGAAAACAGGATTCTGGAAAATTAAAGTGTTCATATTTTATTTTACATTTTAAACTTTTGCTTTTTATCCCTTTGAAATACATTTAGTTTTAAATTAATAAAGATCATAAACTAATAAATTGATATGTTCTTTAAACAGACATAATAAAAATTCAGACATTACACCACAGGACCCATCATTCAAATATTCCAATAACAGAACAGTTAAAGTGATGCTGGCTAATGCGAGGATAAAATGCCTAGATAAAAGATGTCATGGCTTTAAGGAAGAGTGTGGATTAGAGGAGAATTGAGAGTGAAGCAGGTGATGCTTTAGTCTGAATCTGAACTGTCTTGCTTGTTGGTATGGTACTGGCTGACTGCTTCTTCCAAAGGAGCCATTGTACCATCCGGCCGCACTCCCATTGGTTTTATAAGCTCATCTCTGTAAGAGATTTAAAAAAGAATATATATTAGCATATGCACACATATCAATTCACATTTGTATAATACAGTCACATACAGTATATGCTTTAGTACATAATAAGCCTTTAAAAGGAAGTTATTTCTGCTAAAGCCCTCTGTTTTGAAGAAAGAGGAACAAAAAACCTTGCAAAATAGGTGGGAGGGAAAGAGCAGGACAGATAAAGACTTCATTCATGTAGGCCAAACCTACTTAGCCAATTAAAGACACCATGAAAAGTCAGTGCCTAATAGGCTCAAGACAAGGAGCAGGTTCACTGTTTTAGATACACAAACTAGCTTTTCTCCTAAGAGTTCTCTGACAGCCATTTCTTCCTAAAATTTCACCTGCCATTCTGGCCAATATACGTCCAGGCAATTAAAACAATGATTTGATACATATTTATCTTGTTGAAGGAAATAAATCAGTTATGGGAATAGACTCTGCCTACCCCACTACTAGGGATGTGTAAGTACTTGTTGATTCATTTAAAAAAAGCTGACTGATTCTAATACTATTGCTTTTGTTTGTGGCAGTTTAATTACAGGATTGACAGCCATTTTAATCTCTTCAAAGCTCCAAAGGCCTCTCAGCAGCTAATCCAATTATATCTACTCCACAAGCTACAGCCTCATCTAAGAGATGATTAATTATTGATTAAGCCAATCAAAAAGTATTAGCAAAGATTTATTTAATCCTTACTTTTTATCACCTCATTTATATGTGGATTATGGCAAAAGCTGTAAGGGCAAAGATAACATTTTGATTTTCTGCTGGAAAAAAAAATAAATGGAAAATACCTCTAAATATTCAGGAGTCACCTTAAATAAAGGAGCGGAGGCTTGATGTCAATTTACCCCTTGCTTGAAAGGCAGCCCAGTAAAACTGCCAATTTAACATACATATACCACCCTCCCGAGCCATAGACAATAAAACTCCATCACTCAACGGGAAGCAAAGGCATTTCACCAGCTCTCTGCCTGGTCTGCACTACTACCTTGGCTGAAAAAAGGGACAAAAATTGCTTGTACACAGCTGGCAGCCCAACCTTAACACAACCACAGGAACAGCAAGAAAGACATCAGCTAAATTACATGGCATGTGTACACTAGATATCGTACAGTCAAGCAGCAGTTAAATTAAGCCTCCAAGAGTCTTTTTTGCTCAGGAAGAGCAGAGACCAGCAACAGAAATGCAGCTGTTTGCACAGATGTGGCAATCAGATACTACAGTGATAAGCCCACGAATCCCACTGCCTGCAGCATTTAAAACGTGAGAAACTGGTCCTAGAGAAACTGCTGTGGTTTGGGTAACCAGGTCTGGGTGAGAAGCTGGGGGCCAGGGAAGGAGGTTTGTAATGAACATACTCGAAGAGCACAGGCCAGACTCTTCTTCTTTGTGCGTGTGTAGGAGTGGGATCTATCTTGAAACAGACTGGAGATAGTTTGCCATACTTGAGGACTGACAGAAAGTCCTCTTCCTTCAGGCAATGCTATCTATCGTATGCAGATTCTGCCCAAATGAGACTGCTCCTAAGTTTTCAAGTATCTGCTGGAGATGTGTGCAAGAAGAGATCAAAAGAATACTCGAAACCAGATGTGAAAGGGCTCAAAAAAATGCAGACTGCAGTTCTAGTGTCCAAACAGGACCAGAACCCTGCCTGCCTGCTGTAGGAGTCCCCCCAAAGGCAAAGCCAGAGTGCTCTCGAGTTGCATCTAATAGCAAAGCCTTTTTTCACAGGAAAAAAGCCTATACATCTAACGCCTTTTTGGCTTTTAAACTTTAAACACCATAATACAAAACAATTGCCCTTTGAAATCTGTAAGCAATCTTGCAACAATTCTTGAGCACCACTTACTCAAGTCAAGCCTCAGTAGTTACCTCATACACTTATTTTTGGAGAAGAATAACCTGAAGAGTAAGTCCTTGCTCATATTTTTTAAGTCCTAAAAGTAAAAAGATAGCCGCAATGAATGAAATCACCTTTGATTGGCCTCTGAGAGGATCCTAGATTTTTCTTTTAAAAACCACAACGCATACTCTTAGGTTGCAACTTTAACACTGCAGCTAGAAGTCATAGAATCACATAATTTACTAGTCATTTACAATTTATTATTGGTAATAAATAAATTATAACGGCTAGTAAAGGATAAAGAAACAGTTCAAGAAAAAGGAAAGAGAAACATGGGAAAACAAAGTCCCAAGGTCCCCTTATGTGGGGACCTCCCTCTCCTCACATAAGGATACTTATATCTGTAAATACTGTCAAGAAGTCCAATCTCACCATCTGTCAAATATAAAGACATAGCTCTTTCTCTGCAACTCCACTTTCATGCTTCACTTTTACATCCTGCTACACACACTCAGAACTTGGTACAAACATTTTCTCTCCCAGTGACACACCCATACGC
>JAVJGG010000024.1:24057889-24091030 GCA_035590195.1 Aviceda cuculoides | reverse complement strand
GGGGATAAATGCACCACATTTTGCATGACAATGTCATGCAGAAGTCTGAGTCACTGACGTGCATTTGTGTCGTCTTTCGCAATGCTCAAAAGCCTGTTTCTCAGCTCACTGTATTCATTTCCAAGTGCCCCATTACAAACTGTGTTGTATTGCATTTGAGGTTCATTCCCAATGCATTTCCTCCTCTCTAGCCTTTAGCTATGAGCTGGGATGAGCTCCAATTTCATAGAATAACAGCGTGTTTATCAATTACCTTTCTTTTCCTGCTTCGCAAGTCCTTGAGCAGTATGAAAGCTGGTTGTTACAAGTTTGCTGTTCTCTCTGTATTAGGAGGCTGAACTCCATATATCCTTCCTCACACAAATGCTACCCAGTAAAACGGAACTGTATGAAGACAGAAATATTGTAGGCCACCAAAAGAAGAAGTAGGAGGAGAAGCAGGGATCAGCCTATTTTTTTCCTAACCATAATTTAGTCCTAAAATGGTGTAAAACACGGCATCCTTTCACCGGCGAAAACTTAACTGCAGGCTCTGAACACCACACAAGCTTACTCCTGTTTTTCAAAGAGGAAGAACAAGAGGGAGACCTGGGCTGCCTACAAAGCTAGCTTCAGAAGTTTGGAACAACTAACTATCTGCTAAATCACAGAATTTTGGGTAGGATTGCAAGAGGCATCACCCAGCTAACTTCAGCACCGCACAAGAGCCCACAGAGCTGATCCTTACCTGGTATGAAAGGTCTCAGCTCTGCCAGCCTCACCAATTTGCCCATTTAGCACTGGCTGCCTAGAGACCTCAACTGAGCTTTGACAACTTGGGCTAGCTGAGAATGCGCTTACTGTTTAAGGTGAGATACAAGGCGGCAAGGGAAGCACCAGAAACTGGGACATATAGCCTCAGAAGACTCTTCTTTGTTTAGATGTTTACAGTACATCTATAGGGCAGAAGACAGATTGGGCCCAGTAGGTGGCAGTGGAAATACTTCTGTATCCATGAAGATATATAAGTATATAGTACTTAATGTGCGTATTTATACATATTTGAACATCCTTATGTGACCTCCCATATACTCAAATACACCTTCTTGCAACATTCATTTTTCTAATGCAAACAAAGCATTCTATTCAAGTGTACTTAGAAACACACCATAATTAAGCAGTTGGTAAAATGCATTCTCTTCTTCCACTTCCAGATCTCCCAAGAGTCCCTTCAAATGTATCTATACAAGTTTTAGCTTCCTGCTTGCCATTTAGCTTGATAACGACTCAAAAATCATTCCCTTGTTTTGAAGGGTAACTCTTTCTTGTCTGCTCTATGTGCTATAGGGCAGTATTGACACATGGAATTAATGACGGTGTCTGTAATGAAACAGCCATCATGTAAACACCAGTCTGCTCCTTTGATAAAATGGCATGTTAGGGACCTATTCACCTCCTTATAATTGAGTACTACATAATAGTTCCGATCCTTTCATGTAACATTATTTTGTTCTATGATTAGAAAGGGGAGGAAAAAAAAAATCTATGTAACATTGCCTTCTTCATTCATCCTATGATTAATTTTGTGTTTTTAATGAGTATGGTTGCTTATTTAGACAGGTTCTCTTACATACTCGTTTTGTTGACTTCTGTTCAATGTACAACAAAACCCAAGCTGTGATAATTGGAGACCATTTCATCAGCAAAAGGATTCTTGCTATTAATACAAGGTTGGCTTGGAAAAAGCATTCTGACATTTTAAATTAGTCAATTAATATACAATTCTACCTACCATTTATAATAGAAAAAATGTTAGCATTTTTTCCAGACATTTTAATTAACACAGAGTATTTCCAATAAACTGTGATATAAACAGACAGAATATCATACAACACTGATTCAGGGTGGCTAACCTGATATTTTGCAAAAAAGAAAGATTGAGTTAAATCTTTCTGCAGATCTGGGAAGTTTTTCAAAGCCCAAAGATGTGCATCACATACAGAAGACACTGATTTACAGTCACCAAACAATTCTCAATGAATCAACAAGATAGTATTGACCCTTATTGCAGACAAAAACCATAGAGTTACTTCAAGGCCAAGTTCAGGCATCCAGCAAACTACCTAAGTAACATGTACATCTCTCAAGAGCTGCAGTAATCAAGATTTTTCACCTTCATTTACACTTATACTTTATATATATTTTTAGAATTTTAAAAAGTGATCTCATCCAGCCAAATTTGAGCAAAATATTAATTTCTACAAAAGCTTTTGTAGAACCCAAGTCTATGTTAAAATATTGGGGCAGGGGAAATGGGTTCACAAACAATATTCAGCTTTCCTCCATACATTTTGATAAAACAAAACTGGGTGACTAATTTTAATTTAGCCTTGTCGATGGTAAATTATCCCATGAACAGGCCTAAACACCAACAACCTAAGAGAATAGAAAAACTTTGGAAGTAAGACCCGAAATGACCAAAAGCATGGATCAGCTTTACTTCACTTCAAAGCAGTTTCAATTCTTTGATGCCAGTGTTGAAAATAAAGAGAAACCTGGAGAGCAAAAATCCACTGGCATTTTACCGAACAAGGGAGAAAATGCCACTTTATTACTTACAGTTTTAGAAAAACTCTACAAAGGGTAAACAGTTAGTAGCCATTAATGAAGGCTATAGCTTTTCAGTGAAGTAGTACTGTTTTGCAAATTTGTTTTCTGAGTTCAATTCGTCATCAGGTAACTTTTCAAAAATGATACAGAGCCAGTCAAAGCCAAATCTAGAACACCCCAGTGACAGCCTGGCCTGATTATCCTCATCAGTCAGAAAGGGAAGCAAGTTTGTCACTCTTTCAACTTTTCTTTTTTTTTTCATACCTTTCTCTGGTAAAAGCATGCTAGCTCTTTAAAGCTTAGCTTCCGTTACTGGGACAATACAAGCGTAGTAGGCAAACCAGTTTTGCAGTACATCACTCTAAGCTCTTGTCCAAGTTACACAGATAAAGGTACATACACTCGTTCAAGATTAGAAGAAGGAGCTGTTCACTCCCTGTCCAACTTCCTCCCTTCTCATAAGCAAAGCACTGCACCAAACTGAAAGTGCTCACAGTTCATGGTATATGTCCCCTCCTATGGTGACAATAACGAAGACCAGCAGAAGCAGGAAACCTGCCACCGGCAGTCCGCCTCAAAGCAAGATTCAAAACCCAGAATCAACTGAAGACTCCTATCAAAGCAACTTCAGGTTTAAATTTGTAGGTTGCAAACCAAGGGAAAAATAGTGCATTCCACTGGTAGATTTAAGTCTCTGCAAACGCTCAGCACTGAAGGGCTCAAGTTGGAAGCAGAAGTGTTCAATTGCAAAAACACGAAGGGACTCCCACTACTATCAGCATGTTACTAACGCTTTCTGCCAAGACTGGCAGCTTCCCATTTGATTTAACATCTGCAAAACCCACAATTGCACTCAATGACATTAATTAAAAACATCCCACAGCCTCCCCAAACCAGGTCTTACTTTTTCCTTCCTGCCAGCATTGTCCCCCCCCTCCCTCAATTTTCAGTAAAACAAAAAGGGTGGGAAGAACAGTCAAGTGATTTTATTCATGTTATCGCAGCACCTCAAGGGGTCACATCAACACCGTCCCACACTAATCGCTACACTAAAAAGCAAAAGAAACAAAAACCTTCCAACAAAAAAAAGTCCCAGCCCTGAAGAGTTTGCAGTCTAAGTACTACAGAAGAAACTGCAGGTGGATGTAACTGACACAGAAAGCCCAAGGTGAAAGTAAAGCTACTGGCCAAGAGGATCAGTAGTGACACAGGGCACCAGCTGCTTAGTTACTGTCAGCTCGGAGCAGGCAGCACAGCAGGTGCCTCCAGTCCTCCAGCCTGAAAAGGCTCTTGCGCTGCAGTAAGGCCATTCGGACTTTTTGTGTAACTGCTATAGCGATAGCAACTGACTTGTCTTCAGTCTGTTTCTCTCCGGTCTCAAGCTTCCTTTTAAAAAAGTTTTAGACCATTTAGGCACCCTTAATGCTCAGCATCTTAATCCTCTAGCTTCCACAGCAATCATTACAGCAGTTCAATTAAGATTACATGTGCATTGCATTTTCTTCTCTTTATTAAAAAGACTGTAACACACTACACTTGCTTTCCATGCAAATGTGAACGTATCCAATTGCTTCACTGACAGTCTCAGATCAGTTGTTCCAAGATCCTTCCCTGCTTATAATTCAGTCTTTATGAGCTAATATAAAATCCAGATTCTCCCATATCTTTTGCTGTATTCCTAATCTTTAATAGAGATGTAAAAATACTTGGTTTGCTGAATTTCTCTCAATAGATATTGTTATTTGAATATCTACACACTCTCACAAAATACAAACACATTTGTAGCTGCTGAGTTTTCCCATGTTTGAAGAATGATCCACTGGCATATTTACCTAAATTCCTACAGATCAGTTCAATGGTACATTAGTATTACATTAAGTTTTCCTCAAGAATGTAAAACTTTGCTTACGCAGAAAACAAACTACAAGCAATCACTCCAATATGCCCACAAGTATGGGGGAAGAAAAAACAGCAAATTCTAGGATTATTGAATCAAAGAGAAAAAAGCTATAGCCAACAGCATAGGTCTGTTCCCTTTTTGTGTGTAGAAAGTTATAAAATAAAAATCAACTTTCTGTATTAATAATATACACCTTTATGTCACATAAAGTATTTTTTTATTTTATGGCATTACCCCAGTCATTTAAAACAAATTATAAAGGCTCATTTGTAATCCAGTCCACACTTATTCTCATAAATCCACAATAATTCTTAATTGTAAATTCCCTTTTAATTGCTCCATTATATAATTTATTGCTTCTGGTGACAACTATTTTCACACTGTATTTGTTCTCCATACAAGCAGCAGACATAAGTAGTTACCATGAGATGCTGCTCATTGACTTGGGGAAAATGAGTACACTTGCCTTGGGCTTGGATTGTGTCCCATATTTTAAAAGCAGAAATTCTTTTCATTATTATCAGCCTATCCACTTAGGAGGCAGGTCCCCTCACCACCAGGTCTTCCTGATTCTGTCCAATCCTCTCTGAAAGAGGTTTCCTCTGAAGTCCTGTTACATATCACTCTTTTCTTTGAAGTGCTAAACATTTTTCTCTGCAGTTAAAGTGGTCCTAATCCTGCAAAGAAGTTGATTATAGCACTATTTTGAAGCACTAGACCTTAGTAAAAAGCCAGGATATGAGCTGCCTCCCTCAAAAGCAGCTATAATACGATACCTGGAAAGTTTATCAAACATGTTGACAAGCTTCATAGCTTCATATTCTTTTTGTTCTTCTGTCATTTCATCCATCGGATTAGGCATTGGTTCTTCTAAGTGACCAGTGATAAGGTTAATGCTGGAGGTGGAAAAACAATACAGTTTACATTTCTATGGAAATATGTAAATTTTCTATCTTCTTGACAGGAGGAGAGAAGAACACACTAACAGAAACCACCAAGACTAAAACTGTCTGAACTGCACATGAAAGGTTTTACTATAAATACCCAACTTTCATATTTGTAGCCTTTTCTCGTGAATCGTGATACTATCTTCGTGTTCATTCACTGTATTAATTTCTTGTTAGCTACTCAGAAATAAACAGTCCAGTAGTGCTTGTTATGTTACAACCCCTACATAAGCAGTTTGAAAGCAGGGGAGTAATGATAGTAATAATGACAATGTCATTAGTAATAATGACATAGATGGGGAACAGAATGGCAGATACATGCTTGCAACTAATTCTGTGCAGGTTTAATTTAAAAAAGATAGACAGGTTCCAGTTACATTTTCTTATTCATGAAGAACCTCTGAATTAGTTTACTATTCCCTTCCCATGATGATTTTAGCTCAAACCAAAGTAAGGTTACTTTGAGAATTTACAATGCCAGTTTTATTTTCACTGTTAAAACAAGCAAACGGCAATATAGAAATGGTGACAAAAGCAAGAAGTTGTTTTCAAGAACACTTACAGGGCAAATTATCTTTTCAAGCAGTTTGATCACAAACATTTAACAGCAATACAGAAAATCAGATGCATAAATCAACTGACAGTTGTCTCGAATGTTTCATTTAAGTGTCAGCTTTTAACTGAACAGATGTTATAGTTTTACTTATATGCATATAACTCGATGTTAGGCTTTTGAAAGAAGAGCAGAGAGAAAAAAGCAAGAAGAAAAAATCCTGAAGTGCAGAAACAAAAAGAAACCTCCTGTTTTAGAGTTCATTTTCTTAGCATAGAAGCAATAATTCCTGTAACTTCTCACATATTTAATCCTGTCTTTCATTCATGTTCCTTAGTAAGGATCTCTCAGTAAGCCACAACCCACTGTCATATACCTAATCATGTCTGTGTATTCAAGGAAAATGGAGTAAAGTAGAAAAATAACATGCTTCAGATGCTCACTATCAACAATTTCAGAACCTACTTAAAATGGCATTAAATCATAGATGTAACATGACAAACTGAAACCTCTAACACCAAATCAATTACAATCAATAAAAATCAACAGAGCTTCTGTACGATCATTGAATCCTTCATACAAATATATTGGATTCTTGATGCATGCCTTCTACAGAAGTTATTTTGCTCCTTCCATATTTACCTATGTGACCTACTCAATTATTTAGGAAAATTTAGTACCAGGCAATCTGGCTGAAACTAGACCTACTGGTTTGTTCCTTTTTTACAAAGTCCCACTTAAAACCTTAAGCCACATTTGACATCTTTATGTTCTCTGTTGCAGAGATATATCCCAGAAACAATAGTTAGTTGTTTGACAACTTCATGGGAGTTCCTAGAAAACCTGGGGCAAAAGCCATCCTTGCTAAGTTTGTTACTACAATTTTTTTCTAAAATTTGCTCAAAAATCTCTTCTCACAGCTGTATTTTAAATAGATATTCAGACTGAAGTTAAATCATTCTCATAGTGATTTTTTCTTTTCCCCTGGAGCCATCTAACTATATGATCGTAACCATTAGAGGCTGGTTTCTCAATAATTAAACCATGAAGTCAACAGGAGACAGTAGTTAATAGAAGCATGTGTAATTCCAAAACTGGCCTCTCTGGAGAATGTGAAACAAAAACATTATGTTAAAACATCTAAATTGCAACAGGATGTGCAGAACTGAAAACAATACTATACTTTGGCTTTGCAGATTTGTATTCTTCTGTATCCGTATCTTCATCATCTGAGTACCAATGGTCTCCTCTTCCTCCTGCTAACAGGCCCCTCGCTGCCAGCAATCCTGCGGCATTACCATAGCCTGTATATTTTAACAAGCTGTCAACTGCAAAGAAAGATACAGGAAAATTATTCAGCTATGTTCAGCTATAAAACAAAAACCAGCATAGTGTTAAAAGAATCCAGAGTTACAGCAAGAGGCATGTATACTAATTACAGCAGGACCTTACATAAAAGGGAGAAGAAGTAGTAATTTTTACCTCTCTCTTTACAAAGAACAAAAAGAAATTCTGCTGCAATTTGCTTTACTCCAAGGTCAACATGGGTCATAAGGCGCACAAGCTTGTTTCTCACTGTTGTGCCAACTTCTGGACGGTTTGATACATCTCTTAAAGGAGGCAGTACCTAGCAGCAGAAAAAAAGGAAAACCAGCATAGAATGCATGGCAATACCCATCCAATCCTTGCAAAAACAAACACAGTCAACAGAACGTGAAAATACTGTAAGCTTTGCTCCTTCAAAAAAAAGGAATAAAATCAACCTAACTATGCTTACATGCACTAGCAATGACTCTTGTTCTTAACATGTTTAGGCCTTCTGGTCTGCCATCCTGGGCAGAAGAGTACTCAGTTCCAAACACAGACTTGTTGAGAGAGAGAGAGAGAGAGAGAGAGAACTATTAGGTGCTTAAGAGCACAAATGAGTGTCCCAAAATAGTTGGCCCAGAGGCAGCAGTAGCCTCGTGTTCTTTGTTTCTTCTGTTTTGCTCAAATATCTGGCAAAAGCACTAAAAATACCAGCTTAAGGCAACTTACAATATTAATATGATGTGTAATTTATACAGAACAATGAATATACTTATAGTGAAAAAGCAGGAAAATAAAGTCACATTGCAAGTTCTACTACCATGAATTTCAAAAATTGGCTCTACATGTATAGAGGAAATGCATACTTCTCCCAGAAAACATTCTTTTCTGAAGCTAAGTTTCAAAAAGATTTTGGAGAAAACACTATTTAACATTTCCTCAAACACACTATTTTCTCATTATATGTCATTAATATTGTTAACTTCAACCCTCAAGAAAAGCAAGAGTTGCCTGAAATATGGCTGGTTTTGCAACCTAACTTCTGCCTCCTTGTGCATATGCCCTTGGACTCAAAACCTACATGGATTTTTTCACATTCACAGGATATGATATCATCTGCAAACAAATCTGGGATGTAATATGAAATATTTAATGGTCTGAAGACTCCTGCAAGAATTCTGGATCTTCAATGTTTTACTAGGGAATGAAACCAAAGATGTCACTAATTGTCATAAGAAATTGCAGGTCCTTTGTCTTCTAGGTGTCTAACGTAAAAATGTCATGTTCTGTGCAAAATTACTGCACAATTACTACTGAAATCAGACTCACAGGGAACAGATACTTAAACAAATGAATGCTACAGTATTGATTGCTTTGTAAAAAACAGACCCCATCTTTTTTAAACTAAGTATTCAAACAATTAACAAAAACATTTTACTTTGTCCCGACTTACTTTCCCCAACGGGGATAGTACCATGACTGCCATTTCACAGAGTGTTGTAAGAATGAATTAATGCTTTTAGAATACTCTAATACTAATACAGTGATGAGTGCCATAGGACAGTCCATGAGGAAATTAATCATTCTGTCTTCAGATCAGAATTTGAATAGTGCACAACAAATAAAGCCTAAGGCCAACACTTAACAATGAGGGTAATTCAAAATATCAAACATCCGGTCAGGCAGTTAGCAGCATCCATCTATTCTGTGCACTATATGAGGCAGTGGTCCTGTGGTAAGAGACAGCGTGCAATTATATCCTGACATCTAGACACCAAGATGTCATAAAAATGTGTAGACAACTTCATTTTCTAACTTCTGAACATTTGGCTCTGCAACTTTTTTCTTTTACTTAACAGATCAGAAGAGTATCCTCGGAAAGAACTGCTGTGAACAAAAACAAACAGCAAGAACGAGTTTCTTAAATTCCTCAAAAACACTTTTCTGTTCTAGGTGAAAGAGGCAGAAAATATATGCTTTTCCATTATAAACTCAATTTATGAATTCAGGTGCAGCTTTGATCTGGGAGCGGCATCTATGACGCAACCTGAAAAATCACTGTAGCTTAGGAAAAAGAACATTTCTCAGCTGGTTTCAGTTGCCTCTCCCTTGCTCACCTTTTAACTTCTCTCCACTCAACTTCAGGAAAAGCAGCAAAACGAACAGAAAACACCACACCCAAGCATCAAGCCACAGAGATCCTTTAGCTCTTTAACCATGGCATGGAAATATTTTTTCCTTTTTCTCCTACCCACAGCCTGTACTGTATTAAATAGCTGTTTTAAGAGACCAAGTGATGAAGTTTGCCTCTGTTCAGGGACAGTTCTACTCTGACAGAACAGCTGATACACAAGTTTCAATTTCAATGACTCCTGCCTCCTAAGGTCAAACTAAAGCTCAAGCAGAACCCATCAAGACACCAGTAGCCTCACTGGCTACGACACAGCTTTGCGAAGTTTTATTAACTGCACTGAAAATCTTTTTGAGATGCTGGATGTAAGGGGACAGACCTCACTAAGTCCTTTGCCCCTGTGTCACACGATCCATGGTGACCCACATTAACACAGCTTTACAACATCCCTAACGTTATTGTTTAACAGCTCTACAATATGCATCATGGAACTTAAGCCATAATATCTGTTCATTTACATGACTGAAAAATTATTTCTATAGCTGACAGTTGTCAGACCTAACAGAAAAAAATACTGTGGAGAACTTTGTGGGTAATTCAATATTGAAACCATTCATACTTTAAAATATCAGTGTCCTGCACTGATGTACAAACCTCAAAAAGTTTATCACTAGCTTCATACTCAAATTTTGATGAATATTTTACTTACCTGAGCTTTGATAAACTTCCTGATATTCCTATGAGTTCGGCAGCATTCAGTTAATAAACTGAGAACTGGAGTCAGACCTTCTCTATAGCTGCTTCCCTAAAATAAAACCAAATACAAATAAAACATTTTTAAAAGCAAATTTTCCTTTTCAAATCCTATAAACCCTTCAATGAAGTCCTATATGACAGCCAAAACATGAACTTTACATAGATATAAACAAAGAGCCAAGTGTTCATCCTCACACATATACCAGCAAGTATGCTTCATATATTCACAGAAATTTGTCCTCAGTTTTGAGGTGTTTCACAATCTAGAAGCAAGGACATCCATATTTGTGCTAAGTACTATCTGAAAGGTTTGCAAGAAGCTTTACATATGTGCAATTTTGCTGTAATGAAAGAGGCTCCTTTTGTGAAGAATCTTTGCAACCCATACCTTGTCTATTCTCTTCTCCATGAAATCCAGTAAAATTTGAATTGCTCCCATATTCATACCATTGTATTTTATATCTGTTTCCTCTTGGGATGATGGACTAATAAGAACATCCAAGCAAGAAACGGGAACATTGCTTAAGAGGTTGACTGCATTGCTGAAACAGATTTTAAAAATTCATTATTCATTTGAAAGAAAGAATTAAAAACAGAGTACAACTCACCATAAACTGTTTGTAAAACTGCAATCAAAAAGAGGCCCAGCAACTCAAACAATGCTTTATTTCCACTCTCTGGGTTTTAAAGAAGGTGGCATGCATTATTGCCCGAGTGCTGGCTCTTGGAACAAACAAGGAAAAAGACAGACAAAAGCTCCAAAAGCTATCCTGTAGCAGTGCCCTATTACTTCCAGCCTCCCAGTATCCTGTCCCACAGATAAGGCACAGCTTCCAGCAGTGTATTACAGCAGCTGATCTTGCAGGACAGCAGGGGGAACTCTCACATTGATTTGCAGTGGTCAGAGTTTTTTCCTCCTTGAAACGTAAAACATTTTACAACACGTCCATATCACCATCATTAATGTGACAAAGTACACCATAGAAAACATCTCCTCCTCCTACAACAGTGGGGCGTGGTGGCAATTTTCCAGGTCTCCCGAAATATTTTCACTTTTACTTAGCTTGTAACACATTAAAAAAAGATTCAGGTTTATTTACCAGCACTACCTTTCAGTAACAGGCAGTCTTTGCATTCTACAAAGCACAGAGAGGAGCACTTCCCAAATATCCATTAAGTGATTAAAATTAGACTACAGGGTCCCTCCCTCCTCTTTAATGGAGCAAGAAGGAACTTACTTTGCAAGGATCCCTTGTATGGTACACATCCCTTGAGTTTGCTATCTATCCTGTCCTCATTATACAGACTTGTGTTCATACTCTTCCTGAATATGGGGCTAAATTACACAGATGCTGCAAAAATTAGAATTCTGTCATTATTTACTTGCTGATGCCAAACTAAATTTATAAATGGATATATTCAGAAATACTACAGAACTATTTAGGCTTACATAAGCAGACTTCAAAGCTATCACCGAAACTACAAGCACCGACGTTTCAAGGATTGGCAAAGCGTTCCAAGAATAGAGAAAACTTTTCAAAAAACTTCATTTAACACTTTTAATAATCTACTTAGAAGCTGCCCTCAGTTTTTATGTTATTAATACAATTTTAACAAAGAATTAGTTAAAGAGAAAGCAAATCATGGCAATCAAACATAACAGGATTTCTAACAATGTGCTGGTTTTGGTCTGATCAGACTGGGTCTGGTTCCATATTGTGCCATCTCCCTTTCGCTCTTTTAGCAACTGAAATTCAGACAACTTCTATGTTTTGGAAAGCTTGGTCTCTTTGTTTTGTTTCTAATTTCTGTTTAAGATAACTCTTTTATATCACGGAAGTTATTCCTCTCCAATAATTCAGCAATAGTTAGGAACAAAACAGACTGAAATTCAACAAATATTTGGTGGCTTCAGGCCTTTCATCAAAAGTTCTCTTTTTACCAGTTTCTTATTAAACAACCAAGTTCCCAAACACCTACAAAATTAATTTTCTGGATCACTGTGTCTGAGCTATTCTTTTCAATAAATGAAGCTCGGCTTTCTGATCTTTGTCACTCCACTGACAGTTTTATTTGTGGCAGAGGAGTGTATGAAATTCTCCAGCTACCAGGAAGTCAGTGACTATGCACAGATCTGCACAATAGTGTTTGCATTCCTACTCCAGGGGGTAGAAATACTGCGTATATTACTCTCCCCTTTTCGGCTTCCTAGAGATCATTAATCACTGGGACATGACATCCACCCACTCATGCTCCCAGCCCCCTCCTGATATGCAAATTCAGAAGCAAAGGCCTATTTAGAGCTGCTGAATGCCTTGATTAAAACCTTGTTAGTGGGCAAAAATGGCACTCACTCTAATATGTGGTGCTTTAAGCTGTTCATATTCAAACATTAAGTAATGACATGACAGAACCACAATAATGACAACAATACCAGGTACCAAATTAGTTAAGATATTTTTATAGGTAACTTCTGCTTATTTATTAGAAATAGAGTCACACTGACTACCAGTACATCACAGCTCAGGGCATGTATCCAACACCTGATGCTCACATAAAATAAATCCTCAACTTACACTTTCAGAACACAAGCATTCATACAATGTGCTTTTAACAGGCTGCCCGAACCCTTCATTTAAGCATCTTAAAAAATTCTGCAGATTTACAAACTTAGAGAAGTGCAAGTGATCAGCAACTCTAAGAAATATACTTATGCCTCCCTGATGCTTCATAAAGTTTATTCTGCATTCAACACTGCTTATATTTTATTCCATTTTTAACATTATTTTCACAATTGCCTTACTGATAGGCTCCAGGTAGAAAGCAGAGTGAGAAGTTGCACTCTGCTCTCCCACTCACACCTCATCTCTAGCAATAAAGATTGCACGGTCAGAATCTAGCATACTGAACAGCCCAAACGACGATGCAGCCTCGTTTTTTTAGCTATGCTATGTTAGCTATAGACTGCTAACACAAGTTTACTCATTCATTACTGAAGCTCCTATCAGGAATGGAAGTCTTGCTTCACCAAATATATCAAGGGACTGAAGTGGGGCCCTCTGATCCAGGTCCCTGATCCCTCTGAGGATTTGCAGGGTCATTACTTCTGACTGTACCTTTTCTATTGCAGAGCTGCCCTGTGATGAATAATCTTGGTGGAAAAGTGTATTAAATTATTCAGCTTTTATTGCATCCTGTAGCATTCAAAGACAAAACTCAGGTTCTGCAAATGGGCTGAAATACTTTAATCACAAAAGTCAAAACCTGCGCAGTGCTCTTCTAGCATTTTAAAACCCCCCCGAATACGATATAAATCAAGATTGAGCACTACATGCAGCAATACTACACTTGCATTCTTTCAACTTGAGCTAAACAAACCAGCTACAGTTAGCTAACAGAGGGAGAAAGCTGTTTTCCCAGCATAACAGAAAGACTGATGCAGTGCTATACTGAGTCTGATGGAGAAGGGGAAACAACTGAAGTGACACAAGGCAGCGACAGCCATCCTCATTTCTTTTCTGCTTCCCCCACTCAGAATTATGGAGAATCCTTGCCTTGACTTGGTGTCTCCCTAAGGTCCATGTGGGCAACACCTCTACACAAAACATGCCTTCTGACTGAAAAAAGCAAGGACAGAAATCACACCAATACTACATATTCTCCACAGCTGCCTACTTCTATAAAGCCCTTTTTGGATCTCATCTGCAAGTGTTTGCAAAAGCTAAAACCAAAAGGACCTGCATAACATGCATCCTTTTGCAATAGCACAAGATAATTAAATTTTACAGGGTGATATATTTTACAGGGTGATTAGACTAGTCAGATTCCTGGACAAGGAAACAGAACACGTTTTCACAGTAAGAGTATCAGCTGTATAATAATTCACAAGAATATCAGGCAGTCTTGCTGACTATGTACAAGCTTAAATGCTAAAGGATGATCTCTGTCTTCTTGTAGTTGTTGAACTTATCCAAATCTGTTCAATTTTCCCAGCAATGGAGAACTTATTACCACCAGTCCCTCCCTTAAACAAGGATGAGAGCACAGAACACCCACCATAAGCAGCAGCAAAGAGAAAACACTGACTGCCTTTTAGGACACACTCAGCACTAACTTTAGTCATGGCAACTACTGCAGTGGTAACCTAAATTATTCCAAACTAGTCTGCACCATCTGAGAAAGGGCTCTGATGTAGGATTTCAGTCGTCACCTACTAAGACTGTTGATCTCTGGGAGCTTTCCTAGATTTTAATCAAGTTCATTTAACACTTTCAAGACTGCTGGGTGTGAAAAGCTATATCCTTCTTCCTGGAGACTGCTGCTGGTTCAGAAGATCTTCAAAAGATCCTACACTTAGATATATGGACATGTTTGAAAAAGAAAATGGCAACACTAACTTTAATTGCAAAGAGATAACATGGGATAGTGTTTGAAGCTACCGTATTGTCAGGCTCTGTGAACAGCTGACCTACTTGGATAAAAATAAGGGTTTCACAGAAAAAAAAAAAACCCAGTAACACTGAACAGAGAACCACCACCTCACAAAAAAGACTGAATTTTTATTGAATTATTGGCTGCAAATACATAACAAACAGCTGGGTGCAGGACTGAGGAAAATAACCCAATGCATCTAAAACTGCAAGACAATTCACTCATCTTTGAAAGAAAAAAAAGATTATTACCACGGAACTGATATTTGTACTTTTAATAAAGCAGCCTATAACTATCAGAGACAAAATATCAACTTGTTACCTCCATCCCAATCCATCAGAATTGCAAAAGTTACACACAAAAATCTCAAAATGCAGTTTTTTCATCAGCTTCTGTGCAAAACAACAGAAGTTGCATTCCACTTCAATTTGTGCTATCCCTACAACTTCTATATGTATTTTCATCCTCAACTGCACACACACACACACACACAAAATGATTTCAAAAAGGTCAGCTTCATTATTATTGATCAAAAATAACTATCTTGCCAGCCACTTTCTCTCTAGAATAGTGGACATGCTTACACTATATTTCAGGCAAACAGCTTTTATCAAAAAGATTAATAATATTTTATTCAAAATTAATATTTTAGTTGTTTCTCAGATTTCCACTTTAGTCAAAGTAATTTTTTTTTCCTACTTTTTAAAAAATAAATACACTTTTAAAATCGATTGGCTCTGCAATTCTACCAACCTGTGCAACTCTTCAGTTTTATCTTCGGTAGGGCCCGTGGTTAATAAGCAGTGTCGAAGGATGGCAGCCATGTAACGAAATTGATGATATTCATTCTATATAAATATAAATTATGAAGATATTTTTTCATTTTGAAGATTGCAAGTGGGGGTTTCAGGTCACTAGAATAATAAAAATTAAAGATGGAAAATACCTATTAGATCATAACATCCATCCCTATCAATAAAAGGACTGTACCTTAGAGTTCACCGAATGCGTAATGCAATGTAACTGTCGCATGCTGGCCTTTTAACTAGGCCTTGTAGAAGTCGCTGGGGACTTTTTTCCAGTCAAATGAGCCTTCACTACCAGAAAACCCTGTTACAAGCATTTACTCGATTTCATACCACTATTCCTAATGCACCACTACCATCTTCCTTCCTGTATTTACACCCAGCCGCCTCTTCATCCATTTATAATACATATGTTCTTCATGTAATTTACCTCCTCCTCATTTCGACCTTTTGCTGCCAACAGTTTGATTCTCCCACCCAGTCTGCTTCTTTTTCTTTCACTTCCTTCTGCTCCCTTGATACCTTTTTTCCACTTCCTTAATAAGTTCTCTACTCTCAGCAACCCTATTTGTCCTACTTCTGCTCTCCCCAAGCAATTCCTCCTTCCACTCTCCCACCAGACAGCGGCCGCACAGAAGTACACCGGTAACGGCAATCCTTTAACTGTGCGTATCAGTGTTCTCGTCCTTTTTCATTAGCTCTTCTTGGCACCCGTCGTATGTTCTGGTGTGTTTGACCTAGCACAAAGCGTCCCAATGCATCTTTTGTAACGTCAGCACCCAAACCTGCCAACTGTACCACCTGCGGCTCTTGTCTGGCTTTGCTACTTTGAAATCATCTCCAGTCTTTAAATACTGGTGTTTCAAATGGTTCTCTCCCCATTAGGATGGATCTCATTTAGTTTTCTACCCACACACCTAACCTCTCTGCTCTCCTTTTATTTTCCATCCCGTCTACTGTTTGCAATCTCTTCAAATTCTGCATCTTCAGCCCACTTAATTAACATGTTGTTTACTCTTCTTACAGATCATTAATATTTCCACAGGGATACTTGCTAAGCAGAGTGTCATCTAACATATCTGGCTAACAGTTTCTAACTATTAAAGAGCCTTTTAATTTAAAGGTTCCTTGCTTTTAGGAACTTTTACTAAAGAGTTATTACATAAGCTTTATCTCAAAACACAATAAGCTTCTCCCACCCTAGAATGTCTTAAACTGTCATTCAAATAAAAATAAATAAATAAATAAAGGTTGCTAACACCAGAATTTCCTCCAATTTGGAGGAAATTTTGCTGACAGCTGCATGCTTGGGTTCTTTAGGGAGGAAAAGTTTTGTGGGACAAAACCTCCCACATTGCACAGACAGCAGCCGCACAGATCCTCATCAGGTAACACCACAGCTGTCTGCTACCTCCCATGTCTTATTTGCTGTTTAGTCCAATGCACTAAAGAGAACAATTATTTGTTAATTTTAACTACTGTGAACTTCTGCTTAGCTTTATAGGCTGCATATTTACAATGCCCAGTGAAAAGTTAACAACGCTGTTTTAGAGACAATACAATGTGGACTAAAAAGAAAGATTCCCTATATAATTCTACTACTGTAGCACAGATTTAGGTTATTCAACAAAAACAGTTATCGTTTCTGTTTATAAATTTAGGGATGCAACACACAGGAAGCATATTTGTCTAAGAAAAAAACAGATCTTATGTTATAATGGAAAAAACAAGATAAATCTTATTCATAAGACATAACAATAAAAATGCATTTGGTTCTCATACTTGACCTCATCTTAAAAGATCACGTTTAAGTCCAAACCTGGTGTTGGGAGGATGGGAGATAAAGATATTAAAAACAGTACCACTCTTTCTTCAGTTATTTGTTAAAAATTAGAGTTGATGTGCTTATCACCATGCCTAGAAAAACAGAAGAAAACTAGGGAGACTTCTCAGCTCTAATTATTACCCTATTGCTATACTCCACAATCTCCAGAACTGTAACCCTCTGATACACTTAAATTAAAAAGTTTTTCCTAGCCAGCTAATAATTAGTGAACAGCATTTATTGTCTTCTGGAAATCTAACATTCTTCTGAAATAGTCTTCTTTCCATTTGTTATTTGAAAACAGAGTTCTAATTTGCATTATATAATCCAGGTTTATTCTCCCATTACACAGAAAATGTATGGATTAGATTTTTTTGTCTAAGTAGTAACAAGAACAAAAAAGTTATTTTGGTATTCAAAGCAATGAACATTAAAGACTCAACACCTCTTGAAAGCCCAAGATCATCAATACATGACACAATCAGAATTCAGACGAATTTTCTCAGACTGATTTTGCATATAGAGAGAAATTATGACACAATTATTTCAAGACTACCTTAGCTGCTATTCTGAAAAATGCAATCATATTCCATCAAAATTACATTAACAAAAGTTAAGGATTAAAATCCTTGCCCTGGGGCTTGGACAACAACTGCCTTTTTGAGCATCTGCCTGCTGGTTCTGGCTCTTGCAGGCTAAACAAAACCAATGTAAAAAACACTTCAGGCAAGCCTTACCTCGCTGTGGACATTCCAACTGTCAAGTGTTACATTAAAAAGAGCCTTTAGTGCCTCAATGGCACAATCTGTCTCTTGCAAAGATAGCGGAGGCCTGTCACGATCTTCTGCTGCTTTATATTCTTCCATCCACCTTACACTTAGGGAACTTTCCAAAGCCTGAGTCAAAACTTGCACCCCTTGTAGTTCTTGACGCAACTGCGATCTAATATCTGTGTGCAGAAGCGACAAGAGGAAGAGGAGACGCAAATCAAAGCATTTAATGTCACCAACGAACTCTTGGTCCTTGCATTTTTCCAGAAGGTTGCAGAGCATAGCTGCAAGATTCAGTTCCAAACTGAGCTTCTGTGCAACAGCACTATTAAAAATTATGTTACAGAGGCATTTTAAAGCTTCTACTATAACAGGGAATTCAGACACTTTTTCCAAAGGATCTTCCACAATGTCCAGCTTTGCTAGCCTCATAAGGATCTGCATGTTCCTCTTCGTGGTTACAGGCACTAAAACCTTCTTGTCCCTGGAGAGAATCCGGAGGGCCTCCAGGCAGGCAACTTGACATGAAGTTTTTGTGTCTTTTTCAAGGATGTTTAGAATTCCCTCACACAGTTTCTACACAAACACAAACAAACAAAAAAAGGAACAGTTTTAGCATCAAAACATTGGTAGCAATAGGAAACTGCTTTTGCTAAGCGTCCATATAACTTTTGAGTTTTCAGCTGACTTGACCTGAGAAACTAGGCATTCTGTATTAGCTCTTCAAAACCTAAATTATTGCAAAAGACCCCCAAAGATCATCAAAAGCAGTTTTCCTCATGGATACAATCCAAATACATCAACACTGGCGAAAGTGTTAAGCCAAAATGGCAGATGCTGTCCACCATTGCCAGTTTGGAAGTTCTCAGCATCAGGACTAAAAACTTGAGTAGCCAGAGTAACAAGGCTAGAGAGAAGTGAAAGGTTTTAAAAATACATCAAGGTAGAAGCAGAACAGTCACACCTACAGTACCTGCAACATCGTAAACTGAGGTTGTTCCAGTGAAGAGGCTGGGAGAAGAAAAGAAACCAAACCAAAAAACTGCTGCTCAATATACAAGTATTAGTACTCCATGTTTGGTAGCAGCTATAATTTGTGTTGCCACTTCAACCTAATCTACAGACTTCTCCCATCTTAAGTAAGATTCTTAGAAACACTGCCTCTGAGACAGAAACATAATGCAGTTTTATTGGAAGACCTAGGCTGTAGCAGTTTTACCTAACCAGCAAAACTGCTGCTTTGTCAACACAGATTGTTCTTGAAGTCAAAATACTTCACTGATACTTTATACCAACATGACTGCAGGGGCAAACATTAATCATATAAATACAGCATGAGAAAATACAACGCTCCAAGAATCTGCAGGTCAGAATGATAACATCTGACTTACAGAAAAATTACCTTTTAAAAGACAGAAACAGACAATCAGATGATCTATCAAAAGCAAGAAAAGACAGGACAGAAGAGGCTGCTTGATGGGGGAGGACTCCACAGGGTTTTCACACCTTAAGCTCAGGAGAACACTACTACTCATGGGTACCAGAGCCAGAAGTATAGTTACAAAGAAGGTCCCAGATAAGTGGCAATACAAACAGCATTGTACCTCACAGGACACAGTTCCTCCCTGTTTCTCACCCCCCAAGCTTTGTGTCTTGACCACTGACACTAATAAATTACCAAAGAAGCCAGAGTAGCAACTGAGTTGAACAGCCCTAATGCAGAAGTCCACTTAGGACCCGAAATTCACATTGTGATCTCAGGCAGTATTTGTCAATAAGAGAGCAATAAAAAAAGCATAGGAATACTAGTAAAGTGAAAAACAGTTCTTGGGGAATGGTCCCTGTAATTGTACTTTTTTCACCACCACCACAACAAAAAGGCGGGGAGCACAGCAGCCCACCACCCGGACCCAAAGTTCAAAA
Source organism: Aviceda cuculoides (assembly GCA_035590195.1). Taxonomy (NCBI): domain Eukaryota; kingdom Metazoa; phylum Chordata; class Aves; order Accipitriformes; family Accipitridae; genus Aviceda; species Aviceda cuculoides. The sequence continues at coordinate 24,071,091 of JAVJGG010000024.1, read as the reverse complement.
CAGAAGTTCCACTTGGGACATCCAAGCAAGTTTTGTTACTGTGATCACTTACAATTAAAGCCAAAACACCACCAACGACAATTAAGTCTAAAGCAAATCTAGAACAGACACTCCAGAAGAATAAGGGAGAAAACAACACAAGTCTTCAACAATGTTAAAAGACAATCTGTAAACAAAGTCAGACAGTAGGAACTCCTAATATGATTTCTAGTATGCTTGTCCTGGAGTGAAGCCCACCCAAAAGCACCACCCAGACGACCAAGACCTTGTCTACATCTCCACAGCCCTGACTAGATTAATCCAGTAAGAGTTTGAAAACAAGAAGCGAGCTCCACCTCTTATTATCACACAGGCAACATGAGAAACCTTCATCAGAATATTATAGACACTGCAGCAGTATAAAATCCACATATGACCACCTGTATAGGCATACAGATACTTACCATGGGAATTTCACAGACAAGTACCTGGAAAAAGATACTCAAGTACAGAGTTTTCAGAGTTCTTCAACATTAACCTAACGCTGCTCCCACCAATCTGTACAAACCCCTGACTTAAGATAGTACGCTAGACATGCACTAAATGTTTCTGAAGGTGGCATCATTGAAGCACTTTTTTAAAAATGCCTAGGAAACAAAAAATGACCAGTCTAGATCCACAGTCAAATTACCTGGTAGCAGCTCAACTTCTTACAAGAATTTTGTTTCTATTGTTAAGAGTTTTCCATACAATTAACTTTGCTTTGCAAGCTGAAGCAACAGTCATGAAGCCTGTTTGGTTTTAAGGAGCAGCACAGAATTGAATGGGCAGTTCAGAGAACTCCAGAAAAGGCTAGTGTATTGTTCCCTGTTCAAGCACATTTCTATTAGACTTAGCATTAAAGTCTTCCTTGTTGACATCAGCTGCTACAACGTGGTCTGTAATAATTTACCTGAATTCAACAGCTGGTTCACCAACTGGACTCTCCCCTCCTTCAGGAACTGTGTAACAGTACCATATCAACACCACAAGAAGCCAAGTTACCAGCCTTCCCCAAACCAAGATGCTGAATGAACACTTCAAAGACAGAGTGGGCCAGACAGACTGCCTTATCAGTAAATAAATGCAGCACAAAAACCTATCTGGTTTTCCATTAACTGTTTCATAATAACATAGTGCTGAAGGTTTCTTCTAGGACTTTGAATACCAAGCATCACTTCATAAGTTATCCGATCTGATCAACACCCACTGAAATTAAGAGGGGGTTTCCATTCATTTTTGTTAGCAGCAGAGCCTATACACACCTTGAATCTGGCGCTCTGGTCTTTAATCTCAGTCAGATAAAACCTGAACACTCATTTGACTACAAAGAGACCAATACTCCCAAATTCAGACTGATTTTTTTTTTTTTCCCCCCCCTAAGTTGCACCCACCTGCTGCTACGGAAGTGTCACTGCAACGTGTCAAAAGCACTGCAGGGGAGATCCCAAGGGCACCAAACTCCCACTGACTTGCCGTGGGAGGTGGAAGCCTAACCCTCCCTCCATACGTTTGAAGACTATCCCTGCAATTTAATTAAAGATTATAAGAACCGTCATCTCATGGCTTCAAATCTTAGTGAAACGCAGCAACAGAAGATTCTCAACTCTGAACAGCCGTACTAAAGATAGATACTAAAGAGAACACAAGCATTTTTTTTGAGATTCAGATATATACTGACATATACTTACAACTTAAAAAACCCAAACCATTGGTGTGCTTGTAAGGTGCTTCATCTCCTACATATTCGTGAAGCCTTGGCTGTATAAAAGATCTCACAATACAAGCAAGGCTAGAGTTTATTTTTAAAAGCATTAATTATAGTGTTATGCATCCTATATTAACAACTAAGCCATCGCACACTTAAGAACAGGTTACTAAGCTTCCTAGCCATTACAGCAAAATACAATTTTTTTTTTTTAAGATGTAAGACTCACATAAATGAAAAACACATACAAACTGTGTCAAAGTTCTCTGGAGTTAGACCCTGGTGAGCCCTCAAGAGTGATTTTAAAGGAACCAGCATCCAGTTATGAAACTGCCACTTGCAATACTGCTGATATCCGTGACCGTGAACGACTGCTGGCTGATCTCAAGTGCCAACCAGGAGCTTAGGAAAAAAATAGAGCATCTGATTATAGGTGAAGAGTTATCCATGGAAAGTTTTGAAGCAAGGAAACAAAATTCATCCTATTAGGAAATTGCCTTGGAGATAACTAAAACCAAACACCACACAGCACATTTTCTGCTTTCTCCTTGACAGTGTGAGGGAAGTGATGCACAGACAGAAGAGAAACAGGAAAGGATGCGACCACAAAAGTATTATTAGCTTTTTCATTTTCTTTAGGTGGTGCTTTTTCTACCACCCTGTAGGCCATTAGCATGGCATAAACTAAGAGGCACAGATGTTATCTGGCTGGAAAACAAAGCAAGTGAAAAATTCAGACAGCAAGGTACCTCCCCTTTCACAAAATACATGATGATTGTCCTAGTTTCAGGGTTTTACTGCTATCCCCTAAATTACTGTATGACTTTTATATTTCTGTTTTTGAGTTCTATCCTTTCAACATTCAGAAGGGAGTTTGACTTTCATCAGTCATGCTACAGCAAGAAGTGTTTTTTCATATACTTTCCCACAGAATCAAGGCAGTTTCTAGTCTTTTTTAAAAATTTTAATTGTAAAATACATTCACTTCCCTGAAATTCAAGAATTCTCAGCTTTCATGCTAATACTAAGGTTAAGACAGAGCAATACACACTGTTCCTTTTGTCTGTGCTGTAGTTTAACAGTAAAACATTTTAAAATTTTATTGTGTGTTAAAGCAGGAAGCTCAGAAACACCCATTTGTCATCTTGTCTCGATGAGGAAAATATTAATCTATTTTGGTCCTTTATGCCAATAGCATAAATGCTTGATGCTAAAAAGCAACACAGTCCTATAGAAAAAGCAATATGCTGAGATACAAGAGACCTGCGTTTTCTTCCTTACTCAGCCACACACCTATTGTGTGGCTGTAGGCAAAAAGGTATCATCTCTTTACTTCCAATTTTCTTTCACCATCTTTACAGGCTTATATTTTCCAGGCTCAACCTCAGCTGGCGATACTAGGTGCTTGTGCAAAACAGGGTACTTCATGATCTTGCTCTTTGGTCCTGGTGTGCCTGCATGTGAGGTCCTCTTCCACCTCCTCTTTGTGTTTGAAGATATTTAGAAAGCACACTTGACCTATATTCTCTTTTTTCAATTCACAGACCACTAAACTTTGGTTACATTACGTCAGCTGAATTTACTGTAGCTTCTCAACACCAGAGTAATAAATGTCTTGGTGAGAAAAGGAGACAATTTCCCTTTATTTGCTTCTCCTTCTTTGGCAAATCATTCTCTTTACTTACACAGGCCTTTGGACTAGAGGAGGAACAAGAGAATATAGTCTCCATTCTGCAAGTATTCAAATCCAAGCAAACACCACTGCTTGCTTGAATACAGCATTTAATTTAGACACAGATTCTTCAGTGCTAGAGAAGCTGCAATTCAAAGGTGAACAACAAAAGTTCTGCTAAACATTACAGAAATAGAATCCCTACTTTATCTCTTTTCTGCACCTTTACTTCTGAATTATGCCATAGATGGCTGTAAGTACCAGGAGAGGTACGCTCAGCAATCAAGTTTAAATAGAACAAGGGAAAAAACCCCAAACTGTTGTCAAATTGACTTAGAAATACGTGTTGCTACCAAATTGCTCCCATTTTCTACCTTCCTCAGTGACAGAGCATATTGGTAACAAAACTGCCAGAGAAGCCCATCAGGAACAGGAATTCTACAACAGCAGAACACAGGAGGTGCGCTTGGTTTTGTATTGCCTTCAGTCATTTCTCAAGATAAATGTTCTTAAGACTTCTTTGTATACTTCAAGGCATAAATACATCTCTCTTGATGGGACAGCAAGTGATACTAGCACAAGGGGAGCAATACAAGTACATCAGACTTAACAAAATTCTACTGCACTTGTTAGGCTTAACTTAAACAAAACCCAGGCTTTGTAAAGAACCATCCACAAAAATCGAATGTGTGCTTCCCGCTCTTCTTTAATAGCTAGGAAAGAAAAGTCACAGGCCTAACAGTAAGTGCTTGCTCACTCTTTTACCATGGATGAACCAGAAGCTGCCATATCTTTGGCCTCATCAAGTATTATGTGCCAGAGCACATAATTTATTTAGGAGAATGGGAACATCATAAGTGGTACCAAGTCATGCTTTCCTTCTCCTGCACTGGCTTAAGTCCATCTAGTTCACTTTGCCTTCTGACACGTTTTTCAGCATTTTCAAATTTCAATTTTAATTAAGTTGTCTCTAGTGGTTCAAAAGAAGTACGTTCTTAATTCAATTCAACCTAGTTCTACAGCTGTTCAGTGGCGAGAATGGTTAATGAAATCAGCAGTACTGCCAAACAAAAAGTTCACAAGTAACTATTTCCCCAACAGGTCGTATAGGTCCGCTATTATTTACCCCATCTGTATTGTTATCTATTCCTCAAACTTACCTTATACTTTACTACAAACATGAAGATTCATACCAGGCTCTACCCAATTCTCAGGTAGATGAAAGGAATGTTAGCAGTAACCACATAAACTGCACATGAATTTTTACAACTCAAGTTTCTGTGGCCCTCAAAGTTATTCAGAAGCTTCTCTTAAAACACAAGTCCTTCTCCATCTCATATAAGGCAAAATCAAGCATTTTACATGTTTCTTGTATTTTCAGTAGACTATGCAAATCAGTGTTGCAGAAAACCAAAGAGATGCTATGTTTTTGGCAAGTCAAAGATAAGATATTCCAGGAGCAAAGAGGCATAACTTGGAAATGCTGAATAAAAATGTTGGCTGATCATTTCTGCTAACAGAAGCAGCATTAAAAGAATAAAGTAATTGTTTTATTCTGCTATTAGGTTTCAGAGTTAAGCATCCAAGGCATTAAGAAAGTAAGCCCAAGAGTATTTGAAATGTTAGTTGAAGATTTCATTTCCTCTGGAAGTCAAGACAACATTTATATAACATCTATTATCAACTGTGCTGAATAATGGGACAATTAGATAACCTCCTATGAAAAGACCATGCCCAATTTTTGCCTAGTCTTTCTGGACAGATGTGGGCAGGGAGGGAAGGTGTACACTTGTATTCCTTGAGGATTCAGTCTGCTTCACTTCAGAACTTCACTGTTCAGCCCGTATCGACAGCAGGAGGTTGGCCTGTTTGGCAGCAACCTGCCAGCTCTGACCTGGCAGAGTCCCAAGTGGGACTTGAGTGAATGAGTGAGAGCTCAGCCTAGACAGCACTCCACAGGTAAGGTGAGGAGCACGCAGTGACCCATGTCAGAACCGGTGGGATAAACACCTGGCTCAGAGTCACAGAAAGGTGAAATTCTACACAGCTGCACTCTCAGCAGCCCTCCTGGCCCTCCCCACTGAACAGGGAGAGGGAGAACCCTTTATAACCTCTGTAACACAGTGGTGAAAGAAGGGTTTTAAAAGGAAAGATGGGTTTCACTGGCTTGACACAAACCTTAAGAGATGTAAAAACTGAAAAATGCTGGATTGGAGTGGGCAGGACCAGAGGGAATTAGAACAAATGCTTAGTATTAATGAAGGACACTCAATAACTTTTCTTCTCTTACAGACTGGTACTCCCTTAAGGGGCTTCAGTAAAGTCAGAACAATAACAACAGCAATTAATACGAAGATACCACACAGTGTGCCCACAGGAGCGCTTGAGCTTAATATTTTTATAGGACATTCATTAAAAGACTTTACAAGCTTGCAGTGAAGTTACTGGGAGGAGAAAAGTTCTGTGCCTTTGTGGCTGCAGGAACCTTCAGACCTCCCAGAAGTGTCACAATGTCAACAGCACTATCTAATAACGAGGTTCTTCTGAGATTTAGAGCGTGACAGCATCTTGCTCCATCAACATAGTTTACTGCCTCTATCCTTCCAAAGTTCAAATACGGTACAGTCCACAGCCTTAAGGAATCTCTCCACATCATAAGTTTAATTAGGAGAGAAAAGTCCCACAATACATTTGATATGATTTACCATCATCTATTTCAAACACCTTTAAAACATTCAGCAATGCAGGGGAAAAGACTGTTTTGGTGATTTTCTTCACAGTAAAGGAGACCTTGATCCATTATGTTCAAATTTAACCTGAACAATAAATCAAGAAAACTGATCTCAAACTTTAAAGATCTGTATTACAGGACTGACCCAAGACAGTAAGCTGGAGCCAGTAGAGTAGAAACCAGATGTTTTAAGTACTACAAGAGGCGAAGCAGACAAGACTTAAGGAGCTGAACAGGAATTATGTCAGTCATGAAGACCCTACCATTTCAGGTAAGAACATGACTTATGAGTAATATTCTTACATTTGGCTGCTGCTTCCTTTTTTTCCCTTCCTCCCCCAAACTCGGCATCTTCATCCAACGTAAAAAAGTCAGTCTTGCTTGCTATCTTGGATAGATTCACTTTTTCTGTTGTATCAGCTAGGCAAATGGTGCTGTAGCTCCTTCCAGCTGTGGAATGCCATGGCTAAGTAGGGAATCACTACTGCTAGATGTTTCCAGGACACCAACAGTGCTGTGATTTTCTTACCATTTTAAGCCTGTAAACAGCACAAATGTGTTGCTACTTCAGGAGCAGGATTTGGACCAGTCAAGGTATAAATAATGGAGAACAAAGCTATTAAATGATGAGAAAGTGGTTCTAAAGAAAACCTTTCCTTTTTGTACTAGGACATGTAAGGCTTGAGCTGAAGCGCCCGCTGTGCCACACCGAGAGGGAGACACTATGCCTGACACCTCTCTCCAAGGTGACTGCCCAGTCAAGTTACCAGATCCTCATTTTCTGGAGTTGATTCCAGCATAGACCTAAAGAACCAACTGTTTGTGTCAACCATGCCATGCTGCTGTGAAGTGCTGCAGTTCTGAAAACTCAACCTTTTCCAGCAAAACACTGTCAAGAACTTCTTGGCTGGCTGAGAAAAATAAATATTTTAGATTTCTAAAAGCTGGTTAAGCTCCTCTGAAGCAACCACACTGCCTTAATTTCAGCTGCTATTCCAAAACACATTTACCTCTGGTTGGCAATTTCTGTGATGTTTACACACACAAACTGAAAACAGGTTTTCAGAAATTCCTTTTTATTAGTGTATGACAAGTTAAGAAGGAATGGCACCAACTTGATCTGCCTAGCATGCAAGTAGATCACTCAGTACAACACAGGTTGCCAACTGATTTATATCCATAGTACCCATCATATAACTGATGCAGACACATATACACCATTAAACAAAACAACCAGGACAAGTAACAGCTCACATTACAATCTTGTGGGTTTTATCATCCTGTGATTTATTAAAGTCCTGTGGCTATGTCCAGATAGACAAGCTTGATAAGAATTACCTCTTCCTGCCTTCTAGAGGACACAACCTACCTTCTTCCTGGAGTTCAATATTACAAACTCACCGGTGATTTCATTAGTTTACAACTTAAAGCATCATGATTTTATAGCTGTATTATGGCATTACAACTTCTGCTGCGTGATTTACCCAGCTTCTATTGTCAAGCCACAGTTTTGACCTTCCTGTCTTTCATTTTACAGCGTCACTGTCGTATACGGATTGTCCTCTCCCTCACAGTACCCAACCTAGAAAAGCGTAAAGCACAGTTACACCTATGTTATGATACAATTATGCTATAGACACAGCCCTGCTGTAATTCTAAGGTCATGGCTGAAGCTGTGTGGTGAGGCAGAGAAAAAACTTGCTATTGTTGATCTTTTACTTGCACTCTTGCATAGACATGAATGACTTAGAAAGTCTGTGAGGCTTGCTGGAGTAAATAACTAAAAGCAAATTTACTCCTAGGCATGAATAAACCCAATATGCAGCCAGAGACTGGCAAGAAGTATGTATTGTATTCATCAGGTTATATGGCAAATTTCCAGTAGCACCAGAAACCAAAGAAAATCCTGAAGTCCCTCTGTATTTGCCTCCATACCTGAACTTCAAGTCTACTACATGACTCATTATGGATTGCGATCCTTTGTCTAGAATCTCTTTCACTGCAATCACTCAAAGCTACTAGCAGAAGAATTGCAAATACTATCAAGTCAAGTGTATTTTCGTTTTACTAAACAAAAAAATCAAACTTGTTTCTGAATTAGCATAAGGCTACATCATGCAGTCTTCGAGGAACCCCCATTAATTTTTGTGAGTAAAACAACTTGAGTAGTTTGCTCTTAGCAAGAGCATGTACTATTTTACCTTTCAATTTAAAGCATTTTTATTTTTTACCTTAACTGAAGATTGAGTGTGCTCAATGTTTTACAGACACTAAGGATACCAAGCATGTGCAGTTGAGTAGCTGTTAAAAAACCCCCAACCAACAAAAAACCCAACCAAACACAGAGAAAATCATACACTCCTCCACACCCCTCAACACTCATTGTCTTTATTTAGCTTTTGCCAATTTGGTTTCTGATCTATTCTCCTCTCCTATGTTCTCTACTTAGTATTCAGTTTTCCAGATGAGACACTTTCTCATTCTCAATGTAAAAAGAGGTGGCAGGGATGGGGAGGAAAAGAGAGGGAATAAGAAAAATCAATAAGAAAATCAAATCAAGATCCCATCTGAGTTCTTCTACAGATCAAAAAGGACACACCTAGTCCATCACCACATTACTGAACGTCAGCTTCAAGTAAAGCCATAAAGCAAAGCTAACAGGTCTTCGAGTCATCTGTGTAATGAAGAATGGTAATTTAAGATTACAGTACACATAACTGATGGTTTTGTAAATGCAAAGGACAGAAATTTATCATCCCACCCATTTCTACCAGAAAAAGACTTAATACCTGAAAATACTTAGATTTTGCACAAAATCATGGGCTGAACTGATGTGTGTCCAATTTGAGACAAAGTATCCTTTTGCAGGACCCTTGTAATTCTGATTTCAAGCTCCGGGTTTATTTCAGAAATAGCAGAAACATGCAGCATCATTCACTAATGGACATTTTTTGAAAAAATATGCAAATTAGCCCCAAAAACTAGAGAAAAGAAAGGAAGGGTCTTGTCGTTAGATATTATGCCATAAAAACAACAGAAAAAAAATTTAAAAAAAAAAAAAGAAAAAATGTCCAAGCTTTAAATGCAAGGCTGTGGGTGGATCTCAAGAGACCTGTTAAGCCCCGTGCTATAACACACAAACACTTCCCATCTTTGTAACCCGACATGCACAGTCCACATTCTGCTGATTACAGCTACCTTTGGATTAACAGGCTTCTGTAGCTCTGTCTCCCTTACAGATCCATACCTTTCTTCTGTACTTATCCCTTGATCTTAATCTCTAATATTATCTAAGTATCTAACATACACAAGAAATACATCTGTGATATTGCAACCTGCTGAGAAGTGAGAAAATGGAAAAACATATCGCAGAATCTTTATCTCTGTAGATACAAAAGAGTTTCTTTACTCTATTCCTTCACCCCATCCCAAATCTGTACCCAATAAAATTATTTATGAGCTCTTCTATTACTACTTTTATTCAAGACAGGGGGTTTTGCTAGGAGAATTTGCTTTTCTCTTTCAGAAAAAGGGGGAATGGGTAGTTGTCATGTCTCTTGCACTGAAGAAACAAAAATTAAAACAGAACTTTATAATCACTACTTGTACCATTTCACAATGGCAGCTAAATTAAGACACTGCTTTCACTTTTTTATACTTCTAACCAGAGCAGGTATGAAGCTCGATAGCCTATTTTACTTACCTTTCTTTTGTCTTCATCTGCTGGATCAAATCTGAAAATGGTCCGATTCTGAAAGGAAAGAGAAGAGTTTGCATTTGTTACATGAACATCAGCTGCTAAGTATGTAACGCTTGCAAAACTATTATAAAATTTTAGGAGTCTGGTTAAAACCAACTTCAGATAACAAGGCCATAACCATGTCAACTCATGTCCTTTTCCCGTTCTACCCAACAGCAAGAGCTTCAATAAGTGGGTCCAACCAACAGTTCCACAACTATTACTGGTGCAGAGCAAGGCTTTATCTGTGGGCTGTGTTTCTGATGCGAGTTAACAACCTCGCACACAGCAATTCACAGGGTGAAAAACGTTAGCTATAGCCTTGTGTTTTACAAATACCTTATTACCCAGACTCTTCGCCAAGCACTTCTTGTTTACAAGATTCTGACTGCACTTTAAAGCGTCCCAAACCAGAACCACCATGGTATAACCTTGTCCAGAAAACAAGCAATACAAATCAAATAAGTCTTACTACAAAAACTACCTGTTTCCATACCGTGGCAATTTCCAAGACACATTACCAAGGTATTTGTTTCTCTGGTACAGTTAAATACAAGATAGACATGGTCTAACAAGGAATATGTATTTCCTGTTAAACACTTCAAATAGTCATTGAGCCTAGTTCTACATTAGTATCCTGAAGTATGTTATTAGTGAAATATTACTCATATGACATGAAGTTCATTCTGCCAGTCAAAGAAAACAGCAGTAATAGCACAGTTGTTTTAATGCCATTTTAAAACTTCCAAGCTAAATGATTAAGCATGATGAACAGCTTCTAAAAAAATCTAAAACCTCAGTTTCTGTTATTTCTAATACACAACTTGCTACATCATGAAAGTGACTGAAAAACAAAAGGGACCCTCCATAGCACACTAGTGGGCCTCTCACCTTTCATGACACAAGCTCACAATTCACAGAAAAGCCTTGGACACCTGCCCTACCATAAAGGGTTACCAATATCAGTTAGATCCTTGAGGATGGTAGGAAAATAATTCCCTCCCCTTCTCTTACAAGGCTCCCAATAACACTACTGAACCACACAAGTTCAGCAGAATGCCAGCCAAAAGCAAGTGAACATTAAATGATGAGCAATTAACCAAGAGAAAGCAATCTTTGCATTTGCACATGAACAGTTTTGGAAATTTACAAAAGAAATCTAGTGACAGCTTAAGTAGCCTAAGCCCAGGAGGAGAAGAGATTTGGAATCATTGCAAACAGGACAGCATAGAGAAGTGAGAACAGACCTATTAATTTCTCTCATTATAGTTATTCTAGAGCCACCTGCACCTTAAAACTACACTTAGTCCATCCTTTCTCTTCAATTAAAGGGTATTTAATTTGTTATTTGTAAAAAAAACCTAAGGAAACGTAAACCCCAGAAGAGGCATGGGTAAAGATTGGGAACCTGGAGCACTTTTCCCAGTCTTTGCTGGCCCACAGGCAATATATCTGAGTTAGTAATGCATTGCACAGGAAATCAATGTAGGAAACATTGAGGCAAACTTCTTAACAAGAAACACACTAAGAGAAATGTCATATTGAGACAGTATTAAAGGATTCCCATCCTACTTCGAAACTGGTATTTAGCTACACACATAACTCCAAGAGTTCAAAGACTTGAAATGCCAGAATTGAAACCATGCCAGCTCTCACTCTGTCCTTGACAATTCAACTTAAGCCTAAATAATTCATCTGGAGAAGCTGCTGAGAAGACATAAAATCCAGTACAGCAAAATTAAGAAGTTACATTTGTGTGCGCTTTTTGACTGAACACATTTAACAAAGAGCCACTTTCAAGAGTAAAGACAGGAGGTAAAAGGCTCCCTCAGTCAGAATCCTTCTTCCGTACCTTAGAGGTCAGCAAGTTAAAACAGTTAGATGTGTCTAATGAACTCTAAATCTACCAATCCTTCAGAGGAAGCGCCCTGCAGCTGCATCAATCTCTACATCTGAATTTCAGGTGCACAAAGGCAGCCTACATCAAGACTGTTGCTCAAGCTTCTTCTAGAAGCTCAAGTTTGAGTGAAGATACCAGTTACTGCCACTGTTAGACTTAAAACATATTGCACATAAGACAGCAAACTTCAAGCCATCTCTTGGAGGCTGAAGAATAACCATATACCAATCCACATTCATTTGGCTTTTCCCCTAATCACAGGGCTAGGAATCTTTAACTAAAAACCTGAATGTTTGTTCCTGTAACAGATTCCTAAATATCAGCAGATAGTTATGTCAACACAACTGCATTTACATTACACCCAAGGCCAAACTCTGAGCCAGTAGCAGCTTTAGATGTGTACCAGTCACAGAAGGACAAACACCTGATGGGTTGAGACATTATCTTCAGAAATGGACTATACTGCTGTACTAAAATCTAGGTGTCAAAATGTCCCTATTGGAGCAGGAGAAAAAAAATAATGTAAAATTCCACCTAACACCCAGCTTCACTCCAATTTCTACTTCCCGACATTACCAGGAAATCCCTTCACTTCTTGACCTAGCGCAGACATATCACGCTGTAATGGTGGCAGACACTAGGTACTCTTTAACACCTGTCAGCATTAAAAGCTCAACCTGCCGTAACCCTGCTTTTAGCCGTCTCCCCTTTTCCCTTTGCTTGGCCAGAAACGCAGAACCATCAAGTGAGGTCTGGCAGCCCGTTCCACACAGGTCCCCTCCCGCTGCAGAGCTACTCCTCCGCACGCCGACACGGTCGCTGCCGAAGCGGGGCGAAGGCCTCTCTCCCGCGGGCCGGCTAGAGCCGGCGACAAGGGGCTGCCTGCCTCGGGCGGGTGAGCAGGTACGCAACGACGGCATCCAGGAGGCTCCGGCATCATCCTGTCCGGCTTCATCCAAGAGGTCTAGGCAGGTCGAGAGACTTTCGAGGTAAACGCTGTGGAACAGCCTGGTCACCCATAACCCGCTACGCTACCCGGCTGGTTGGTCGGGAACAGGCAAGACAGGAGGCAGGGGGTGGTGGGGCGAGCGTGGCAACGGGCTTGTTCTACCGGCGATACCGCTGGCTTTGTGCTCCCGGGAGAGAGCACTGCCCTCGCTCGCCAGCCCGGTACCGCAGGGGGAAGCGCCGAGGCCGTACCGGGCAGGCCGCCAGCTGGGGGAACGGCAGCAGAAGCGGTGACCGCTGGCGACCCACCGCAAAGCCCAGCCCGGGGCGGGGCAGCGCCAGGAACCCCGTCCGGCCCGGGGAAGCGGGACCCCCGCGGCCCGGTACCGGCGGTGCTGCCGAGGGCGGGACGGGGCGGCGACACCGCCAGGGGGGGGAGAGGGAAACGAGACGCCCGTCCCAAACTACCCCCCAAAACGGCCCGTT
>JAVJGG010000024.1:23957192-24057789 GCA_035590195.1 Aviceda cuculoides | reverse complement strand
GGGGGGGGAGGGGGAGGGGGGTATGTGATATGCTAGAAGTTCAAAAGCAATAAGGAACTTTCCTTACAAAAAGTCAATGGAGCAGCAAAGTGCCCAAGAGAGTAGTCATCCCAGACTTATCTATTGCTGGATATTTGGGGGCAGTCCCCTGGGAGGCAGATGTGAATTTGAACTTTCACGGTGTATCCCAGAAGAAAAGCCCATTTCTCCTCACTCTGGGATGACCACCCAAGCACTGAAACTGGGTAAATGCACTGGGGAGAATACTTGCTCCTCTGGCTTCTGTGTGCTCTGAAAATACCAGCTGAATCAAGTCCTGTAGGTGAGAAAAGTAGAGGAAGACCTTATTTGTGGATGGGATTTTGTGTGGGCTAAGCACCAACTGTTCAGCATCTTTTGTGGATGGATCCAGCCCAACTGATCTGAAGTGGCATGTGCTAAGTAAAAAAATACATATCTGAGGGAGTTCCTGGACACAACTTGATGGTAGAAAGGGAGAAGAAAAAGGCATTCCTTTGAGTTTCATTTTCTTTGCATGGGAAAGCTATCAGCCCTCTTCCCAGAGCAATTCCAGGAGCGGTAGTTAGGCTTTTGTGTATCAGAGGAGAAGTGTGTTTACACCTGACCTGGTCTCTGGGGAGACGAGATGTTCTGTCTTGGGAAATTGTCACCTTCAGGCTGGCTGCTCTCCCACAGCTATTGCAGAGCACAGATTTCCCCTGCGGTGCGGTCCTAGCAACCTGTCAATATTCACCCAAGGCAACAGCAGTCTTTTCTGCTTTCATGGCCTTTAGGCCAGACTGCCCGTCAAATAGTGCTAGCAGGACAGATTCTTCAGCGCTCAGTCTGTGATTTCCATTATATAGCATTAACTCAAAAAAAAAAAAAAAAAAAGTATTCGTATCCCAGCAAAATACAGAGATAATCTGGGTACGGGGTAATTACCTGAACTAAAGTCTAGATGGAGGTGAGCGTCAACAGCTCCTGCTCTTCCTGAACTCGTGCGCAGGCGTTCGTTAGCACCCCGGGCCTGCCCCGGCCTGCTGCAGAAAGGGCTGTGCAAAGCACCCGCGCAGTCCCCGCGCCAGGGCAGCCCCGCGCTGCACGCTGGGCCTTCTGCTGGCTCCTGGCAGGTCCGGCTGTGGTTTGGGCCTGTGGTTGGGTTTCGGACAGTTCGCTGGTGAGCAAAGCAGGCAAGGACCACGGAACCACAGTCCGTAGAGGAAAAGTGGATGCTGGATTAGAAAATATTACGTGATTAAGCTACGACTTTTCCCCCTTTAACAGCCAGAAATAAACTTCTTTGATTAGAGCCCAGCTACATTTCCTTCCCTACCGAAGCAATTTCAGAAGAGAGCAGCCCGCTTCTAGAACGGCCCTTAAAGAGGCGTTTTTAACGAAACCCCATTAAACACCCCCCCCCCCGACCCAGCCCCCCTTCTTGCCCAGGGCTGCCGCCCTGGCTGGACTTCCCCAGCACCCCAAGCCTGGATTTGGGGGCTTCCAAAAAAAGCCAGGCGGAGCAGGCGGCCGCCCGCAGCCCGGCTGCTCTTCCCCGGGCGGCCGCGGCCGGGGGTGGGTGGGTGCCGGGGGGTCCCCGACAGCCGGCCCTCATTCCCTGCTGAGCAGCACCATCTAGAGGCTGCTGCCTTGCCGGGGCACCCGGGCAGCGGGAACCGGGGGCGGCTCCGAGAGCTCGGCACCCCCCCGGCCGCAGGAGCAGCGGCGGCCTTGCCGGCTCTGGGGGGTCCCCGGCCCCCTCGGCGGCTGGGGGAGGCGAGGGAATTCCTTAGGGAGCGCGCTGCGGCCCTGGCACCGGCAGGAATCACGGCCGGGAAGCACGAAGGGGGGGCGGTGTTTTGGCCGGGCAGGGGGGACTCTTCTGGTTGCAGTGAGTTCTGCGGGGCTGGGAGCTGGGGGAGAGCCCCGGCGGCGAACGGCATCGTCTCAGGGTCTTTGGGGCATCCCCTCGTCTCACCAGGTCGCCTGAAGGGGGGTGTAGTGAGGTGGGTGCTGGTCTCTTCTGTCGGGTGGCTGGAGATAGGACGAGAGGAAACGGCCTCAAGTTGAGGCAAGGGAGATTTAGGTTAGGTATTAGGAAGAATTTCTTCACTAAAAAGATTGTCAAGCACTGGAACAGGCTGCCCAGGGAAGTGGTGGAGTCACCGTCCCTGGAGGTTTTTAAAAGACGTGTAGATGTGGCGCCTGGGGACATGGTTCAGCGGTGGGCTTGGCAGCGCTAGGTTAATGGTTGGACTCTGACCTTAAAGGTCTTTTCCAACCTAAATGACGCTGAGTCTATGAAGAATTCCCCCCGCTCCGAGGGGCAGCATGGCCGCCTTCCCAAAACTGCCCGCGTATCCATCCACAGAGGGGTTGATATATTTTTTGGAGGGTGTTGATGTGGGTGTGAGCAACCAGGGCAGTGCAGAGAAGGGATGCCAGCGCCATGCTGCTGCCGTGTTTCGTTTGGGAGGGGAGCGCGGGCCGCACCAGCGCGGCTGGGCGAGAGCCTGCGGTGACAGAGCCAAGGTGAGCTGTGTCTCTGAAGTGCTCTGCAAGACCCTTGGTTTAAACTACATTGAGAACACATGTAGTGTTTCCATACTCAAGGTGCCCTACAATCAAAATTCATTGTCCAGATAGCAGAAAACAATATATTGAAGTGAACAAAAAACCCATGATAATAAAACTTCAGAGGGAGCTGCGGTCAGTCTCTCCTTGAAGTATTTATTGCTTCAGCAGCAAATCAGGAGGTACTCCGTGGTCATGAAGAGAAACCTTTCATCTCACAAACGATCGGCTCCGTGGTGGAAAATGCCACCAGGGCAGGGAAGTTTCATCTGCAGATGGCCGGTGGCTCCAAAGAGCGCTGAAGGTGCTAAGACGCGTCGGTGTGTGCCTGCATGTGTTTAAGATGCAGGCCCAAACTAGGATCTGAATTTTCTGGTTGGGGGTTTCTTGCCACAATGGGTTGAACTGAGATACAAAACTGGAACAATGCAGGCATTGGACAGCAAGGAGTAACAAAATCCAGCCTGAAGTGCATAACCGTTTCTTTTGAGTCAGGTCCATGTGTACACTAATGCAGCTTTTGTAAGTAAAAATAATCCTTTGTTTGTTGTGATTTATGATTCTATCATAAAGCATAAGCCTGCTTAGATTTACTACGCAGCGCAGCAAAACACTCATTTTTACTTGTATATTGCCAATTACTTTTTTTTAATTAAAAAAACCTAAAAAAATAAAGACTAGAAAACTGTTACTGCCCTTTAAAGGCACATTGTTATTCATCATCAGTGCATTTTAGTTTCCACTTTAGGTAGCATATGAAGGATTAGGATTTCAATGAAAGAGGGGGACAGAATAAATTGCATCCTCTACCAAAGAACTGCCAGACCTTTTCAGATGGGTGCATACCACAAGCCCTTCCCATGTTAGTCAGCTTTATCTAAACCTTCCAAAGCAATGTCTGCCCCTGAATTTCATGGGTTTCAGGGTCAGTCACAACAGAATTGTAGGGCTGGGGAGGTCAGAGGCCATTTTTGTCAAAGGGTAGTGACCTTAGCAGCAAGAGGTAGCCTGACAAAAACAGGATTCATGCTAGTGAATGGAGTTCTCACTGCTCTTCTCCCGCTGAGTCTTTTTTCTACCTGGTAATGAAAAATCTTGAAGAATTGTAATAGATTTTTATATGCATATATACATACATGTTTGTGCGTGTATACCTCTATTTTAAAGTATCATACGTTGGTTATGCTATAAGATATAATTTGCGATATATCATATGTATATTACATCTACCTTTTGTTATATGTTTTAGCTCATTAAAAAGATCACACTTTTAATAAAATGTTTATTTGTTGTGAGCAGAAAGAGAAGAGAAAGACAGAAAATGTGCAAGAACAAAAGAAAAAGAAGAAAAAAGAGAAAGGAAAAGAGAAAGAAAAAGAAAGAGAAAAAGAAAGAGAAAAAAGAAAAAGAAAAAAGAAAAAAGAAAAAAGGAAAAAGTGAAAGTGAAAATGAGATTGAATATTTTGGCATGTGGTGTAAAAGCTTCTTTAGAAAGATTTGTATAGCCACATATTTACTTTATGTATACATAAATATGTGGCTAGGCAAGAAACAGCAGTTTCAGTTACCACGGTCAAGGGAAGGGCTTAATTAACAGGCTTCAGGCTCCGACTCAGGAGGTTTGGCAATTTGTACTAGGATGATTTAAGAGATTCCTGCCCCTAACCAGCCATTCTACCCAGAGGTTATCAGCCTCTCAAGAGCCACTGCACTTCACAGCCTGGTATATACCCCTGTGACCTGAAAGCTGCGGCGGTTTATATTAATATGGTGGGTTCTGACCTGCGGTGGTCGAGGAGGGGGCCTGCTTTCCCTTGCAGCACTTCTGACGCAGATGGTGATGGTGACCTCTGTAGAGCTGTGTTCAGTAATCTATATATTGCTCCCCATGACTGTCCAGTTTAAATTTCAAAGCCCTCATCGGGAAGCAGTTCAAAGGTAGTTGGAAGTGCACGTTCAGACTCCTGTGGCATCAACACAAGTTTCTAAATGAATGAAAAAAAAAAAAAAAAAGACAGACCGTGGAGGTTCTTTTGCAAAAGACTTTCAAAGCTCTATCTGACTGACAGTGTTCTGTGGCTCTTTGTTATAAGCAGCTTTGCAGTGCTGCTGTTGGTCAAAATTCCCTCTCCCAGGACTTTGCGCACGGTGCTGCAGTTCTCCACTCAGAAATTCTTTATTATTTGTGGGGCTGACACCATGTCCAATATCCGTCCTCCTTCCTGAACAGTCTCCCTGGGCTCTTCAAGTCAGGGTAACTGAGTTGTCCTCGGACGTGTTGAAGGCTATGGCACATTTGTATACCAAAATAGTCCCATTTTCTCCCCTCTTTCAGTCAATGGGGATTAGACTTTTTTTGGCTTAGTAACTTCTTGTAAAAAAATGTAGGAAGCGTTTCTGGCTTCCTTTGAGTGTTGTTGGGGTTCACCTCCATCCTGATCCTTCCAAAGACCCAGTTTTGAGTTACTGGTCAGTCCTGCCCACACACATCTCACCGATGCATCATGTCCTTGGAGGGACCGTGGCAGGCTGTGGTCAGCAGTCCACCAGGTAACCGGAGACCGATCAGTGTTCCAGCAGTAATGAATGAGACAACGGCGTCACGGCAGGCTCCTGCCAGATGCAGCGCAATGCAGGGATTTGGAATTCATTGGAGAAGAGAAAGTGGATTTTTCTATTCTAGTGACACTGCCTTTCTCATACTAGTTTCTCACAGTCTTGATGAGGCAGATATTTCTATGCTTGTTAATAATTAATGGGCCAGAATCAATGCTTTGATTTAAACATCTTCAATACTAAAATGCAAAATAGTATTTTGGTCTCAAACACATCAAAACTCCAGCTGCTAAAGACTGGCCACTAAAAAAACTTCCTCACATGACTTACTTTCTTCATGTGTAGGCAATTTTTCCTGAAGTTGACTTGAAGAAGAATAAAATAGATGAGTGAGTTAGCCTAAGCCTGATCTCCCCTGTCCTTAATAAAAGTGAAAAGTAAAAGTATATTGGGTAATAACACCAGCTGACGGGTAAAATTTCAGAAGGTCTGTGACACTAGCCCAGGAAACAAGATTTTCATCAGGTACCTAAATGTGGAGATAGGCTCCTGATGCATTTCCGAAAATCCCACCAGGACCTCGGCTGAATATTTAAGAGCCTGGGCACTTGCCAAACCTGGCCTGGAACATCCTTCCTCCCTCAGTCCCTGCACATTTCCAGGCGTTCCTCTAGATACTTTAGATCCCAAACTCTCACCCGTTTACCCACTAGTTAAATATACAAAGTCTGCGAATTTTGCCACTTTATTTACTCACCTAAGGAAAAATGACTTTTCCATTTCCAGGATTCCAGTGGCAACACGTTTGTTACAAGATACTGTAAAGAAGATAAGACATCTTACCTGCCTCAGTGAATACAATGGCTTGGGTGAGCAAAGGCAGCGGGGCTTAAACCAAACTGGAGTCGTCTCTCCAGTCACAGCCTTGAGCAGTTTGTGGCTGCAAGCACAGGTGGAGGACTACTCATTTGCTGTGAGTTATGTATGTTCTCAAGTCCTCGGTTAGATAAAAACGTACATGGTCACACTTAGGATTTTTTGAAGGCTTGCAGCTTGTAGAAGTTTCTGTATTTAAGTAAATTTAAATGGCGTCTATTTAATTTCAAGAACTTTATTTGAGTGTGAAAATCCCTCATATATCTTGCACAACTGTACAAATAACACTTATGTCCATTTTAGGCATAAACATGGTTATCATCACACTGGGTGCTATCAAAGATTTTATTTACAAAACAATTACTAAAATGCCTGATGTCATATTTCCATTTATTTATTTCTTACCCATAGGGTAATAGGTCCACCATAATTGCTTGGTGCATTTTATAATACAGAAGAAAAAGCTATGTTAATAAAATCTAACAAAACCTCACAAATAGCTACAAATCTGACAGAAAATGTCTAAGAAAAATTCTTCCCAAAATACAATACATTCTTCCACACATACACAGTACAGAATAAGTTCAAAGGCACAGCTTTGAATTTTGCTTTTGTAGAAGTATATAGAATTATCACCACGTGAAGGAATTGAGAGAACAGTTTCATACCTGTCAATAGGTAATTAAACGAATAATCATGTTTGCATTGTCATTTTCTTTACATAATTGCTTCATATCACCATATTTAACATATGTGGCTCTGAATCCAAAAATCTTCCCAGTCCCCAAGTCCCTTCTTAACCTTGTCATTACTGACCAGAGAAGTTAGATTTTTCCAGATTGTGCAAACTTAACACAAATACATATATAATAAGAACAATAGTCAACTTAAGGCAGTGTATAATTCAATGCTACATGTCTTCTCTTCTCTTTTGTAAAGATCAAACTTACTGGATCAACAGAAAGGTGCATCAATACACAAAGTTAGGTGTAAACTGAAACCTACAACACCACATGTCTTCCAAGGAGCCAGACAGAGTAATTGATATGAACAAGTGATGACTTGGCAGAATGGTTTTTAAGCAATGCATTAAGAGCTTAAAAGAAGAACAGACGACAGAGCTTTGCTAAGGGTGAATTTCCTGTCTTTAACTCAAATTATAAATAGATCCCGTTCCAGCACTTTTTTTTGCAAGACTCATTAACATTTGTCAATAAGAGAGGGGGGCAAAAATGGCTCACTCAAACTGACATCACATAGGGTTGGCCCACATGCCAGAATTAAAAAAGGCACAGATTGGCCCAAAAAGTGGTCTAGAACAGCACAAAAATATTTTCCAGCTACAGGAACATTCAGTCATACTGGTCTGCAATCTGCCCACATTATGAACTACGTTTATCTGCCCAGGATCTTTTCCATCGTCACCTCCCTTGAAGAACGTCCATGAAAAGTCCCACATAACATGAAGTTTTTGTAACTCTTTTAATTACATGGGCTGAGCTGATACCAGTCATTTTCATTTAGCCCAACCTGTGGTGGCTTCCCCATTGATGTAGGCAAAGCCGGGAAAGTGTTGCATGTGCTCATATTCAGAATTTCTGCGCGTAGTCAAGGGGGTGTACATGTCACTAGAATTTCCATATCTTGTGGAGTGCATGGATGGGCTCGTGTAGCAGGAGTTTGCCGCCGGGACCTCCGGCCAGCGAGGAGTCACTGGTGTGGGATGCAGCCTTGGAGTACTGCTCATCAAACAGGGCTCCATTCTTGATGTTGGGCTGTTGAAAGGGTACTACAATGAAAACGAAGAAAAATAAATTAAGGAATTATCTACCACATACTTAATTTTAAAATAAGGGCTGGTGGTATCACAATTCCGTGCTTAACAAAACCAAAATCACATGAGTTAGCAGCCCTCCAACAACTACATAACATACTGAAGGTGGAATATCAGATAACTAGTGCCTGCAGTCAAACCAAAGTGTCAGGGAAAGTCTTGCAAAGCAGTCACTGCATTTAAATATTGAATTAATTTATCAAAGAGCTAGGTACTGACAGGAATATTGGGGAGCAGAAAAATAAAGTGAATTAATCTAATCTCTTTCGCACAGCTTTTACTTGGAAACTTGCAATTCGGTGAAAAACAGAGTATAAAATGTCCCGACTCCTGCTCACTCAACTAAGTTTTGAGGAGGAGAGCAAAAGGATCTTTATTACTGGAAAGGTGCCTTCCCTTTTAGATGTTCACAAGCCATCCTGCCAGTTTCTGCAGAAAAATAGTATGGTCTGGCCTCAGAGCGAGCAGCTAATTGGAGAACTTATGAAAAGAGGCAGGCAGAAGAAGAGTCTCTCTATTCCCCAGCTGTTCACAGTGACAGTTGGAAAACAGTAATCAAAGAAGTTCAACAAATGCCTCCCACTAAGGAGAAGATGTGCTGAGGACAGGATAGGCAGGAAAACAGAGAACAGCTTTTGCCCTCTATAGCCACAGGCTGCCCAGCAACAGAAAGTAAACTGTGCTTATGAGTGTTTGCTTAACATGTATTTTATCTTATTGCCTGTCTTACAGGAGCAGATCATCTGTGTGCTCTGCCTGAGAAACGGCTCTCCCTGTTTTGCCCTCCTAGTATCCGTCTGCATCGCAGAGGTGGTTAGGATCCCTGTTCCCCTTGACCAGCCATGTAACTTCAGAGCTTCTACATTTTACACCTTTATACTTCTTCTATAAAAAACGTCATAATTTAGCATTTCATTATCTCGAGTTGTTTGATGCTGTGGTATTTCCTTAACTAGAAAGCTGCCACTGAAGTAGGACTATCACCTCTTCTGATGCTTACAAACCTTGCAAGCTGCATGCCAAAACCGTATATGGCTGAGGGCTGTAAAACCCCTTCCCCATATTTTGGAGGGTCATGGAGAGAAGAGCTGCTGTAGTTGTTCCTAGGAGGGAGATGGCAGTGATTCCCAAAAGGTCTCATTACATTACTCCACTGCCGGATGGGGCTGGGGTTAATCAGTTGCCTAAGTGGGTCCCCAAGGCAATTACAGCCACGTCTCCGTGAGGAGTTTCTGCTGACTCCCTTCAGACCGCAGCCAGGAAGGCAGCCCTGCCTTGGCAAACACAGGCGAACAGTCCACAAGCCTCAGGCAGCTCAAAAGCCACACGCTGGCCACTCCAAATTAGAGAGGAGGAAGAGAAGACTATTTTTGATCAACATACTGTAGTTAGTGATGTAGCATAGTCCACTGTGTCCTGAAAAGACAGGCCAGTTAGCAGATGAGAGGGAAGACATCAAAGCTCTACGATGTGTTATTTAGCATATACTTCTCATTGCCACAGAGACTGGATTTACCTGTGCCATCAGCTGCTGAAACTGGCTGGTAAATGGCAGCACCATACCGGAACATCAACACTTCAACTGGTACTGCTAATACAGCTATCAGAATAAACTGTATTGGTAACACTGGCAACGAGTCTATACAAGATGATCTAAATTTCCATCTTCACCTCAGAGAAAGGCTTTTCAGTAGGAAAATTCAGCAGAGCTTAGGCACTGACCACATAAAGCCCTATATTCCTTTGCAGAAGAATCAAGTTTTCAGACTTGTTGGCTTTCCAGAAGCTTTTGCTGAAGGTAAGAGCTGCCAGTGCCCGGCAACAATGAAACTCAAATTCTGATGTTTTAAATGAGGTGACTTCAATTTAGGATCATGGTTCTCTCCTTTAACTCATTAATTAAGGACAGGGTGCTCTGTCAAAAAACAACCAACCTGCAATTATTCTAAGTAAACATAAGAGGTTACAGAAAAAGCTGAACAATTTTCATATTTTCAATGTTTGGGAGACTAGCTAATGGATTTAGGATGCTGCTTTCCTGGTCTGCACTGGCAGTACACAAAAGTCATTTTCATGCTAGTGCCTGCTGACAGCCTTTGCCTGAACATCTTCATGAACAAAGCTCTTGCCATAACGAATACAGAGGAAACAAGTTGTCTTGCGATTCACTATAGCTTCAGAGTTCAATTCACCTCACGTAACTTTAGTTATCAAAAAGTCAGGCATCTAATAAAAGTAAGTTATCTGTGCTCTGTCTACAGCCACCAGAAGAATTTACCAAACCTTGAGATAAATATTTAAGACAGACGATGACCAGTCCTCAGAAGACGGCCAGTCCTCAGAAGACAGCTCTTTTCTTCCTCCTGCTACATGATGTAATCCATTAGTTAGGTTGGCTCAAGTTAAATGAAAGTCCCTTTTCCATAGTTGTCAAATCCATAAGTTGTTTTTCCTGGCTGATCTCAAATGTCCCACTAATGACTGTGTACAAAACGCTTTGAGATGGTAGGAGTCAGGACCAGGATGGATCATCAGGAAAAAAACACATCACACAAATAATACATTTTTAACTTTCTGTTTTCTGTATATCACCTGTGGAACCGCAAGATGTGGGCCAAGCTAGAAACGTTCTTCTTTGTCTTCAGTAGTGTTTTACTTGATACCAGTTACCAAGGCGTTTGCCTTAATTACCAACTGATCTATACCTGAAGTCACTGTAGATTCTTGTATTAAAGCATACACTTCCAACAAGATTAATCTAGACTTTTGCCATAATACACCAACGATTACCTCTTGTCTTCTTCCCAATGCGATAATTGATCTATTCTGTTGTTAACTGTAATAGAATCCTTTGCCATTCTGACTCAGTGCCATTTTCCTTTGAGGTTGTGAAACTGAGGTCGTGACTTATAACAAGGGAATTACTTGCCGTCATCCCCCTTACAAATGCCAAGAGAAAGCCCCGGCTTCAGCCGGGATAATTTGCTACTTGATAATTTGTAGATGGCAAAACTTTAATCTCTAAGCAAGAGGAATGAAACAAACTCTGGGAATACTGTGGTGGGTCTCCTGGTTGTACATGGCATTATGTGGGGAATCCACGTAATGCCTTTCAGGTAGTTTGGAACCACAAAACCTGTGCCGTTGGGGGAGTGAAACCTTGGCTCGCAGAATAAACTTCAGGATGCACTGAAAAGGAAAGATAATCCTCCTCCTATCTGCAGTCAAGAGGCCACGCTAAGGCTTCCTAAGAAGGCAGGGCTAATGGCTGTGCATGAGGAGACAGGATACAGTGTGCTGCTTTTCCTTTTCATCGAGCGCACCCGATGCAGCTGTGTTTATGAATGTGTCATGAATGTAGAAAGAGTAATTGCTTGAAAATAACATGGACTCTAAATATCTAGTATTTTACAATAAATTCTGTTATGACTGAATGCAAGATGGAAAGTTTTGTAATGGTAGGTCAGCTAATCGCAAATGAGTCAGTGACTTCTTTTTCCCCTACAGTGAAGAGACTATTGAAAGACAATATTTTTAAAGTACTCGTTGGCCCCTGCCTGACTATTAACTCACCCAGTGAAGCATCTATTCAGCCTTGTTGGAGTGTCCAAAGCATCGCCATCTGGGCGGATGCCTGCCCATGCTGCCTGAATCACCTTTCACACTCTACATCCGGTTTAATGAAGAGTGCTTAAGCATGCTGAACTCAAAACACTGGGGCACAGTGATCTTTGCCAGATATAAAAGCGACATTTGTTGGAGGGCTCTTGACAGGAAATTACCATTTTCTGGGTTAACTCACACTTGCTGCTACTGCTGCCATCAGACCTAGACAAGAAGCCCTTTAAGCCTAGGAGACTTTGAGCAGATTATTGTTAAGGCCTTGCCCAAAAATGTAAAATTAATTCAATTTCTTTTAGTATTATTTTAGAAAATACAACGGTAAATATGTCTTCCCATGAAGTGAAGACTGAGTTCCTGCAGTGTGAGGATGGAGAATAATCTCTTTATTCTTATCCTCAACTCACTGACTGATTATGCATGGAGGTGAAAGGTGTCTCTGTCCAAACAGCAAAATATTTTCCTTATGAGTGTGGCTCTGACTTTACATTGCATTAGCTCACAGTTTTGCAGAGTGCTTTAAGTTAATGTTGTATGTTAGCCACCATGTGAGGACTTGCAAATAACTCATACCAGAAATTACAGCAATTGTGAAGAAGTGGCTATAAATTCACTTCATAAAAATATGCTTAAAATCTCAAAAAATGACATAATCAAAACTATGGATTGATTGCATCTTTATAACTCTTAATTTGATCCTTTCCTCCACAAATTAAAGCTTATTGAATATTAGTCTGTCAAATAGGTTGAGTGAAACTTTCAAGTCAGTCTAAGTGCTTTTGGTACTTTTGGGAGTGGCATTTGGAGCCTTATGAAAATGCTATTTGTAATTATTTAAAAAGAAGTTAAGACATCTGTTTCCTGTTGCACTCAATACAAAATTACTTCAATTACATTCTAACAATCTCAAGTCCGTTATGAAGCCATACAGTTAGGAACAATGATTCTTGTTGCATGGGTGGGATTTGGACAGCATTTTTTTTTCTTTCTGTCATTACTAGCTGTTTGATGACAGAGTGGTTACTGGGAAGGGCATATTATTTTTACTGCTTACACTGTGTATGTGCTGGGGGGACAAGAACTATTCCCCTTCTTTTTTTTGTGATGTAGATGGGCCAGAACTACTTGAATGGACACTAAAGCTTGAGCTCTGTCTGGAAGAGGATTTCTTTGGCTCCCCCACTGTAACAAAAACCAGTTACTACTTTCTTCCAGTACTGCCCTCAGGTAAATCCTGCTGTAGAGGCATATGAAGGGAAGTGAAGATATGGTTGGGTAGAATTGTGGCATGCAACACTGAACAGAGAAACTAAGTGGTGCTGCAACTCATACGGCGTTTCTGGGAAGTTACGTGAGACCACCACAATCCTCAGAGCAGTTTAGGAGAGTCGGAGTACAAACACGGCTTAAATCTCTTTTAACTATGGCCTCAACGTTGTGCTCTGTGCCTCTGAAAGGTGCAGACCCAACCTACCGCTTAACAGCAGATTGTACTACTGCAGTGCTTTCCAGGCTGGTTTGTTCTGTCCAAACCATGGAAGTCAACTATGCTCTTCATAAACCAAATCTGACAACGAACCAGCAGCACAAGCACTTGCTGATACAAACGTGCTCCTCCCGGTCCGAGAAGCTGATTAGTGCCTCTTGACACAGACCCCCAGTTTGGGAACAGCTGACGCTGGCGATGTTCCTGAGCGCAACAGGAGACAGCTTAAAAGCAGCAAAAAAATGCTTGTCTAAGGTGGGAACTGCATTTCAAGGAACAAAAAGGGAAACACTGCTATGCCACTTCTGGGGTTTTCTGCTAAAGTACCTCCACCTGAGATACACCATTCGGAGGCGATTACTCCATCTTGGAAAAGCGAAGGAAGAAAAGGTAAAATAAGGCTGTATGCAGTGCAGGATATAGGAGTGCTTTCCAGATCTAAGGGGCTGACCTGGCAGCTTCTTGACTACATCCCTCCTACCTACTCTGAGATCAGGTTTGCGCAGAAAGGCTGGAGGGGAGCTGCAGCTCCTGCAGGTTCCCTGCTCAGCACAACTGAGAGAACTGGACGTCTGTGTGCCCACCAGACTACAACTGCCCTGCATTGCACCTACAGTCCTTGGATAACTCCTGTGTGCAGAGCATCCATCACAGGAGAAACTAAACAGATGATAACTCTTAAGTCTGGGAAAGAGATGACAAGAAGGAAGTGGGAGGAATGACGCAAATCTATGCCTTGAATGGCAAGAGTAGATAAATAGGGAATGAATATTCCCCATTCCTCATCACTCAAAAAACATACGGCACCCAATGCAATTATGCGATAGCAGGCTTAAAATTAACAAGAGAATATATGTTTCATACAACCCATCCTTAAGAAGTCTGTATGTACAAAAAAGCTCAAAGAACAAAAAAGCTCAAAGACAGGGTAATGGAGAGCGGTTTGCTACAAAATACAAAAGTCCAGCTACTGCTTCTTACTGAGGATGTCCCTAGGTCAGCTCTTGCCAAACGCAGCGTGGCTATGCTGGTGAAAGGACCGCTCTCTACCTACCCTGTTTCTAAGACTTTTCTTCCACATGTTTGTTTCTGGCCATTGCTGGAGACAGAACCTGGATAAATGGACCTGCAATATGATTCACTACAGCCGCACATTAGAGTACTTACACAGACATTGTATGTTTGCCATTTTTTTGTACTGCATATACAGTGATGCACATTCATATGATGTGCACCTTTATATGTTACCTGATATATTACAATATGAAAACATATACTGCTGCAGATTTCTCTAATTACTCTTCCTACTAAAAGTGTTATCCTTGTGATTTACAAAGAAAAATGACTGCAGCATGAATTACTTTGTGTTTAAGGAAGAGGTGGAATGATGGGAATTGAAATATTTATGGAGAGCCTGAAAGAGGATCAAGACCTGTCCAACCAGGGTGAAACTTGCAGACAAAAGCTGTGATCAAAAGCCAGTCAAGCATACATTGTGGAGGTGGATTAGGTGGTGACATTGTGCAGGGGTTACCTTTGAAGGGGGTACCTCTCAGCTAAACTTGACAAAGGTTGATAGGAATGCTCAGAGGCTTTTAGGCAGAGTTATCTGGTTTCTACCCCGGCATCTAGTACCTAAAACTGCAGAGGCAGAGAACTGACGAAATATAAAGTCAGTATAGATGTGTTTATGTACACACATTACACAGTCCCCTTCTGAATGATGCTGGAGTAGCATCGTAGGACTGTATGCACTTCTGCACTATGGCTTAGAGAACTAGGTAGTAACTAATCAATCTGCAGATCATTTTTCTTTTTTTGTGTGCCAGGCTCCTGGCCAGTAAGCCAAGTCAAGAAATGAGCAATCAGGCCTGGAGTTACAAGGAAGCAACTGTTCTGAGAACTATTCACAGATGCTGATGAAATTAAAAAAAAAAAAATCAGATTAAGACCAAGGTTTGAACAGACTGTGCCTGTCAAGAAAAAGACTCTTAGCCATCAGTAGGAATTAAGTCAGCCTATACTGCCAGAAGGAGCCAGTTTTAGGCTTATGCTGGGTTAGCATCTGCAGATATTACTTCAGCAGAACATTTACTCCTCTATAAAGTTTTTTACAAGCTTCCTCCTCCTTTTTTTTGCTGCCTTGTCCATCTGAGAGTCACTGATCTTTCTGAAACTATGAGCTACTTATCAAAATTTCTATTTAGCCTGAAGTCACAAGACACCACATTCCTCTGTGGGCCAAGGTAAGCTCCAAGACTGTCTTAGAGATGGGAGACAACAACCTCAAGGGCTCTCACCAGTCTGTTATGGGACAGGGTGTGAATGAGCATGCAGCTGTGACACATGGTGCTTCGGCAGTATTGGCCTTAGCAACTGCCGCTGTCTCATTTCCTCCGACCCTGGGGGATTCAGATTATCCAGAAGCCTCTTGCTAACATGGACTTGCCGCTGGTCAGGTGAGATATGCTTGGCTTGGGACCCCCACCTGCACTTTTCAAGAGCTGGGCATAGTACAAGATCTACAGCTGTGTGACTTCTTCCCCAGCATAGCCCCACTGTAAGGATTCCAATGACAAAACTACAGCAGACATCCTAAAATTAATACAATGCAACCATCATTGTATTGTCAGGTTGGAATCAACGTGTTACATGTTGGCAAATACAATTTAAAGGGTCACTCATTCCCTTCCCCTTTCTCAACTCTTCGGTCCCCCACTTCAACAAAATAAAAGTTATTCCCTCCATCGCCTTTGCTTCAGTTCCGCTTTTTTTGTTGATGGTCTGTAAGTCATATCTGTGAAATGATCCATCTTAAAGTTCTGCTAAACAAAAAAAACAAACAAAAAATCAATCAGAACTCTCTGTTTTTCTTCAGGTACATTGCTCTGGGATGGAAAATAGCCACAAAATAACAGACCGGATAAAACCTGGACTATGTTGCTCTCTTCCATGTGAAGAGGTTGGACATGGTGTTCTTTGAGACCAAAAAAGTAATTTATAGGTGCAGCCTAAAACCCACCTCTTTTACGTATTGCCTGTTTCAGCTCAGACCCCTGCCTGAGACAAGGACTCTCTCTGATTCCAAGTTTGTAGAGGAGAACTTACCCCCCACAGGTTTTTTCTTAGGAGTTAATCCCAAGACATGATCCTGAAGAGCATGATAGAATATTAGCCAAAGTTGAGCCGGAGTTCTATATTTGGACTGAAAGTAGATTATAACAAAGAGTTCTTTTGAAGAGTTATGGTCAATGCCTCCTCTTCTTGGCTGATTGTATTACCACAGACATACACATTGCATCTCCTCTGCTTTCAGTATAGTGGCAGCTGTTTATATATTCATTGCAAATTTGGCTTCCTGTATTTTGATTTTGCAATGTCATGAGTCCTACTGCAATTCCTTGCACCATGTTCCTCTTAGAAAGTCCACTAGAAAAGAGTAGTTCCCTAACATCTTATTAGGCTTTGCGGGCAACAGTACATTATGAACTTTTGTTGGTTAAAAGTAGCTAAGAAAGGATTTATCATCAGGGCAGGCATTTTACAGAAGCTCACTTAGCTTTGAAAAGAATGTCAGCAAATTCCATATTAAAATGGTTCAAGACTTTTAGATTATTTTTGAAAGCGTAGTTTCAGTTTATAGCTTCTTTCAATACAGAATGAGCGCATTGATAGGGTTTTGTTAGCTGCGTCCTGCTGTGAGATTCCATCTCAGTTTACAAGCAGCATGAGAAAGAACATGCTAAATACAAGTTGAAATCATTTTGCTCTGAAGTGTGATCATTAAAGTGCAGCTGTTCATCATGTGTGTTCAGGACAGTTCAAGGGCTAGCAAGAGAGGAAGAAATGATCTAACATCTGCACTTGTAGAGACAGCCTACTACAGCATAAAAAATATTTGCATGATTTTAATGTTTGTTACTATTTCCATATAACATGTTAACCAGGACATGAGTAAACTACAAATGTATTGATCTGGCTTTGCTTCATTTATTTCTTGCTTAACTTAGGCTGTCTATGTCAGTGTGACAAAGACAGTTGTCAGAAGGTAGAAAGAAACTCCTTGTGCAGGTAATAGCATTTCTAAACAGTAAAGGCCTAATTCTCCATTTCACACACAGATTCATGACCTTAAAGACCATTTCAGAACCAGCACTCATGGGTTTTCTACAGTAAAGGATAAGAGAGAGTAAAGAAAATTGGTGAGCCAATTTTAAGTCAGCCCTCCTACAGTGGCACAACTTTTGAACTGTAGTCAAATATCATCTTCCTGCTTAAACTGTGCTGATTTCTACTGCCTCAGTTTTGTGAACTGAAATAGTCCTGAAATAGTTACTGACAATTTCTCAGCATTACAATAGGAAACTATGGCATACAGATTAAACAGAACCTCTTTGCAATGGCATCCTGAAGCCATTCAAACTATATTCAGAACTCACACTTTTTGCAAATTCCTAAACATACGTATTCTCAAAAGCAAAGGCCCCAGAAGAATTCAGTATAGTCTCTGCATCTTCTTTCAACAACATGAAAACACTTATTTCTTGTTAGGAATCTGTTCCTGTTCCCAACACATAAGAGACATACAATTAATTATATTCATTTTTGTTTCAGTTACTCCTTAACACAGAAACACTTTCTATGATCCAGGCTGCTGGATTTTAGAGTTTAGTACAATCTAAAGCTACTTCTGATAAAAGAATCTCCACCAGAATGAAAAGATATCTCAGTAACATTAGAAAAGAAAAAAAATTAGGGACCATCAATGACTACACTGATGACAGCTTATTGATTCAGACAGCTAATATGCTGATAAGAAATCCACAAGCACAACTTTACTTAAAATGCTATAGCAAGCATTGTCAAGTAATAAATCCAACTTACCTGCGAAGAGCTTCTGTGGTAAGCTGAGTAGTGAAGTGGTCCAGAAATAGCAGTATCATGTGGTAAGGATGGATACTGACTCTGCATTGGATGGGGATGCTGGTTGCTATAGCTACCGTAGTTGTAACTTCCTGTGTATCTAAAATCCAATTAAAAACACTATTTAGTATGCATGACAACTGTATTGCCACTAATAATTCTATAACTTTTGAGACATACAGTTGCACTTTTTTGCACAGGAGAATGATGTTTTAAATAACCTTTAAAAAAAGATATTTCCCAGCTCATCTGGGAAGCAGATGCCACTTACTGAAATGATGTGTTCAGCACAACAACAAATACAGAGACTCGGCATGTTCCTCTGACTAGTTTTAAATTGCAGACTCTTTTGCGCACTTTCCAAGGAGAAAGTGTCTTTCCCTTTTATTTTATTGCCCTGTTCCTAGTAAATTGCCATCCAGGCTGAGGAATTATGCTAAGATTTGACGTAAAGAACTACACTATGGAGTTCAGGTATCTCCTTGCACTTGGGTCAGATGTTCCTTTTGGGGGGAGGGAGAGAGAGAGAGAGATGCATTAATTTGCATCTGAAGCATACAACATACAGCTTTAGCACAGCTGACTCAAGAAGAGTGGGATTTGAGGTTGGAGAACCTGACTACTTTCTTTTTTTATCCCAACCCTTTGACTAGGGACAGCGAGGAGAAAAGGAGGGAGCAGTTTCCTTAGCTGTAAGAAACTGCAGGGTCAGTGTTTGTTGGCCACTATTATCTGGGCCATTCACTAGCAGAAGATGCATGCCACTTTCTGCAACCTCCCCATCTTTGCGTAGCCATCTGAATATTTGATGCTAATTCAGCACAGAAGTTTAAAGGCTTTTAAAATATATGCTGTTGAAATGAAACACAAACCATGATAAATAAACAGGGTAACCAATTCATTGCGAGAAAGGGAAGACAGTTGTTTGTACAGACTTTTTCTGGAAAGTTCAATGTCATTTTTACACTGGGTAGAGTTTAGACTTCTACTATTCTTTTGATTTTATGATGGTATTCTAGAGACACCATGTCATGCCTTACACCAGCCAAACCAGCAGCTTCAAAATGAGAGCAGAGATCCCGCTCCAAAAACATTTTCAGGACATAAGGCCCTATGTCCATCTTCATTGTTCAACACTGAGCTCTCATTCTTACATTCATTTGCATTAGCTGTAAATATGAGTGGTTTTCATAATCTACCTCAGACAGGCTGGTGTTCACAATACAACTTAGATAGTATCTCTGTGGAGAGTAAGGGGGAGAGGAATGGCTGTGTCATGGAGCTGTTTCACACTGGGGTAGGCAGACATCTTGTGTTTTAATTCCTGCAGCACAACAGACTGGTAAGCAAGATCTGCAAGATCTGCGTAAGCCTGGCACTTCACGGTGCAGCCTTCTCTGCTTGAAGAAGATGCTGGCCTATCTAGTTCCCCCTGTAGTCTGGGGTGCCCTTGGGCTCCCAAACAAAGCCAAGTCCTCTAAGGTGGTGTTTGCACTTCATGCTTTCTCTAGTCATTAAGGATGTTATGTCCTAGTCTGGAAGCTATTGATCCTGTCTCCTTCATTCAAACACTCATCACTTTTGGCTAAAATATTTAATTCACTTGAGCAGGAGTTATAAAGTTTCTTATCCTAATCTTCATTGTGTACTTTTGGTCCAGGAAGCTTCCTCTGTCTCTCTTCAACTTCAGGAGAGAGAGCACCGAGGACATGAGAAGGACATGACCATGCTTTTTCAAGGCTAATATTTTCCTGCCTATCTGAAAGTGCTTGGCTGAGGAACCCATCACCTAAGAAGAAAGTGTACCTGCAAAATCCAACAAAAATGTTTTCTGCCAAGTACCATATCTTACAGTGACTGCTGAACCACAACTATAGTCATTGAGTAGTGGGGACAATACATAGATGGCAAGTCTTTGGGGAGGTCCAGCTGGGAACTGGCAGTTACTCTGGAGCGTAGCAGCTATGATTCAGAAAGAATGGTCGGTCGATAGTACAGAGAATAATGCAAAGTCCTGGATCTGCAACGTTGTAACTCTTGCAGTGGTACAGGTTGGGGCCACCTGCAGAGAAAGCAGCTTTGCTGAAAATTGCTTGCAAGTTCTGGTCAACAAAAAGTTGAACATGAGTCACCAGCATGCCCTTGCAATGAAGATGACCAGCAACATACTGGGCTGTATTAGCAGGAGTATGGACAGCAGGCCTAAAGAACTGATTATTCTTCTCTATCTGGCACTTGGAAGACCACACCTAGACTACTGTGTCCTGTTTTTGGCTCTCTACTATAAAAATTACATTAACATACCAGAGTGAGTCTAGTGGAGGGCCATTAAGACAGAGAGTGGACTGAAGGCTTACAGGAGGAGAACTGAGTTTGCCCAGCCTTAAGAAGAGAGGCAAAGGGATGATCTACAGCTATCTCACAGGAGGGTATAGACCAGGTAGAGCCCAATTCTTCTTAGAGGTGCACAGTAACAGAGTGAGAGGCAACGATGCAAGTTGGAACAAGGGAAATTCCAAGTATATGTAAGGATATTTTCTTCTATTAATACCACAGATCCTCCTCAGACCCCACACATGTGGAGAGTACCACTGTGGATTTAGAAGAAGATTTACTGGAGTGAGCTAGAGTAGATTATGGACCTTGTGCTCTTCTCCAGTTTCACAAATCTGTGCTAGTGTTGCTTGCTAGAAGGCTTGTTTTAATAATGGGGAACAGATCATGTAGCCCTTTCTTCATTTCTGGTAACATGCATTTGGCCTTAATCAATTTTTATTTTAGAGGGAGCAGTTTTTATTATTGAACTTACATTTTATTTTCTACAACTGGCCAGAAGCACAAATAAAGTATTTGTACAAATCAATCCAACAGTCTATATTTCAGTCTGTAACAGCCTATATCCAATTCTCTCTTGTGAACTACTAGGGCTTTACATTGTTTCAAGGCTTCAGTTCTTAAATGTCTTTACATTGTGGAATATTGGGGTATAAAGCGCTCTGATCTTTTAGGTATTCGTTTTCTATCTCAAGATGGTTTGGAGCCTTTATATTTCAGAGAAGATCATCTTTAGTGTGCAAGACTGGTAGGAACCCCAGCAGAACTGCTGTTAGGAAACTTTCAGGTATGCTGGGTGGCTAAGAGTCTGCATTTGGTGGGAAATGCAGCACGGGAATGGCTCGTGGCCTCCATACTGCTTATACTCTCTGCCCGGCCCTCCGCGTGGGAGCGAGGGTCAGTCTCCGCAGCTACAGCAGCTGCTCACTCCATTCATCGCTTCTTCAGAAACCTGGAAATCTTAGTGCAGACTTTGATCTTCTCTCTTTCTTTTTCTCCAGGGCAGCCGTCTGTTTGAATCTTGCATACAAGGTCCCTTATTTTTAATTTTCTTCTCTGAAGATATGGTTCTTTAATGCTTTTAAACAAGCTCTGTCTTTAATCTGTGACTGCAACTTCCATAAAAGCTGTGTAATGAGTCTTGTGCTTCAAAACATCATGGGTGAGGTGAGTAGATTTCCCTGCAGACATTTCTTCAGGAACATGTCTCCATAGCCTGTCACATCAGACTCAAATCATACAAAAACTGAAATATACCAATATATTGATTTTGCTGTAGAGCCAAAATAAGTACAAATTGTAATGAATCAAAACAATTTTAATAGTACTATATAGAGGGCAAATGAGATCAGGAAATCTTTGTGACAGAAGCCATATAAACGCAGATTAACAGAGGCCCTATCCCTACGAGCTTACAAAGTCAATTCCAGACAAGAAAGCAGACGTCACTGAAATGTTTAGAAGTGTCACCAAAATGTTTCAATCCACGTGTCACACATAAAACTAAATGGCAAAAGAAGTCAGATTCTAGAATTCTTTGTTGCTTTTCAGAAAAGCTGATTCACCTAGATTAGAAAGTTTCCTCATATCACCTACCAGAGGCAAGAGGTTCCTTTAGGAACAATGAGTTCTCACATATATACAAATATAGATATTATATATACACTGCCTTACTATGGTCTGTTCCAATTCTTGCATCCTGTTAGCTCCTGAACCTCCCTGCTGCCCTACTTCTGCCTCCACCAAGCAATCATACTGCTGGATAGGAGAGATGTTCCATATCTCCATATTCATGTTTTACCAGTAAGGGCTTAGCAGTGACATTCAAACAGAAATCCAAACCTAACCACATCCAAGAGGGAAGGAGATGCAGGGTTCAAATTAATCTACACTAACCCTTCCAAACCATATACAGTCTTCCACACTGGGAAAGCATTTCCGCAAGGTTAATGAGCATGCAGGGAGACTGAGGAAATCAGTAAAGTCTTTTGAACCTCTTGCATGTCAGCATCTGAGTATTCGCTAATGTTGCTATGTGCCTGGCCCTTCTCCATCGATTATTTTGTGATTGTTTCTTTCTAGTTACGGATATCTACGAGTTATACACTCACTCAAATGAGGATGGCACAGAAGAACAACACTGAGGTTGGAAGGGACCTATAGAGATTGTCTGGTCTAACCTCCCTGCTCAAAGCAGGGTCTGCTAGAGCAGGCTGCCCAGGATCGTGTCCAGGTGGGGTTTGTATATCAGCAAGGATGGAGACTCCATAGCGCTCCTGGGCAACGTGTTCCAGTATTTGATCACACTTAACAGTAAAACAAGTTCTTTGTTTATGTTTAAACATAATTTCTTGTATTTGTATTTGTGCCCACTGCTTCTTGTCCTGTCACTAAATACCACTGAGAAGAATCTGGCTCCATCTTCTTTACATTCTCCACCAGGTATGTACACACATTGATAAGACCCTCCCTGAGCCTTCTCTGCCTGATGATAAACAATCTCAGCTCTCTCAGCCCCTCTTCGTATGATAGATGCTCCAGTCCTGTAATCATCTAAGTGGCCCTTTTCTGGACTTACTCCAGTATGCCTGTGTCTGCCTTGTACTGGGGAGCACAGAATTGGATCCAGTGCTCCAGATGTGGTGCTGAGCAGAGGAGAAGGATCACCCCTCCTGAGACATGGTATAGTAGGGTCGTTCTTTGGGCACATCTAGCCTTTGGGATAAAACAGGGCACAGGAAAACAGGGATCAGAGGAGAAATCTACTTTTATAAAATATTCTCCAAGCCTACTGTGTTTTTAAATAGAGTTAAATGAGATTATAAAACAGAGACATAAAATAATCATACAATAACAACAGCCAAAGAATAATGATACCAGCCTCTCTGCAATACAGACTTACTACATCAAGAAACAGATTTCACTGCATTTCCAAAAAAACCCCCTAAGCATAAGTTAATACGAAACCCCCAAGACATTGAGAAGTGACTTACCCATGTTCTTCTCTGTGGGGATAAACAGGTATCCTGTGTGTGACAGATGATGATGGTACATGTGGACTTCTCATGCAGGGCAGCTGTTGGGAATTTTCAGCAGGTGACCCAGCAGCTGTTGTCACAGTGTAGGTGAGTGACCATGTATAGGATTGCATAGCTCCTGCAGACAAACAAGCATTAAAGGAATACAGCTAACATGGGCTGCCATTCATAGAGGTGCTATGCTTTGAGATGGTTACAGGAAAGCAACCTAATTGGCACTGATAATGGAAACAGCATCAACCAAAGTGAACAAAACAGTTATGCCCGAGACATAAATAAAAATACAAATAGATCAGCAGGAGTGTGCACAGATCCAGAGGTAAGAGATGTATCTGGAATAGCTCAGACTGTGAACTTTCAGCGTGGTATTGTAATTTGAGGCTATCATTTTTTCAGAAAAACTGGGATAGGACTTAGAAATGGAGCAAGACCAGTGCTAATATTTCTGAGGCATGATGCGCTAAACCCTGAGGTCCCACCTGGAGTGGGGTGCTGGCCTCTTTAGCTCTGAGGCTGATCAGGCCTGGACTGAGGCAGGAAGTATGATCAGAACGATGAAGGATTAGGAAAAGATAGGTATTTGTTACACAAATAAATTTCTTGGATCCTTTTGTAGTTTGTATCTCTTCCACCCAACTAGGTACCAGCCTTTGTAGTGGCAACACAGTGGTAGATCTCCAAATTACAACATACATAGACAGAAACAGCCTAGCCATTTTCTTCCTGCAAATAATATTTCTTTCTCCTTTCGAGGCGGCAGGGACTGGACTTAATTTATTTTTTCATGTAGAGCATTTGTGGGAAGAGCAAAGCAAAGAAGTGGGTTTTCCATTTTGCTTGGAAGGTGCTGAGTTTTTTAATCATCCTGATCCCTTCCAGGCAGGAACTCCAGATTCATGAGCCAGCTGCTGAGAAACCTTTGTCCTTTGCACACACCCCTTTCACTCAGGAGGCCGACAGACCCATTGTTCCAGTATAACATAGCTCTTGCTGGAGGTCATGACCATACTGGCTGAGATTACCCTGCAAATGAGGACCAGAACACTGAATTTAACCCAATGCGAACACTAGTTTGGGGGGCTCCGGGCACTCTTGACTCCTTTTCAGTAGCTAAAAGGAATTGCAGGAGGTGACTCGGTTTTTTCGGTGTGGATTCTAGGACTTCCTGTAGTATGAAAGGGCCTAATTCAGAGAGGGAAGCGATTGTATTACCAGGTCTGTGTTCCCTCCACGGCTCTGGGGAATGAAAAGTCTACCTCAGATGTGCATAATTCTCCTCAGGTGTGTGTGATTTTTATTTGGCAAAATCAGACAAATAATTTTTTTGAAATGGGAAATGCTTAATTCTGGGTGTGAACCAAGGCATTCTGAGCTTCAGGAGGTAACTCCAGCTTGAAACACTCCAGCGGGGTGTGATTTGGTGCTCTTACAGTAGAAACGACCGTGGATGTGCTATGACCAAGGATATTTGCGCGAGGCCTGTTTTCACATGCCTGCATTTTCTGTCACCAACTCTTGAATTTTCAGTCTTTCGTGTCCTCCCATTGAAGAGGACCATTGAGAGCCCCGAGGGCAAAGAGGAGGCTTATACATTTGAGCTAGCACATCAGTGCTGCTGAGGCTATGAGCAGTCATGGTTCCTTGAGTTGAGGAAAAGTGTTTAAGGAATCCTACCTTCACTAGAAAATACAGTTTATGTGGAAGGGGCCAAAACTATTTATGCAGTCACCAAATAGCTTCGTGTGAAAACAAGAGAAAAACTGTTTTGAAAATATCAACAACTTGTCTGCAGAGTATTTTGGCGAAACGTTTCAGTTTCAAAAGGTCAACATATTTTCCTAGTGATATTTTCCAAAAGAAAATTTGAAACTTTTTCTCAAAACAGGCCTAAATTCAAAAGGTAAAAACAAAGGGAAAAGAAAGAAAAGAAGGACAACAGAGATTGTGAAAAAACCCAAATACTTATTTTTAGGTAACATTACTGGGTTTTTTTTACTTTTTCACTTTTTAAATTCACCATAAACCACAAGTTTTACTTTGACCTCATTTTTATTTTTTCTAAGAAAAAACCTAGCCATTTCTCCTGGTTTCAGCTGGGATAGAGTTAATTGTCCTCCTAGTAGCTGGTATAGTGCTGCGTTTTGGGTTCAGTAGGAGAAGAATGTTGATAACACACTGAAGTTTTCAGTTGTTGCTAAGTAGGGTTTATACCAAGTCAAGGATTTTTCAGCTTCTCATGCCCAGCCAGCGAGAAGGCTGGAGGGGCACAAGGGGTTGGGAGGGGACACAGCCAGGACAGCTGACCCAGACTGGCCAAAAGGGTATTCCATACCATGGGACGTCATGCCCAGTATATAAACTGGGGGGACTTGGCCTGGGGGGCAGATTGCTGCTTGGGAACTAACTGGGCATCGGTCGGTGAGTGGTGAACGATTGCATTGTGCATCACTTGTTTTGTATATTCTGATTCTTTTATTATTATTACTATCATTATTATTATTATCATCATTGTTATTATTGTAATTGTAATTTCATTATTGTTATTATTATTGTCATTATTTTCTCCCTTTCTGTTCTATTAAATTGTTCTTATCTCAACCGACAAGTTTTACTTTTTTTCCCCGATTCCCTCTCTCATCCCACTGGGTGGGAGTGAGTGAGTGGCTGCGTGACGCTTTGTTGCTGGCTGGGGCTAAACCATGACACCATTGAGTGAAAAATCGCATGACTTTCTTAGTTCTAACAAGAAGCAATAATAACAGAGCCAAAAGATCCTTTGCATTTTACCAAATATGGTTAATTTGACTGGCCCCAGCCATTGTGACAGCCCCCTTTTCTTTTTTTGAAAAATAGTAGGCATCTTATCTCAGTCTGATGAAAATGAGTCAGTCCAGGACAGCAAGCTGTTTCATGTGCTCCCTGTGGGAAGTCAGACTCCTTGGATGAGAAGATTTGGCCACTCCTGGCATTCAAGTCTAACTGGCAGCTACCTCAGTTCAATTTTAAAATAAACGTTTAGGGTGTAACATGCTTTGTGCCTGTCCAGACAACACAGAAACAAATACAGAGACTAGGTCTTGCAGTGGAAGAGCTGTGAATATCTTTGTTTCATTTTCCTAACCAAGAATTGTCCCCAGTACTACAGCATAGCACTTCACACAGCTGCTCTAGGAAATACTCACTTTCTTTTGGAGGTTATGATTTAGAAACAAATGCATGTTGGGTTTTACTCTGGATTTCCAGAGTGACAGAAATCTTTTCAAATTATTTTTTTCAGGATGTTCTTGGGAATCTACAGTTGCCTCACATCTCTGCCTCTGTGGAAGGGATGCCATTATTTTCAGTGACCTAGTCACAAAGACAGAGAGGAAGGACAGAAGACCACAACAGATTTGCAGATGTGTGTATGTATACGTCAGGTCAGCCAGGATACTGCCGACATTGTGGTGGGTGGAAAAGGAGGAATGAGGTGGGTCTGAAAGTTTTTCCTGGTTAGCTTTTTAATACCCGCCTATGTCCCAGCCCTATATGATTAATTTCCTCAGCTGGCTGCAGAATTAACTCCAGGAGACAAAGTCTCTTTTAGATATGACTGAACCCAACTGAACTGCTTTCTGAAATAAGCAAAAACAATAGTGATTGAGCAACATTGTGCTCTGCTTTGTGTTCTGAACATGCAGGGTTTGATTAAAATAGGGAAGTTCATTTATTATCACTCCTTTTTCTTTTCTCTTTTAACAAAAAATTTGATCTTGAGGATACTAACCAAGAGGCCATCTGACCTGTAGGACAGCCAAGTATAAATGGAACTATCAGTCCAACAACAGCCCTGTCATCATTGGTGCCATCATGTACACCAGTGCAGAAAGAAACAGAAGTTGCTTCACGATGCTGCATTTTGTATTTACTTTATGCTGAAGTAAATGCCCACCCAGGTACAAGCAAGACACTTGCAGCACTGTGTATTATGTCTGACAGTAAGCAGTACTGTCAGCCTCAAGCAATCAGAAATCTGGAGTCAGACCCCCATTCTGCCCCCACACAACAAAGAGATTATCTTAACTTTCAGCTTTAGAAAAAATACAAGCCCTTCCATTTGGAAAGGGAGAATTGCCTTTTGAAATTGGAAACTTTGACTTTTACACTCTTCAGCTATGAGAATTAAACTCTGTTGAACAAGAGCTGATGTTCTCATATATTCATGAGTCCAGGAGCTGAAGCTTTAAGAAAAAAACAGAGGTTTGTTGTACTCACACACACAAATATAAGAGGTGGTAGCTCTGTGCAAGTATCTCCTGTGCCAGATTCCCAAAACATTAATACCTAGCCCAGACTTGGAAGGACAGTGACCTTAAATGACCCTTGCTGACCTGAAGAATTATTTCACACATACATTTCTTGAAACTAAACAGTAAACTGCATAGATTAGTTTACTAACATATTTGGAACTACTTACAATTCAGAGTTCATTTCAGGTTGTCTAAAAACCATTGCATTGGCAAATGGGTAATCACAGCTTTAAGAGGGTCTTTAAGAGAGAATAGCATAGTCAGCCATATAGCTATCACTTTTATTACAATATTGTTGCAGTCTGAACAATCATTAATCTGGCCTTTGTGATTTAGAAAGGATGGAGGCTAATTATCCTTTTAAATGTCTAGTAACTTAACAAAAAGTTTTAAATAAAATGTTAGCTGAGCCATGCCAGATGTTCTACCACAGAATGCTATATACAGAATTTACCTTTCTTTTGCTCAGTATCATGTTTAATCAGTTTAATTCGCTGGGTTTGTGCTGACCACTGACTCAAGGCAAAACGGTTAAAATGCAAGTTTAATAGTTAACTTTTATTGCTAATGCCACAAGCAAGAAAGAGTTAGTGATGCCTTAAATTGGAGAACTGAGAGCTAGTAGTAACCGATGGAACTAGTTCTCAAGATTTGCAAAGCATTTACAGTTTTACATTTACCTCATAAAAGACACATAAGAGAATCAATAGAGTGTACTTCAAATATATCTCTCCAGAACAGAGGTTCCTGTTCCAAAATATTCTATATGTTAATGCCACAAATCTGTATATGGAATAGTTTGATTATATGTAATACATCTTCAGCACTCCAATTTTAAAGTATAGCAATTTCCTATAGCTGAAACATGGTTGTTATTTTATATTACTTCATGTCAATGAACCCAGCATTCCATGGTGTAATGGCTAGCAAACTAAAAAGGTGATCAGTTCATCTACATGATGAACATGCGAAATGGAGGTATTACTAATTGCCCAAATTAAGACCAGGAAATAGCAACATACTTATATTTAATCTTAACAAGACCACTACTTGCATTGACAAATTTGGCTTGTGCTAGGCAAAAATGATTTTCATGCTTGCAAAAGTGAGACTGCACCAGACTGTAAGAATAAAATCCAATTCAACAAAACAAAAGTTTTAAAAACAACCTAAAAAGGAAGAGCTGGAAAAAACAGAGAGCTAAAATAATCAGAAATAGCTTTCTTCCCTAAGAAGTTCTGCTATGGGAACAAAGACATCAAGTTCTACTGCCTGTACTGGGGGAGCAGGTCCTTCAACCATTGTTCCCAAGTGATCCTGCTTCTGGCTTGAGACTTCAAACTAGCTGACCTTGGCCTTACCAGGACATAAAAAATTAGAGAGTGAGAGAATAAAACAGACTATAATAAGATAATAAACAACATGAAACCAAAAAGGAATTGTGTTTGTAATGTTTGTGTGAGTCCATTCCCTTGCCTTACTGGTGGGATTCAGGAGGGATGTGCAAGATCCATGCAGTTCCCAGGCCTGCCCAGATCTGCACCTAAGTCAAGTACCTAAGTCAAGTAAGCTGCAGGTGGAAGCCCACATAGCTGACGGATGGGCTATTATATAAATATGGAATAAACTTTGGGCTAATAGTTATGACAGTCACATAGAGTTAGTCTCTGCTGCCTACACACAAGTCCATCAAAGTTCCATTCCTGTCAATGCCACTGGAGAGCACACAGTTCCCTGCTTTTCAGTCTTTTACTTCTGGGTACAGTTCTGCACCATACTAAGTTCTGGTTATAACATCACAACAATCCCGTTGGGCCACAAGGTCTACAGAGCAAGTTACCCACAAAATCAGCATTTCCAGACTCAAACATATACACCACCTCCAGTGTCATCTGATCCAAAGCAGTGTGCTTACCTGCCACGTCTAGGAATCATGTGTCTCTTTTCTAACTGTTCTGGGGGTAATACCATCCTATTTCCCTCTTAAATATGGTATAGTCTCCAACAGTGAGAAAACCTTACATTTTGATGTAGGGACAAATGTTCTTAAATCTCTTTCCACCACAACTATGCACTGTGCTTCCCTGTGGCGCCTTTGAAAACATGAAAAACCTTTGTCAGAAAGATTTATTAGTCCTTTAGCCACTGCCAAATTCTCCAGTGTGGTAAATCATCACTTTCTGACATTCTTTCAAGAAGATTTTGTAACTTTTCTAGTACGTCACAAAAGTGATAGTTTCCACATTCTGATTATACACCCATTTCACTGAGGAGCAGCAAAGCTGGAATTTCACTGCCCGGAATGCCTTCTGAAAGTCATTCACACTTCTGCCTTTTTTCTTCCCATAAGTTAAGAAAACACTGCCTTTTGATCATACAGACAGACTATCCTGCCCACACCCAAAAGGTAATGAGTGAGTTTTACACTGGAACACAGAGGATGGTTACCCATTTATACAGAACAAACAAGAAGCCAGTTTTGTGCTTATTGTTTTCTGACAATCCTGCCCACAAGTTGAATACCTTTAAGCACAATTTTTTTCATCTGTGGGCCCACCAGAATACAACCACCTCATGAGTTGCCATAATAGAGTATGCAACTGAAAATAGGCTTCAGACATGTAATTCCTAGTCTCTAACATTAAAAGATGAAAGTTACTAATGAAGTGTAAAACATTGCCAAGAGAAACTTGTGCAGCTATTTGGGTCTCAGTATGAT
Source organism: Aviceda cuculoides (assembly GCA_035590195.1). Lineage (NCBI taxonomy): Eukaryota > Metazoa > Chordata > Aves > Accipitriformes > Accipitridae > Aviceda > Aviceda cuculoides. Next base: position 24,027,539 of record JAVJGG010000024.1, on the reverse strand, counting down.
ACCACCACTAGTGGTTCAGTATTTTGAAAACCTCACTAAACCTTAAAATATCTGTCACATTTCCTTGAACTATATAAAATTTTTCATAGAGACTGATTGCTCTTAAAGTCATTGAAGATGCTCAAATGTGCTATTCATAAATAACTCTTTTGAGGCATTGCTAGAAATATGAAAAATTGGATTGACTTTTAAAACCATTTAGAAATAAAGTGACAGGTCTGCTCTTCTGAAGCCTCAGCTACTGAACCAATACTGATATGCTGAGGTCTGGGATCTCCTGTTAGGCCTTTGCACTCCAAATGTCAGATCTTTATCCTGTTAGATTGCACATGATGTTTGGATACAGTATGAAGACACAACTGATACTTTAAACAGATTTCTGTTTGGGAAGGCTTCTCATCTCTTGAAAGACAGCATGTGGTGTTCTCAGGCTCAATTTCAGGTGACTAAGTGCAAAAGCCATCTTCAAGCAGATGCAGCTGCTATAAGCCTACTTACCTGTTGTAGCTGCTATGACACCATACTCTGGGGACTGATTGCTGACAGGCGAGGGGGCAGAGGGCACTTCCACTGAGGTGGCAGATTTAGCTGGGGAGAACGGCACTGGGGAGGGAGTTGGAGGAGCTGGTTCACTCAGAATAATTTCTTCTCGTAGTTCTGCTGCAGGATGAGAGAAAAATTATCATACATAGTTAAAGGCAGAGTCAAAGAACACTGAGAAACTAAAAAAATTAATGCAAGCAGTTAAATTCTGTAGGCTGTATTTCAAGAAATGCATTGCAGGAATCGCAAATCTTTGAAAAAGTACTTCTATAACATTCAGCATTACAACATTCAGTGTACCTTCATAAGACCTCTTAAAAGGAAAGTGCTATTTTTCCTGTTGTATAGATAGGAAACTCATGCACAGACAGCTTAAGGTTTATATTTCTGTAATATATTATTAGATATCTAAAAATAGGAGTCCAGACTGAGTCAGGCACTCCTACTCATTCTAGAGACATTGGAAATAAACAGGAATCTCCAGGGGATTCCAGAAGCTTTTGGCCATGACCTTCTCTCTTCATGGACTAAAGAGAATGACACTCTGGATAGTTCTAGCTGCTAAAGCTATGTGGGAAGTACACAGGGATAAGCAACTTGTTTGTCAAAAACCCAAGAGGCTATGGCAGAGCAATGAATTAAATCCAGGTCTTTCAACACATACAAGATATTACCCTAATCACTGAAATGTTCTTCCCAGAAATCTACAGGGTGACAACTTAAGCCAGAGCTAAAATGAAGAGTGGAACTTTCCAAAGGTGACAGAGGGGTTTAACTTGCCCAGATTAATAGGAGATGCAAGGAAGGTAGATCACTGAGGATCCCTCATCACAAGGGGCTGCCCTGAGCAGAGAGACTAAAGGCAATCTGTTCACTTCTGCTGCGGTGAGTCGGGGCACAGTATAGCAGGACTCGGAATCTCCTTCTGTACAGGCACTTAGAACATAAGCGTACCAGAAAGGATAGCTTTGGTTTTTGAATTTGCTCACTGCTCCTGTCTCTCCCTCATATTTAGACTGGTAAAATACATTAATATCAGTGAACTTATTTAGTGTTAAACCAGGTTGAGAGAGAGAATCAAGACCAGGTTCACTGAAATATACAGTGGTGGCTTAGATAGATTAACTGAGGTAAAAGACTTAGTAAAAAAATCTCTTACTGAAACACCAAGTGTGTGCTTAGGAATGGCGTTCAGACACCCAGAGTTACATCAGGCCAGGCAGGCCTCTTTTGGAATGTACTAACCAGGGATGCCCCCCTCACAAATGACTTACTTCAAATCATGATGGAACTGAAAACCACTTTGCTCCTAGATAAGCCTCACTGGGTTAGATGACGATACAGAAATGTCCTAAGTAGGGAATAGTGAATACAGTGGAACAAAACAACAAAAGTGAATAAAAGAACACTCACCTGTGCTTCCTTCTCCTTTCATTGCCCTCATTAGCTCATTAGCTCTCTCCTGACAATGGAGTGATTCTAGCAGGTACAATACATAGTCGTCGAACATCAAGTGAATAAGGTGAAAAGACCCTGGTAATAAAGTGAACAAACAAAAAAGCCATTGACTGTCTCAATACACTCATTAAACCAATGATTATGGTATTCAACACAAACAGTACTGAGTAAGACTGCCTCCATATACTACTGCCACTGAAATATCTCTCTTACTCAAAGTAAGAGAGGTCAAAGTAAAACTGGGGACAAGCAAACTCTGTTCACTCCTGGATTTATACAGGCTTATACAATCAATTATTGTGGTTTTAGGATGCAAGGAGGCTGCCTAGCTGAGAGATGGGACTTGATGGAGTTTTATTCTCCTACATTAGTACTGAACCATTTAGACAATTACAGTAGAGTGGAATTGTTTCCTTTTATCTAAAGGACCAGGTATAAGTTTCTGTCAGAAGTAGAATCCTGAATTGGCTGCCTTAGTGACAGGTCCTGGTAGGAGTTTTCTGAACTCCCTGTGTCATTGGACAAAGAAATGAGAGAGTAATCAATAGGAAGGTAGAAACAATCTTCCAAAACTCCTGATGGTATATCTCCAGCGTGTTGCCTGGACTGGACAAGACATCCATTAACTGCCAAACACAGAGGCATTAGCAGCAATTGTCGATGTCTTAAATAGAAAGACTTGTGCCAAAGCTTTGCTCTGTCATACTTCTCCTACTACGTTATCTTTTCCTAATTATCAGTTTGAATCATATCAGCAGCATAATATTTGGCCTGTTTCTGTGCTTACCTCTGAAGATGCTATGGATACTATCTCTTAATTGCCATGACAGGAATGTGAAAAACTTAAGGGCTAAAGGACTTAAGGGAAGAGTATGGATAAAAGAAAATGTGGGGGATGGAGTCAAAAAATACTTTGAAAATTAATAGTAAAAGGAGATTATATGGATAGCTATCTGCCACAAATCCTCAAACAAGATTTAAGTACAGACGGAGAACTTGCTAATGTTGTTAGAAGGAAGGGTTGGGTGATGCTATGGACTAGAGTAATGGAAATGAAATTTAATAGCACACTGTAAGAAATTCTGCCCTTAGAGATTTATATTATCCTCTGATTTATATACCACCCCTATAGAAACAGAAGTATTAATATTATTGCACAACACGCTGGTGAAACCTCACTTAGAATATTACATATAATTCTAGTCACCCATGTTCAAGAAAAATTAGTACAAGTTGAAACTGGTACTGAGAAGATTACCAGGAGGATGCAGGGAATGGATAATAGATTTTAAAGGACTAAAAATATATGGCTGGCTTCATTTTGCAGAAAGGACGTGAGTTGCTTCCCATAATCTATAAAGAAGGATAGATGTCAGGGATGGTGAAGAAATGTTTGCTCTAGAGCACTCATAGCCACAAAAATAGATGTGTAAGAAGAGGATATAGATGCATTTCAGAGGAAAATTAGAGGAGCAAAGCATCAGAGCCAAGACATTGTGTAGTGTCCTCCCAAAAGGAAGGACTGACAAGTATCAAGATGGAGTTTGGTCAGTTTATGCAATAGACTCCATGACACAGAGTACCTGTAATAGATCCAGACAGGATTTGATCCTACAGTGTTGTTTTTTTTGTTTTTGTTTTAAAAGCTCCTATGTTTATTTAGACTTGCATGGAATATTATAGCATGTTCATATAAGTCATTAAATAACTCTGGCAACTGCAAATGCAGTCAGGTTAAAATAATAACCAGTCCAGCAGCTGGCTTAAACCAGAGAAAGATCACCAGCTGAGAAGGAAACAGAGATCAACTACTGCCAGACAAAAAACCTGCCTCATCTTGATGTGTTCCTTTCAAAATTCCATTACTACATTTTGAGGAAAAACATTTCCCTGGGAAAAAAATGCAACAAGTTTCAAATTCGACCAAATTTCATAATGATTGGTTTCTTCACAGAAAAGTTAGGTCTATCTTGGGATACTAGCTTTTACCACAACAAAGCATAACTACCCCTACTCCAACTTCTCTACTCAAACATACTGTTGAAGGGCAGAAGTGGTTTGAAAGACCCTATATCCTTACACAATTCTAGCTGGCAATTCAGCTTTCAAAGCAGCTCTGAGCACATTCTTTTTCTTTGTGACCTGGATGGTCTTTGTGTTTCATTCTCTCACTCCAGCCTGCATGGCTTCTGTCGTCACTGGTGCAAGCTGAGCACACACACTGGGAGGTGAACGCACGCCTTTGTGTTCTTGGGCAAGGCAGCACAGAAAAAGGACATACACGATTGCAACACCTTTGCTATGGGGAGGAAATCTGGCTGTCACCACGACAGTGAACCTGGAGCACTCAGTTTTTCATTTGTTTCACATATCCAAGCAAATCAAAATGGTAACGGGCTTGCCCAGCCTTGCAAGGGTAAATAGCAGAGATCTGAACTACTGCAGAGAATCTGGTTTTAGAAATCTTTTGGGCTCAAAGTCTTCTTAAATAAAGTCCTATTGAATTTAGCAGTACAATAAAGACAGTAAACCTGGCTGATCACCTTGTTACTGACCTAGGATTCCCCCAGTGGAAAACTAGATTACCAAGAACCTCCACAAAATGCTCACTCTTCTTCTGACTGCAGTTTTTTAGTGGAAAGTTTCTACTGACTTTTGTGCAGTTACTACTGATAAGTATTTCCAAGTAAGAAAAATGGGCCTAAATACTGGCAAACTTCATGTGGTGGTATAAAGCTCAGGGTATATAGTGTTCCCAAACTCCTTACTCACCTTTAATTAAAAAAAAAAAAAAAAAAAAAAAAAAAGGAAAGTTGCTTGTATTTTCATCAAATTATTTGGAAGTGCAAACCCTAAACAGTAAAATGCTAGCAAGGAAACAACAAAACCCCAAGATTTGCTATTTTTAAAAAATTTCTTTGGTTTTGGGGGGTCTAATGTTTTATTTTGAAGACTTGGGGTTGGCAATACTGAATGCAGCATTTAAAAACACTCCAGTGCCCTTGTCAGTCTTTTGAATTTCTCTCTTCCTCTCCTATTATTTCTCCCACTGTGTATTTTTAAACTCTGTATTGAGTTTTTGAGCCCAGAATTTTTGTGAAAGACACTAGACAAACAAGTTGTTGGTACTGAATGAATGCAATATTTTTACATTTTTAAATGAGTCAAATGAAATGTAAGCTATAGAGTGAAACCAATACCAGGGCATGCATTTCAGCTACACAGTGAATAGCTATTCAGCACAAAGTACAATAATTTATTCTGTGTTTGCAAGCTACTGTTTTTCACATGAAACTATTTGGTTTTCAAGTATATCTTTAAGTACTGAAACGCATCCAACTGTGGCTGGTAAACCATACACTTCTTTAGGAAGAGGTAAGAAGGCATTCAAGAGATTGTACTTACAATAAGAAATAGCATTTGGCTCTAATTTTCAGGAGTTAACAGAAATCATGGCAATGATTACCCAGCTAATGTACAGTAAGTATCAGCAGCTATTAACAGATACAGCCATTATGCATAAGTAGCAATACAGCAGTGTGATTTCCAGATCTGCAGAAAATCATGGAGCTTCTATTACTAATTAGTTACTTTATAGACTGGATGCATTACCCAAACACTGCCACCAACTGTGCCTTTGATATGCATGGCCAGGAAGGAGGGAGGGAGGGAAGGAGGCAGGCAGAGAGGAAAAGGGAGAGGGAGAGGAGCTTTTTTCTGCCAGGGATTGTTTCAACCTGCCCACACCACCATGCTTAAAAGCTTTGCAGAATCAAATCTCTGTGCTAGCCAGTCCAGTGGCAAGTATTCCAACTTCCTCCAATCAGATTTCTGTCTCATATATTTCAAAGATAAAAATATACCATCCTGTATATAGTAAAGATTCCATCATTAACACATTATTTTACTTTAAAAAAAATTACATTGTGAGCATCTGAGTATATATATTGCTTGAGGTGGAAAAAATAATTAAAAATCCATCCATTGAAACTGTTTCCAATGAAGTAAAAATGCAAAACGTTTTATCTAAGCCAAGAACAAAAGTATATAAATGTAAATATTTAGAATAGTAAATCAGTCTTTGTTTCTCTCCACAGAACTCACTTAAATATATACATTATTCTGAAAAGCTAGAAGGAACTGTGCAAAATTAAGTGCAGAAGAGTTTCTGCCATCTAGCTCTGAGCTGTTTACATTCAGGCGTTATTCTTTTGGAACTCAATCAACTCTTAATTCGTGAACAATGCGTCAAATGTCCTTACAATGAAAGAGTAGCAAGAAAAATTACTATAAATTTGTGTCCGTGGCTAAATAACATATGGGACATTTTAGGGGGAAACAAGGTAGGGATAGCCCAGGCGTCTGCCTGATAGGATGAGAATATGGTTTTCACATCATTCTCCCCTTTGAAAACCTGAAAGCTCAGATCTCCTCCTGCCTCCACTGGAGTTGCACCTGAGCAGGGAAAACTCCACCCTGTATAAATAAGGGTTAGAACAGGGACCGAACCAAGTCTTGTCACATCACCTCCCAGGAGAGAACCCACCTAGCAGCTGCAGCCCGCTGCAGCTCAACAAACAGTTATGTGGTTTGTACAAAGTGAAATAATTTCAACAGAAAAGATGAGAAAACCTTCCTGCAGGACAAATCCTCTAGCCCTTTGGTTAGAGATCTTGTTCCGGCAGTGATTAACACTGCGTCAAGACTGCTAAGGCAGGCAACTGTGGTCTAAGCACAAAAATGTGGCAGATGCAAAAGAATTCTCTTTGATTTCACTTTTTTAACAATAAAGATTACTGGATTTGACGGAAATCCCAAACTATCTCAGTGTCACACTGAGCACGATAATGATTTTTTAGTTTTTAACTCTTCCTTTGGCTACCAAATTGAAAAGCGGTTATCGATGCTGTCCTAATTATAACACCACATACCCACGAAAAACACATCAGCTATGACCAGCACGTTTCTTCCCTGACTGTGGTTACATATAAACGTGTCAAATTCATGTTCAGAGGTGTGTGTCCATTGAAGAAGGAGAATCATGCATTTGTACACACAAATATACTCAGTGAACTAAAAAGACACACACATACCCCCTGCCAAACCCTACAAACTTAGCTGAGCAGTTAAAGTTCTCAAAAATGAGACATTCGAGAGCCAAATTTATAACAGAGACAACGGGTAAGTTATTTTGGTAGATGTGACATATTATATTGTAGTGGGTCCCAAACTCGAACCAACAAATAATTCTCAAACTTCTCATTTACTCGCTACATGGCAAGTTCATAAATGTTTCTGTTAGTAAGTAAGAAATCACAGCTGAGGATCCCTGTACAGACAGTCCAGACAACTGGTGGTCTAACATCTATTTGGGGAATCCCCTTTTGATTAAAGATGTTTTGGTGATTGATGCTCTGAAACAGAGAATGCTTGATTAGGTTTCAAACATATCCTGAAGAGGAATAAAATTAATGTTGTAATATGCAATTCAGTAGCAATAACGTATCCTTAGGGGCAGTTTAATGTCAGCATTTCATGACTTGTGACAGCATAACCAACACTGCACTAATGCAGGATGGTTTTTTTCATTTGTTGGGTACCGGTGTGTTTCATAGGTTGGGATTATGTCTGCAGAGAGAAGTGTAGTAACCCAAAGTGCTAGAAAACAAAATTAGCATTTATTCAACACTCATGCAAAGGGATTTTTGAACACTGGGGGAAACTATACTGTTAAGCAGTATCAGCTACTTTTATGCCCACAACAAAAGAAAAGCTACACTGACTCAAGTCACTGACTCAAAACGAGTCCTAGAGGAGGTGGAAAATAGATGTGACCAGGATACTGGTGCTGGAAACAAGCTAGCAGATGGAATTTGTGATCATCTAGGGGATGCTCGCTATTCTGATGTCTAGTGGTGACTCACTAATACCTCTTTGGAAAACTCTTTATAATAGGAAACCAACGGAAGTATTTTCAGATTAAAATATAAATACAGACCATATTGTGCCTATCTCTGATTTGGTATCTGAATTTATGCTATTAGATGGTTCTAATAGCATAAAGGACATCAAAGCTCAGCTGGCAGAAAACTTACAGTTGTTCAATGCAGTGCCTTCATAAATTCATTCATTATTAATCTTCTACTAACATAGTCGGAAAAATGTGCACTTATAAAAACCATCCCTCATGCAAAATCTGGTCCCAAGTGACTGTGAATGTTAACACTTATGACACGACAGTCCATTTTCAATCATTCCTCCTTTTAACTGATTTTAATCTGAACTGTTTGTATCCCAGGATTCAAGACAAAGCCCCTTTTGAAACTGTGCAAAAAAGCAATATGCTTTTTCATTTAAAAAGTAAAAGTCTATTTTTCCACCCTGACTGAATTCTAAGAGGATGGAAGAGAATCTGTCCAGGGTGTAGGAACACGCTCATTTTGCAAAGACTAGTTTAAAATGCTGTCCTTTAAGAGCAGAGCTGGCAAAGTGGTTCACTGGAGAGCTTTTCATCCACTTCAGCACAAAGTCACCTCCCTTAGCATAACACGTGGTCGGAGTGGTTTGGGTAACTGGCTCACTTTGCACAGAAGTGCATTAGGGAATGCTCCTGTAATCCTCTCTTCCAGCTGACCTGTGACTGATAACTCCAGCCACTGGCTAACAACAAACAGAAGGAAGTAGTAATGTTTTCGTCTCCCCTGGCTAGATCTTGAAGACAGGCATCTGTCTGAGCATTGTTTCCAAATGTCAGTAGCCCCAACTCTTTTTTTAATAGAGCCCATGACATGTGAAAACTGGTTATGTTTTCACTTAAACTGTACATTACAAGCCAGGCTACAGGGTTTTTTTTTGACTGTGGCATGCAATTATTACAACAAATTCAAAGTACCAAAACTGGGTGCACTGTGCAAAGTCATGTCCCGAATCACTCGAGTGCCAAAACAGGACCACATCAGGAGAAACTGCTGAGCTACCTTCTTCAAAGAGCCTTGTCTCTTGGCAGCTACCTGCAAGAACACAGATATATCTGTCATGAAGAAACTTTTATTTTGACCGCCTGATACAGCTGAATGATGCACATATCCGTCCTCTTTTTTTATACTGAAAAACTACTTACCATTGTCTTCACATTAAAATACACACTAAAAATTTAAAAACAAAACAAAACAAAAACCAAAAAAAACCAACCTTACATGGAAAACCACATTGTATGCATATACAACCTTCAGAAAGAGGCAATCATAAAGTACTTTTCAACACCAAGACTGAACCTCCTTTATGAATGATGAAAGGACTGCCAAAAAATTGCTCTGATCTTCATCTCAACCTAATTACTTACATGTTCATTCTTGCTTCCTAGTCAAGGAAGCAATTTATAATCAAGAATGCTTGCTCTACAATGAAAATTTATATTATTATTTCAATTACAGTTTACTGTTGAATATAATTTTTTTTGTTCCTTCATTATTTTATATTTGTGAATTCACACAGTCATGTTACTAGGAAAAATACTTTCCAGAAAGCACACTTTGCGCATCAACTCTTCAAAAATGTATTTACTATAGCCATATGTGAGTTAAAGAATTAGGTTTATCCAATCAGCTAATAAAATTCATGTCAAGTTCTTCATGAAAATTAACAGTTACGGTCTGAATTTCAAATTGCATTCCACTGACTAAAAGAAAAGCTCCCCAAAACAAACTAAGTATTTCAAGTAATCTGGGCAAGTACATGCTGTTTTCTGTATGGATCTTTTGCAACAGAGAGACAGGCATTTGGGGTTTTTTTTACTTCTTAGCTCTAACAACTGGAATGAAGAGTTAGTTGAAATTCTAATAGAACATCCTAATGCAAAGTATAGTTAGTGACAGAAGTTAAAATAGTCAGTCACATAGTTTCATACTCTTATGTAAAATTATGGTGATGCCTGATCACTTCTGAAAATGTTTTTTAAAGATTTGTTAGTATGTTTCTGTATGCACTTAAATTAAAATAAAATAGAAGTCCTTGGTATCTCAAATCATCTCAAAAGGCAACAGAAATGTGTCCTTGACTGAATGGTAATGTAGACTTTCAGCCTTACATCTGAATGTATATAAATGAATTAGCCTAAATAACCTTTTCATTAAAATCTTAAAAGGCCAGACTAGATTCCGATTTTATTTGCACTATGTCATCAGGATGACTCTGAACTCATCTCTCCATATCCCTGAAAGATTGATTTGATTGGAAACCTCAGCCCTCTTCCATTCTTGAATATCATCTTTTAGGATAGAATAGACAACAGCAGAATAAAGCAGAATCCTGAATGTGAGCAGTTCTCCATGAAAATTGGTGAGGTTCTGTCCACTGCTGCTTTACTCCTGCTTATTACCAAATGCCTGGCTTTTTTTTTTTTTTTTTTTTTTCGGGTGTGTGTGTGTGTGTGTGTTTGTCTATTTTTGCTAAAAACCTATGACCTGAATAACGCACATCAGTGAGTCAGGTCTTTACCCCTGCTTACCAACCTTTACAACACATCTGTCCACCATGGAATCCAGCCACTCGATGTATGACTCAATGGGGGACTGCTCCTCCAGAAGGTGATCAAATTCCTGATACACTGGCAGACAAAATAAAAATAGCCCACCTCAGTACTTGGAGTCCATTTTGAACAAAAGAGAAACAAACCACAAAAAGCTGTCAATAACATCACAAGTTTGCTGTGTTTTTTATAATAGATTGCTTAGCTATAACAAATATATCTTTCTTGGTGCTGACCCAGTAAGTTTGCTTGGTCTCATATCTTGTTTCTACTGAAAGTGATGGAGTCACTGGAAGTGGTATTTTAATGTGAGCAAATCAGGACCTATTATTTAAAATTAATCTTTTGTTTTAAGCTTCAGCTGTCTGGTGTGCCCGGAAGTGAAACATTTATGGTGTTCTCTACGAAGAGTGCGAAGCTAGGCCTTAACCCTGGTGATGAAAAAAGGTCATGCATAAAATTGATTTAGAAATGCACAAAGAATCTTCTAAGCACCAAGTGGATGAGTATTGTTGATGGGGCTCTCATCTGTACAATGCTTTAGTTGCAAAAACATGATTTAACTGCTGCAAATCATCTATTATTTGCAATGCCAGACACATACACAAAGAATTTCCATAAACTTCTACTTCTTCAAAACAAATTGCTACCAATGCACAAATGCTATACTTAATTTATCGAGAAGAGTTTCAAAAAGCAAACTGTATACTCTTTAACCTCTCCCAAGTACACATATTCATATTTTAATACAGAAAGTAAAAACAAGTCATTCAACTGCAGCTCTTAAAACTGCAAGTCTCTAGTTTATTTATGAGAATCAATGGCTGGAAGACAAAGAATCATGTGCTTTGACACCTTAGGAAACTATTCTTCAACTCGGCTAAAATAAAAGGCCCCATAAGTCAAGACAAAAGATACTTCCTACCTGCTGTGTTACAGGATGATCTCAATGCGCTATTCCATTTATGCTTAATTTTGAATAACAGGAGGAAGGGATTTCCCACTATAGGAAAGATAGTGAGGGAGGTGGAGGAGGCAAAGCTTAGAGATGGTAGCTAGAGAAGTGAGCCAGAGAGACAATAATGCAAAGAACAAGCTCCCTGGTCTCTTAAGTTGGATCAACAAGATGAGCAGGAATGCATCTGCTTCGCACCTGACTATAACTTTGTTTACCTTAGACTTGCAAAGGCTGGATGGTCAGAAACATTACTTCAGGAAGAAAGGAAATAGTGATGTTTGGGCCACCCTTATTTTGTTTCATTGTTTTATTGAATGGGCAACCTCCCTTTTATTCAGAACAGGATCACGGAGAACTCTAAATGTTGTCTCCTTACCGGATTATTTGGCTGGACAAAAACTGCCTGATGCAACACATGAAGTAATTCACATGCAGTGCAAAGAAGGGAGCAAGAGTGGAAAAACAAATAGGTTGCCTGCTTTGCTGCTGGAGCAATGCAATGGTGTACAACGACCTATTTGAGAAATGTAACTGTTTAGCCTTTAGTGACTGTTAAAAATACCTCAACAGGATCTGAGAAAGAGGGAATAAAGAAGAAATCATGTCAGAGATAGCTACCATAGCAGAGCAGGAAAGAGGTTCTCTTATACCCAGTGATTTTTCTCTGTTTGTCTCTAAACTTGCTTATAGGCTTATAAACAATTTTTTTTTTTCAGCTACAATAACCAAGAATATGAAAACAGGCCTTAACTCCATGTCATATGAGTCATACAGAGTGTGATCTTTGAAAAGATCTTTGGCCAAGTAGAATAAACATCAAAGATGGGGAAAAAAAAAAAAAAAAATCTAAGTTCTAGAGTAATCTCTATACATATCTGCACATCTCAGTAGAATCTCATGATGAACATTCATATTAGGTTACCATTTCTGAGGAATTGCTTCTTGGACTATATGGGCCTAAAATGCGGAAAAACATGTGTTCAAATCTATTAGCATTCAGGAAAATTCCATGTGATTTTATTACACTTAAGCTTGTTATTTAAATAGTTAGCACGTATACAAAAAGCTTTCCTAAACAGTAAGGATTTTCTGAATGAGAAACAAAACTGTTGCTGCTACTAGGGATTACAACATTGAGAACTCTCTCTTTTGGCCAGCAGGAGCATGTTGGGTAGATATTGAAAACATAACAGATTACATAAGGAGGCACCCAGTTTCTGGATTCCAGTCTCACTATATGCTACCTTCCCTGCTGCCACGTCAAGTTTCTATCTCCTCAAAAGGGAAGAGGGCCACGTCAGGAAATGAATCAAGGGTTAAGAAGGAGAGGAAAGAGTACCAAGCACCTCTTGCTGGAAAACAGAGCTAACAGAGAATGCAATGCCCATCCCTAAACTGGGGAGAAGAATTCTAGTGTTAACGCGGTGGGATGAGTGCCAAAGTCAACCTTGCAGGGTCCAGTGTACCACTGAAGCTGTCAGCCCTCCTCTTCCCAGCCACTCACTGAAAGAGTTATTCCACTAGCAAACCTACCCTTGCAGGGCTCCCACAAGTGGTTGCCCAGGTTGCTCCCCATTAAGGCTGGTTCTGGATAAAAGATGACTGGTCCTCCTCAAGAAAGAGATGGCAATACGACAAGTGGGTTCACAGGGAAGTGAGGTTATGAACGATGCTAAAAACAAAGCTGGTCACCTCTGGCGCCTCGGGGGGACAAACTCAGTGTGCATAAGGTTACATCGAAGCTTACAACCATGCATGCCTGCTGGACAATGCAAGTTAAATTTTATATTTGGGAAAGATCTTTGACTCTAAAACCAATTTGCCAACATCTCCAAAGTCACCTTTCAGTTCATGCCCTTCACTATACTAGGAAGAATCTAAATTAGCCAATGAGCTTGTTCGATATAGGACTTCTACTTACTCATAAAAGTTCAGGGTGAAAGCTTACCCCATCAAATGATCTTGTTTTTGAAAACACTGTCTAAAATGGAGCTTTTTATAAATAGAAGTTTAAAATGGACTCAAATACACAGCCACTTCAGTGTCAAAGCCATTCAAAAGACAACTCTCCTGCAATTCTACAGCAGGAGAGATTGGACTTTTATCACATTCAATGGTTAACTCATAGATTTAATTTGCTCAAGTTCATGGAAAAAAATCCTTCTGAATTTGGCTGCAAGTTTTGTGCCATCAGCTGTTCTGGATACTAGAAACAAACTTGTTAATGGAAGAGTGCCCAGATCTATGCCTCAAAACATAAGACCTTGACGGGGTTTTACTTTACATTTTGATAAATGCCTCTATATTTATCTTAAGCCTCCAAACAAACCAATGGCTGCAAAAACAGTGTTATTTTCACTGAGCTTTGTTTCCAGCAGGAAACCAAGTTCACCTGGCTTTATCTGAGGGTTCTGCTCTTACATTGTATGATGAGCTTTCTGTGTTCCTCCCGTGAGTCCTCCATAGTATAGAGGGTTTGTTTGGTAATGCTATTCAGATCCACATTCCTCCAGTCCTCCAGCATTTGAAATGTGATGTCTGCACTGTGGATCACCGTTCTTGATGCCTGTAATCCAATCCAATCTATTCATTAGTTCATGGTTTATTAGGTTAAAAAATGGGCTTTATCCCCTTTTACGCTTCCTTAGGTAGGCTCACTAAGTTGATACTCCTCCTGGACCCCCACCCACCAGCTTGATGTCTTATGGACTTTACAGGGCCCTCTAACCACAGAGAGCTCCCAAGTCATTTTGCCTACTTTAATCAACTGCAAGCATTTTGATTGCATCCACCACAAACCCTGATGAGCAACCCTAATCTGGTGGTGCAGTTGCTAGACTCCTCAATCTCTAACAGCTCTCTGTTGGTTTTCATGACCAGCTTCAGTTCAAAACCAAAAAGCAACCAGAAAAATCAAGCCAAAACCAAACAAACCCCACTCAGGTTTGCACCCTCTCCTCTCCCAAACTATGAAGACTCTCATTCTTCCCTCAGCCACATGAAAAAGTTAAGCTCATTTGCTTCCACATCAGATCTGCTTCTTGGCTGGTTGAGACAGTGGTCTGCTGTTGGTAATGGGGAGGATGGGCTGGGAGGAAAGGAAGTGACACAAGGTCATGGTCATATAACACACACCAGATCTCCGTAGGCTAAGCAGAGATGACAACCCACACTAAGGTTGTCACCTTCCCCAAGGAAATGATGCATTTGAAGAGACCTTCATGTAAGTAAACTGTTTGATCCCAGGTCTGATGCAGAAGGTTGTGGTCTCTGTATCTTGATTTCCTCTGAAGCCCTATGGACCTCCAAAGTTCAGTGATGATCCACCATGTTTGGGGAAAGGTAGCACTGGTATCTCTGCCTTCACCACTAAAATAACGGAGGAAGAGATCTACAAAGAAGTCCTTGCAGGAGTGAGGTTTTTTCCCCAGAGCTTCTTCCTGTGGGCTTCACCACTCACAGGGTTAACCTGGTGTGTCAGCGATACCTTCCAAAAGCGGAGCTTTGAGTGTGACAGGGGAAACAAACTGTCTGCTCCAATACATGAATGAAATGTTAATGAATTCAATGCATTCTCCCCTTTTTTATACTACACAGAATTTGACCTCATGGCTTTTTGATAGGTTATTGTGATCTAAACTAACTGGTGAAAAACAAACATTTTAGAGTAGTTTTTATATTCACTTGCTATAGTTGCAAGAATATTTCTATTTAAAATCCCAGTGGTTCAACTGTTTTATTTTTTACTAATTTGCATTTGATTTATAATATAGAATTAGATTTGGAATTTATTGTCAGACATATAGAAATTTTTCTTGCTTTGCAATAGGCCTAATACAAACTGCTCTGAAATCAATGGAATATCTCTCATTTATTTCCTGGAAATGAACCATCTCTTCAAATCAAATAATAATTTGTTTCATAAAAGTACCCTGCTGAACGTGATGATCAGAGGTTGCCAGTTGTCTAGAAAAGCAGTTTTTGCTGATTACTTTTTGATTTTGTAAAGATAATCACAATAAATATTGGAGACAAACTGCTAACACGATCTCTTCCTCTGAGTAAAGTCCAGCCTACCAATTCTAAAATTATTTGAAAAGTCAGTAAAAATGGCATTCAGCAAACTTGGGTAACTGAAATATTTACTTGGCAGAGATGATTTAGTGATGTCTGTCGCCGGAGTATTTGTGAGAATCTTCTGGACACTGCAGCAAAGAAGAGATACATATTTACATACTGTGTGAAATAAAGAAAATTACTTCTGAAAATACTAAATTAAAACAAGAACCAAAAAAATATATCCAGTTCCCTATGTACAATTGTGGCCACATAAAGTGCATTCAAATAGCCCAGTTTTAACTTAGTTTAAACCTTGACCTAAAACCTCAAATCTGAATGCTCAATCACTTTTACAGAGGCATATTACAAGCAGTGATTTATAGATGCTGTGAATAATGAGACGACAAGAGAAAGGTAGAGGACAATGGAAGAGCTTTGCTTGTTCAGCATAGCAAATTTTCTCTTGATATACAAAGGGATTGAAGACCAGAAAGAACTATTTAATAGAAAGAAAAATGTTGGTGTGAGAACAAGTGGGCATAAAATAATGATAGCTACATTATGTGTGGAAATCAGAAAAGGTTGCCAAGTCTTAATGCAAACAAGCTTTGGAGGAGTCTTTTGACTGACTAGTAAGAGCTCAAATCTGATACAGTTTCAGGTAGAATTTGATCAAAGTTTCTGAAAGTGATTACATTATCTACTAATATGCTATGGGGTAAGATGGCCCAGGAGGTAGTTGCCAGTCCTCTGCTCCTGTTTTAGCTCTTTCCAAGCGATACGGACCTTGTATTAAGGTATTTCCTATACTTGGAAAATGAACTTTTAAAATGTTGTATTGGGCATCTTCTTCTGAATCTGTGACTTGGGAACTGCAAACACGACCAAGGCTTGCAGTTACTCCTGTCAGCACCTCCACTGACTGCGTACACTATCACTAATTCTGATGAGGAAGAAACAATTGCAGAAGCAACAAAGGCTCCTGTAAAAGGTAGGATACACTTGAGTTTTTCCTTATACTAAAGTCACCGAAGACTTGCAGATCTATCCAAACAGGGCTTAGACATGGCCACAGAGTAGGTTTTCCCTCTGTACTGTACATAGAGGCAGTTAAAGAGTACAGATTGAGAAGGACTAGAAAGTGTATTGTCCACTTCTTTCTCTCTCCCTGTAAGATTGGAAAAGATTTTGCTGTTGCAGATTCTCGATATTTTGAACTGACAAAGATGTGATAAAGCATATTCTCAATTCTGACTTTGTGTAACTTCTAAAATAAATTAGTAAACAACGCAAAAAACCCCCTAAAATTAGTTGTTCCAACTTATATCCTGACTGTTCTCAGTATAATATACACCTAATTTTCCATGCTGATCAAAATAGTTAATCCTTCCCCTAAATTAGGGGTTTTTTTTTTCCCCTTTAACTTTGTGGTGTGGAATTTAGTGCTCATGAAAGGCAAAGAATTGAGAGCCGTGAAATAAAGCAGGCTTTATCAATAGGTGATGTGCACTGCAGGCATCTACAAAGCACGTCTGAAAAGGACTAGTGCCCTTTCCTGTGGTGACAGGGTAATTTGATCTCCTTCATTTTTAACTCTGGCACTTTTTTGAGCAAGGGCCTCAAGCTGTATTCAAATTGTGCTAGCCTAAAGGTTTGTTTAATAATTTCCTTTGCCTAATATCATCCCTAATGTTTGCTTACTATCAACAAAATTAATTTCTTATCAGAATCCACAAGAACGGAAAAGCAATTCTTCTCATTTTGAGCAGTGTCTCATTTCACTAAATTAAATTGGTTTTCATGAACAAGTGGAGATTGTAAGTGAATGCAAGATTTATAATGCTGACAGGTTTTAATTCCAAAAAGACACTAGTGTCACTTCCAAGTAATTTGTAATCAATAAACACTATATACATCCCAGGTTAATAGGAGAGAGATTGGGCAATACATACATTCAAATTTGATATTTCGTAGGTTTTCTGGTAAATCATGGAGAGCTACTTTCAGCCACTCATCCAGCTGCTTTGCAAACTTTCGTATTACCTGTGTCAAACTGAAAAGAGAAATCACTACATCAGAACATGTTTACTCTGTGTTTTATACTATAAAATCTGTGAACATGTGATGAATATGAATCAGTTATTTACAACTCACTATTATGCAGAGTTGCTCACATATTTTGGTTTGTAGGCGTGAAGAAAAACTTCTGAAAACATTTGCAGAAAAAGGAAAACATATTACCATGTTCAAAACCTCACAAGGAATCAAAGTCTCTGTACTGCACCGCTTTGATATTTACAAACAGTATTAGCTTGAAAGAAAATCATTCCCACTCTGTACAAACACAAAAACATAAAATCACAACTGTTTAAAGAAGACAGTAGACCAAGCTTTGGATTTCAGCTCAGCTGTGCCCACATTTATACAGATGTACGCGGCGATGTGCAAGCAAGGCGACAACCATGCTGCAGGCTGGAGCCAGTGAGTGGATGATGATGGTGGGGAGGAATTTCCAGGCAAGCCCACACAGGTGGGGGAGGTGGGGGCGGAGCAGGACCTGCCTGCGTAGCTCTGCACAGGACAGGAACTTTCCCAGATAAGTGGGATTTCTCTCTTCTCCCTTACTACCCTTTCCTGACGGCTCCATCATTTCCTGCTAAACTTGGTAAGCAGCTCATTCTGCCCTTCTTCTTGCAATTGCTCGGTATAAAACGACAGTTTCCAGGAAAAGTTGCAGGGTGTTGTGCAGGGGACCCTAACAGTAGGTTCTGCCAGGCTGAGCTGCACCGCCTGTAGCAATACTCAAGATACACAGATGAGAGAGAGAGGAAAGACGCAAGGAACTTCCCCTCTTCCAGCTGGGCAGCTTTTTCTGTTTGTATTCCTAACGCACTGCGCTGAGAACAGAGCTGGTAAAATAACCATGGCCACAGGCCTGCTCTGCTCCACAAAGACACTTAACAGGACAGGGGATGGATGACAACTGCTGCACCCACTGCAAAGTGGCTTTTCTGGACAGCCAATATTTGTTCCCAGGAAGTCCCTCGGAGGATTCTGGCTGAGTCAGCAAGATTTCCTTCAGGAGCTTCCATTGCAATGAGACCCTTCTTCACCCCCTCCAGTGCAGGCTATGGCTTAATAGCCACAATCTGGCCCTTTATATGCATTACAAAAGTCTATATTCACACTCAAGTCTCTCCTTATTTGCTATGAAAGAACTAAGCAGCTTGAGAAAAGGACTGCTGTTCTGTTTAATCCTTCCAATGAAATAGATTTGGGGGTGTGTGGGGGGGTGAGGGGCAAAGCCTGTAAAAATGTACATGTCTTATCAAGAAGAGCCCATGCTTATAACAGGTTTCGTGTGGAAAAAATACTTTGCCTGTACTGTAGCAGTCATGCAGTGCACGTAGGAGAGCAGAACAACATCTTGAAAACATTTGCCATGATTAGAGACGCTTTAAAATCTTGAGGGCCAAATATACAGCACCAATAAGAAACTCCTAGAGCAATATTCTTAACAAATTGCTCAACCTCAGGAATGCATCAGTCAAATAATACTAATGGTGTACACATATCTTTAGAAAAAGAGAGTTTCCTGATGATCATACTAGGAAAATCAAAGGGCAAAACAGGTTGACTGCACTCAGTGATTACACTTTTTGCTGTGAACTGTTGATCTCTGTCCTGCTTTGCCTATATAAACAAGACTTCTTGGACTCCATGAGCTCCAGGTGGGAAGAGAACAACTGAGATCTACCACAGGGACTGGAAAAGTGAATTTAACTTTGAAACAAAAGAGGGAAATATTTCTTAATACAAATAAAGCAATTCTAAAATAAGCATCTGTTCTTCATAGGGTAGTATTTAAATTAAACCAGCTTGTCTGAGACTTCACAAGTACAATCTTCATGTTTTATACTGCTGGCAAGCAGAGTAACAATTGGGTTCCAAGAGTGCATACAGAGACAAATGCTTAGGTTGCAGTGCCTGAGTATGCATGTGAGTATTGACAAAGAAAGCAGCCAGGCCAGCTCCTCTTGTCACTATAATTCAGAATACTGTTTTGTTGTTATCCCTGACTAGCAGAAAAGTGTCTGAAAGTTTCAGAAGACAGTGTGGCACTCTGCAGCCCACAGCCTTCTGATATTCCCTGAAAGTTGGGACATGACTATCAGCTTGATGTTAGTAAACCAAGAAGGTGGTATCCTTTATCACACAAAAAATAACAAGTTTTTCACAATACAAGTCTTGCTAAAATCTGAACATTTCTTCAGGAACATGTCAGCTCTTCAACTCCTTTGAATTGACACTGTGACTTAAACTTAAGAAATGGGTGGCGGAAAGCAGCTTTCTGAGAACTGGTGCCATTCTTGAAGAAAAGACATATAACAAAGACAGCTGAGCTAAAAGTGGTCTGTGTTGCTAGCTATACTGACCTGTCAGGTAATGCTTGTAGTACCGTTGGCATCAAAACTCCAGAAATTGCTTTGTACAGAATTGAATCACAAACTCCCACTATATTCACTACAGTTGAAGAACCCAATACGGGCAGCATATGAGGAGGCATCCCTTGCCAAAAGTGCAGAAGAAAACTTTGAACCTGCAATCATAAGAAGAAGCAGGGATGTTTAAATTAAAATAACCAAAGGCCACAAATACCATTTTCTTTAAATGATCCTGCTTACACAGCATTTGTTTCAGCCCCAGAGCTGGACTGATGGTGTACAATGCAGGCAAGGCATACTCCTTAACTAGATAGGCTTATCCTGTAACGCAGCACACAATGGGATAATCAACCGAACGGCGAGGAGACATTCTGAGTTGGTGACAGGGTGTCTTTGTGTTACTACAGTAGAGAGACCCATGAGAACCACCACATTTTTACCTTCCATCAGCGGCTGGTGAGTGTAACTCTTTGGCTTCCACATGTCAAACCTTTTTCTTTGCTCTCTGTCCCTGTATACAAAGGAATGCAATCTAGGGCTTGGGGTAGGGAGGGAGAAGAGGATAGCACATGGCTTACAGGGATCAATACACTATTTTCTGTCTTCATTTTGGAAAGAAACACTACACTTCGGATTTCTTCTTTCCTCCAATATGAAGGAAAGAGGAGAAAGAATGGAGAAAGACAAAAAAAGAAAATGGGGAGGAGATTTCAGACACAGAAGAATATACCTCTGAAAATTTTCATGTAGGAAATAGAGGTGTTATTCAGTGAACGATACGATCAGTTCTACGGGGGTCAGAACACTGGCATTCATAAGTGATAACCTCTTGCACGCAATCAGTACTGAAAATAAGTAACCACACCGGGTGCAGTAAAGAATATTTGCCATTATATATTGTTGCTGCTCAGCCCCTTCCCCACCATTGATCCTGACAAACAGATTCCCTAACAAAATATAACATCCTGCTCTTAAGAAAGTATTCTGAGACTCATCCAGCAAAACTTCCTGAATATGTGTCACATATTTCTCTCACATGGAAACATCTTGACAGGGTACAATGACTTAAGAGAGCCTCAGCTTTAAACCAGAAGAGTGTGAGAATTAAACAGTGAGAGGAAGAAAAGCAGGGAATTTCTTGCCATTGTTCAAAAGGCAGTCAAAAGACCCGTTTCCTTTGATTTTTTCTGGGACCTGGATGTCATATTTGAATCAGGCCCTCAGCATCTCTATAGTCAGATTTGTTTTCCTGGACTAGAGGCCTTCTCTACATGTAATATAAAACTGCTTGCATTCCAGTAATGTTTTATTTTTCAGCTCTAATTATAGAGCTGTCTGCATGCACTGCCAGAAAACCCTCAGATTCAGTCAGATATGCAGCAAGTAGAAACCTTATCCATTTCTAATGGATGGTTATCAACTGCTGAGCAGTGCGCATGTTCCTAGCTGCACTGCAGTACAACTGAGCAACTGGAGACTGCAGCTACAGCTTTCTGGGATATCTGGGAGGCTGTAGGCCCACCACCACCCTGCGCCATGGTTAATAGACCAGCAGAGCACACCATTTTGGCTGTGCCACCTGCCCTGGGTTTGCGCTGAAAGAAAGAAAGAATTCCTTCAAACAGAGCTCAGTCCCAAGTCAAAGCTTAGAAAAGTGGTGGTGGACACACTTCTTGAGTTGTAAGAACTGGATTGTCCAACATCTGGTAAGGGGGTATTGCTACCTTAGTCCTGCTGGTGAATGGAGAGACAAAAACATTCCCATTGCTTTCGTTCCTGTAACTCGCACAGGGTTGTAAGTGAGATTTAACGCTATCAGTCACATATTATCTACTCAAGTATAGCTATTGTTCATTACCCATAAAAAAGATCAGCCACCACAAAACCAGAAATTTGTAATATCATGTTCAAAATAAGCTCTCAGATCCATTAATAACCTTATGCATCATTAAACTACAACTGAAGTTTCTAACCATACCTCATCAAAGTTTGCTCTTATTACAGTGTCTAGTATCCTCTGACAGTGAGTTCTATACATCATAATAAAGGTAGAAACCTGAAAAAGAATAAGGGAGACACACAAAAGATCGTTCTACTTTTAAGACATTCACTTTTAAAACTATCAGAATACAGAGCACCAAAATTAAGTTTTTTCTTATCTTACCTATGTGCAATTGCAAAAATAATGGAAATGGTTAGGGTCTAGTTAGATTAGTTAGAAAAGCTTTAAGATTAGTTTTCTTCTCAAAAGTAAATTCTCCCTTTGAATTCATGGATTTTTCTATGTCAATGGGGATTCTTCAAATGTAAGAGGAGCAAAAAGCCTCAGTGAGATCAAAGACGAGAATGTGGCCCTAATTAGGACATAAAGAACTATAAAACTCTATTCTTTTGTCCACTTTACATTGATACTACACATGTGAATAGCATCAGAAAACTAGCAAGCTCAACCAAGAGCAGGCAGAGCACTTTTGTCATACATGCAGATAGGATTCTCTTAATTTCTAGTTTAGAAGGATAAGAAATACACCAAGTCCCTCTCTGCTCAAGAAAGCATCAGAACTGTTTTTCATTTTGCCATCAAATGTGTTCACAGATTTAAGAGCTGTAACACATTTAAAACCAGTTACCCTCAAACCTCACCTTCTATGTGTAATGTAACTTTAAAAAAAGTGTGCACGGGCTTTAGAAATATTGTACAGCTGATAGCGTCAGCTGCCTATTTTAAGGGAAGATATTTCTTCCAATTACATGAAGTAATTAAGTCACTCATAAATAAAGTCAAAGCATTATTAAACTTATTCTAATTTAAAGTCTTTATATTTTAGATAAAGCTTTCATCCAGGGCAGGGAAAAAAACCAAGACAAGCCAAGAAAAGATTTCCAAACTGTTACCTTCTCCTCTGGCAGACTGGCTGGCAGATTTAGATCTTTGACATTTGGAAACTCTGGCAGTAATGTTCCCAGTTTGGATCGTGGTGAATACGCCACTGTCTGTTTGGTTACTTCTTTTTTTCCTGTTTCGTTGACCCAGGCTGCTCCTTTTTTAGAATACATCACATCATAATACTGGGAGTTTTCTTTCACTGCAATTCCATAATAATGGTACCTGATACATAGAGATGTATATTTTATAAAGCAGATTGTTTGAAAAAAAAATTTTTTTTTTTAAAGATATGGGGGTAAGAGAAACTGATAATGCTAATGACTTCTACACAAAACAGACTGTGGAATAGTTTATATATTATTAACAAGCATTGATTCAGTAGCAGAACAGTGCAGTAATCTATTGGGCTTCCAATTTTCATTCCTTCTGGTAAAAGTAGCTCTCTTCAGAGTTAATAAAGCTGACTCCGTTGCAGGGCAGAAAAATAATGGACTTCCATTTTTTTTTCTTGTTATAAAAAAAAAACCAAACAAACCATCCTAAAGCTACTTGTTGGCAGAGCTCTGCTGTGCAGCTGCTCCTTCAGTTCAGCAATAAGCAGAGGTACAGACCCTCTGGACTGGCCCTTCTGTTGTTATTTCAGCTCCCTGATTCTCAGACTGTTGAGGGCTGGTTTGATCCCTGAAAAGCATGAGTCTTTATTGCAAATGAGTTGATCAGAAATGTTTCAAAAACTGAAAACACTTCAATGAAAAAAGGGGGAGAAAAGGCTTGTGCTGGAAAGCAATGAATGGTAGGAAACGTACAGTTCAAAATTATTTCCTTCATAACTTAGCATCAGCACTTCGCTTATATCCGTGAGGGATACTACAGGGCACTGTAACTCTGTCTGTGCAGACCACAGTGGGAATTGCACACTGTGGCTGTGCTATAAAAACGGATTGGTGGCCTTATGGCACAAGTTTGTGCTACAACTTAGCTTTATTCATGGAAGCACTGATTATCCAGTCTAACTCTTGCATCAAAGCAGCAAAGGTAATCTTATTCCTTCCATAATTTACTAACTTTTATTTCAGTTTCTCAGCTGTAGGCACTACCAACACATCACCTAAATTTTTAATGATTACAAGAGGCACCACAAGATTATATTGCTCATATATTTTTGATTCACCCTACTGTCCTAGAGGGAATTTTCAATGACCTTTCAGTTCTCTCCTTACAGTCTATCAAAACACTATCGGACCATTATGAGACACTGTATTCTGGATCCCACTATGGTGGCAGGAGAAGTTACCATCGCGGAATGTTTGTTGTACCCCCCAGACATTACTGATTTCAGAGTGCTGCCAGCAGATCTGGTCACTTGAATGGCCCCAAGTTTGCTTTAGGCAATATCAGCTCGTTTTACAAAGGTCATCAATTGAATTAGTGAAAGAATTGTATCTAAGTGATGGTAGTTTAAACTAACTCAGGTGACTTTTTTCCTTTTTTCACTCTCAGTCATTTACTGACAGATCAGGGCATGTCATAATCTCCAGCAGAAAGTCATAGCAAAGAGCTGGAAGCCCCAATCTTGTCTACCAGCACAGATGGGCTGAGAGGAGGCCTGGGGACTTGTAGCAAACTCGTAGTGTGTGGCTCCCTTGCCATGCCCACTGAGGACATTCCATACTGTCCATTAAAATAAAAGCTATCTTGAACTCAGTATTGAATAATCCAAGTGAGATTTATTAAAACATTAAGCTGACATGGTATGAATGGGATTTCCTAGCTTCAATACCTGAGAAAGCCACACTATTGGCTCCTAAGCCCTTAGGCCAAAAAGTGTATTCCACACCAGAAGAAACCAGGCTCCAGACTGGTCCTAAGCTGTTACAGATAGCTAATGGCAAGTTTGTGCTAACACTGGGGTTATAACGCCAGCTGTAGAAGTTTGGCTTTTTAGCTTGAATGGTAACAACTCCAGCTTGCAGCTCAAGTCCCCAGTTCGGTCTCTAGCAGCTGTCATGCATGCACTGCACATAAGAGCCATAAAGCTCACATACGTCCTGTGCAGTATGTCTGGGGATCTGAAAGGAAATGCTCCAGGGAGCTAGCACCACAAATTGCTGAGGGAAGGGGGAAAAAAGGGAAAAAGGTCACAGCAAGCAGGACTGCAAAAGTTCTTGATGGACTGAGAGGTTTGTGCAATTTAAACAGGGGTCAGTCTCATATCAAGTTTCAGCTAAAATCAGTTCAAGAAAAAAATGAATGAAAGCCTGGAAAAACTAGTAGAATTTCACTGTGCATTATTTAATTTCTGGTATATTGCACTTGGCAGTAAACTACATGAAAGAGTTTTCCAGGTAGCTTCAAAATCATATAGACAGCAATAGCCATATTAACTCCAAAATTTTTCCAGATAGCTTCCTCCTTCAGTAATTTTACCATCCCAAATGGCAAAAACTCACTGGTGCAGTTTACAAAGATTCTTCTGTATTTCTATCAGAAAAAAACGCAACTTAAGTCAATAAACAGTGCTTGAAAGTTTAATCTGTAGAAGAATAACATGCAGACAACACAATCATTTTTGTGGTAAATAGTGGAATGCTCTTTACTCTCATGGATCCAGTATCTGCAGCATTCCTTTAAAGAAGCAAAATTCTCTTTACACCATGTAGTTTCCATCAGTTTAACTAACCTCTTGTGTACATAATTGAAGAGTTTCAATATGCAGTACAGAAAGAAATCGGCTTTTGTGTTTAGCTGCCTTCTCATGGCTCACCTGTATTGGAACTGTTTGTAAGCTCGGTGTGATAGAGAACAGCTGCATGCTTACAGCAATAAACCCAGCTGCAAAAAAAAAAAGCCTCACAACTGATGACCAGCAGTTTAGCACCACTGTAGCTCTGAACTTTGTAATGTTACAAGGCAGCCGTGCTATAAAAAGATTGAAGGCGGAACAGTGTGAAGTCAGATAATCTTAACCACTTCTATGGCCGAATTTGCTTTGGCAGTAGCAGGAAAGTGGAATGAAAATCATACTGGCAGCAGTCAGTCAGCACAGTTGGTGATAAAGGGACTGAAGTGTTAATGTCTAAAGTAATTTCTTTACGTAATATTTAATTGGAGTGCAGTCAGATGTTTCTGAAAACAAAACCAGAGCTCTGTTACACCTGTGCTGGGTCTAGCAAGGAGTGTATTTATTGTAAAGAAGTACAGTGTGCATGTAGTATGTATGCATGTGTGTTTATACCTCTCCTATTCATTGGATCAAATGAGAATGACTCCTCTGTATGCTACAATTCTTGGGGTGTTAACCACTGATGAAGATTTAGGCATCCTCTTTAGGAGCAGAAGAACTTAATTTTGTACCTGCTGAGGCTGTGAAATTTGAGTGACTATGATCCCCCTCACAGGGGTGACCAGGGAATCTCAGGAGCCAAGGATTTTGCTGAGCACAGACAGCATGCTTTACAGAAACCCCTTCTTACTTGCTAGACAGGGAGCAGAACCATTGCAAAGGTGGCACGAGAGGAGTATGCGACCTGAAAGCTCCTCTGCTAGGCATGCAGGTTAGGGGGAAAATACGNNNAGAAATATTAAGTCTCATTGGTTTTTAGCCTCATTGAGAGTAAAGAGATACAGCTTTTGGAGATGCAAGAGACCTTCAGTTAGCAGATTAAGAGCATCTTGCCCCTCTGAGAGACTCCTGGAGCTGCAGGAGGAGCTCCAGTTTGGAAATACAGTGTGCTCACTCCTTTCATTAAACAGGAACACAAATAACAAAGTTGTAGCCAATATCAGAGTGATTTGATGGCTGACAGAGGGTACTCTCCTGTGAATGTTTCCACAGAGCAACTTGTGCATGCTTTCACTCTGTCTTTATGAACCTCCACTGAACTTATATTCAGTGCTAAATCCTGATTCTCTGAGTATGATTGACCTATCATACTTTCCTAATATGCTGTTGGACTAGCCTAGGATTTGTACATGAGAAATATTTGGTAGCTTTGTTATGAACGATGTTATGGTAGCTTTGAATTTGCATTTGGAAAGAGATTTCAAATCTTCAGTTAGCTGCTTAAATATAGCTGCTCTAGAAAAAGAAAGCTCAGTTATAAAAATTAGGAGAATCTCAAGATGGAGGAAGGGACATTTGGTCCCATCAAGGAGATACTGGTCGGCATGGACCACTTGTTAGAAGAGCACAGTAAGGTTAATTTTAATGGCATTTCTTTTAGCATCTTAATTTCTTTTTTCTTTTAAAGAGTGGGTCATTCTAGCTTTAGTATGTAAGTTCAATTCTCATAGCATGTTCGTTTCTCAGCATTTAGCAATATTGTTTCTAGACTTTGTTTTGAAAGAGAAGCCCTACCAACAAAATTTTGCAAACACACTGCCCCAGGTTTTCATTTCCGTCTCCATAGTTTTCCACTTGTGATCTACAGAGACTTACCCTTAGACTACCCTGTAGGAATCTGTGAAAGCTAATCAAGAAAAGCAGATACATATATATCAGCCCCCTAACAATATATATATTTGCAATAAAAAGATACAAAGCTCCACTGGAAAAATTTCATGGAGTCCACAAGCAGAAAAAAGTATAGAAACATCACTGTACCCTCTTTATAAATTAGTAGAATCACATCTTGTCAACAACTGGAAAAAGTCAAATACCCCAGGAAATGCATTCTTCCTTCTGAATCAATTTCTCATTCTGGAATTAAGATGGACTGTTTTCAGGAAGTACCAGCTTTTGGGTAAGGCAATAAACTAATTCCTTGATCACTTACAGATATGTTGGATTTCATTACACAGGAAAAATGGTGGTTAAATCCGGGTTTGTGGACAATTTCAGTTTAGGCCAATGTATGTTCCTACCTAAATTCCAGATAGCATTCAGCCGCTTGTCCTCTAAACTGAAACATGATGTTAACCAGCTATCATTTCCCAGCCTCCAACAGTAGCTCCATTACTCCTGGGTGTGAATGTCCTTTACGTTGTGTAAAGTGAGTTGAGATGAAAAACATTGCTGATGAAATCAGTAAAAGGCCTCCGTTAGACTACGTTTGCAGGATCACCACTGAATCAATAACACAATGTAAAGACTACAATGGAACCTCCATCAAAGTTGGGTTTTAAGTCCCCAACTGGACAAATTATTCCCTGATCTTATAGTATTCTATTCAGTAAAGCCACAGCCATATGGGGCCCTGGGTGAGATGATAATAATACCATACACTGCTTACTTTGATTGGCCTCTGGTTCCAAGTCTTCTTGTCGTTAGCTGTGGAAACTGTTGCCTTATTATCTACAAATAAGTAGAACTGGTATTAGAAAAAGTTGAAAAGCACATTGCTAATACTAAATTTAATATAGACTGTTAAGACAGAAAAGCAGAAAAATTGTACTGCAACATCAGCAAAATACATAGCAAGAGAAAACAGAAATAAAGCTTCTGATTTTTTCCATTACTGAAAGAGGGGAAAGAGACCTTAAAATTCAGTATAATTCCATTAACTACCATTAATTTAAACAAAGACTTTCAGAAGTTACTGGAATAGAATACATTTCCTTAAAAATCTAAGATCAGTTCTGCCTCTAAACTAAGGAGGATTGTACTTAGAATTGGCCTACTATTTATTTATGTCAGTTTGCAGGATCAACAAACTTGATTTTGCCGCAAATAGAGGAAACTCTCCTTTTGAGAATTTTTGAGGCCACAGTTCTTTACAGACCTTCACAATCCTGCCATTAAACACTCCTTTTTCTAAAAGATGATTCCCTGAAAAGATTTTGGTATTTGACAGAGACACCACTTCTATCAGGGAAGACTCACTGTTGCATTTGTAAAGATAGCTCGGAATCAATCTATCCTCTATGGAAAACAAGTGCATCTCAGAAACAGCAGGGTATCATAAAAAATCTGGACTGTCAGCAGAGATTAAAAGAACATTGCTACTGTAAAACAAAACTTCTTTAGTGCCAGATGCATTTAAGGAAATGGATTAATGGATGTAGATTGTGCCTTCAGTAATCAGAGCCTCTATCAACCAGGCTAGTCCTGATGAAAAAGCTTTGCTGTAGTTGCTGAGAAGGCAGCACTCAGCACCTCACAGGATTGAACCCGATTCTCAGTGTGGTCTGCAGTAGGAAGAAAATTCTTCTGGCAGAACAGTCATGCAAGAAAGACTGCAGTAAGCTGTGAAGATTCACTTGCAAGAGGAATTTCTTCCTTTTTTAATTTATAATCTATTTTAATTGTGTTTTCATTATATAAATAGCTAAATGCTTCTTCTTTGGAGGGGGGGGGAACACTAACTAATATTAAAGGAAAACAGACGTACCAGATGGAATATAACTGCTCAACTAGAAGAAAACATCAATTAAAATTGATTAAATAATATAGATTTTTCTTTGCTCCATTAGCCATTTTGCTACCATGATAAATATTTAATCCTGACTGATGACTGAAAGCTCTGGAACATGTATTTGGATCAAAAAGTGCTATATAAATAAAGACATTATAATGTCACATATTTGACCATTTCTTCAGTAATATTTTTTTTAGCAAATGTACAATCATCTTCCCTTTGTATCATGTAAAAATTGACCTGTGCTGGTTTCCAAGAGCTTTGCACAACGTGGCTGATGTCAAAAATGCAGCATAGACTCAGAGTGGCTAGGTTGTTCAGCTTTAATTTCTGGAGCAAAACTTCAGCAAACAGTAAAACACTTTTGTGGAGCTGTGAAAGTTCAGCCTAGCTGTTTGATAAATGAGCAGACAGGCAAGCAGTCCTTCTTTCTTTTTTTGTATGGATTCAATGAAGCCTGCCTAAAGAACACCACATGCTGTTCCAGCTACTGATCTAACATTCCGCAACATCTCAGCCTTCCAAATTCCCTTTAATTACACATTAATCCCACCCCTCTCTCTTTCATTTTCTGCAGACAGGGTTGGGGGCTCCACAAGGCTGTGGGAAAAAAAGGCAGCGTTGAAGAACTACTTTCTGAGGATGGTTTTTTGGGCTAGGGGGTTGGGTTTTTTTAATTTTTTTTTTTTTTTTTTTTGGTGGCAGTTGTCATTCAGAAAACACCATTCCTCTCCAAAAGTTGATTTTACAGCAGTAGTCTCAAAAGTACATCTTAATATTAGAGATATTTTTACTCTGTTTTTTCTTTTGGAACAACATGAACCCATATTACTTTCAAGTCTTTCTAGTAGTGATGAAGTGTTACAATGCACACTGTAAATACTACTTTACGAACCATATGCCGTGGGAGTTCCTGGGATTTAAATAAATCAGCCAATTTCTACATACCAGGGCAGAGGTGATCAGGAAAAGAGAAGAATAATGGAGCAGTTGATCAGATGATCCCTTTTTCTTTTCTTTGTTTGTTTCTTTTTTAAATCCAGCACATTTTAAACAATGAGATACACCTTTCAGAATACAACTGAAAAGTATGCATCGCTTAAAATATTCTCTACCAATAATTTACCAAAAAGTAAAATATCTAGAAAACCTTTGGGGGGAAAAAAAAAAAAAGTCAGGGCTTTTTGATCTAAAGCTGCACATGTAAAATATGTATAACATGGCATACTCACGCTTGGGTGCTCATACACATGAGCATGGGTATTTATGTTTGTGTTTGGAATAAAACAAGTAAAGTACTAAATGAACTAGCTGTTCATATAAATGTTTATATTCAGCTACATTTATGCGAATCCCTGTGCAAAGATATTGCCAAAGGCAGTGAGATTTCCCTGGAAGGAGAGAGGAAACCAAATCAGGCAGGATGAAGTGGAGTGCACTGTGTGCTGAAATCCATGGAAAAAGCAGAGGGTCTAAAATGTTGATTTTAAATCATACTTTCAGTCTGAAAAGTCATCCTACAAAATACATAGTCATTGTGTTTCATGTTTATTAATTTTTAAAGACCTACAGAGAAAATTAGTTAATTTTACAGCTAGGTGAGGAGGGAAGGGGGTTCCTAACTGTTAGACATGAAAATTCAGGTTTGGATCTGAAAGCCAAGTTGGACCATTTTCCTTTCATCACCGCAGTGGGGTTGCACAAGCAAACACATCGAGACCAGATCACACAGTTTGAGCTGCCTTCTGAATGGAGCCCAGTCCCCGTTCTCAACAGAAGAAGTGGTAAAAAGATCTCATGGGTGGTATCCAAGGGAATTTTGGAATGAACGGGCCTTTTACCATTGTCCTTCAACAGAACTGAAATTTCATCTCATACTTCTCTGAAGTGACCACAAAACCAGCTTCCCTATGAGATCTGCTGATTAAAAGGATACAGGTTTTAAATTTTCCAAGTAAAATTCCACCTAAATTATGTTGCAGTTTTGACTGTTAGGCATTATTTTATGCTACTTGGCTTTTTGGTTTCGAGACAGATGTAGACAAGGAGTTTCACGTGCAAATAACTTCTGTCCCTACTATCTTAGCCTCAGAAACCAATGCTCCTTCTATTTCTTTCTGTTACTACACTTGAGTTCTCCCTCACTTTGCTCTGTGCCCTGCTCAAGATCTGATCTTGCCTTCTGTCTATAGAAGATCTTGTATGCCTTTCTTGATTAAAAAGAAAATAAATTAAGAACTGTCTTATCTTTTTGCAACTCCATAGTTCTTTTGGTGATTGACTTCTGTACACGTAAGACCCAGGCAGAAGTCATTACATTATAAAACAACATATATATAGTTTACATCTTTTCAGGGGACTTAGCATATCCAGGACAGCATTTGTTTAATCCTTTTGCAGACAATCCCAATACATGGGTTTAGGAATGCCTGTGCAGGTGGAACGTAAGGGGACCGTTTTCTTTCAGACAGGCAGTAATCTTTCCACTCTGAATGTCTGGGGCAGCCAAAGTGAATGCAGGAAGGAAAAGTCTTCTCATATCATTCTCTCACACTGAGATTACAATGCTAGTAGTGCAACAACCAACATATATTGCACAGATCTTGGAGCTAACAGGATTTTTATCCTGTTTCAGCTTTTTAAACCTAGTAGTGGTGTCTGAACAAACTTGAATTAAGTATCTAGTTACTTGTATTTTTGGTCATTCTTAAAACAGTGCAATAAAAAATAAGTTACTTGAGCATCCATTCAAAACACAGAAAGCTTTATGGGCAACAACTAGAAATATGCACTTCCTCTGTAAAGGTCTGTATTGTAGTCTGCACAACCTATTAACCTTAGACATGCTAACTGCAGGAGCTGTTCTGTTACCCACAAACGGCTGCAAAGGTGCATTCCTTCGTCCTGATTACTGCCAGCTGTAATTTCTGCTGCTGCATCTCTCCTCACATCTCCAGCACAAGCAGAGCCAGCTCCAGCTTTAAAATGAGGAACATACTGTCTATTCTGCCTTCATCTCTATACAGTGACTCATCACTCCTCATTGCATTGACTATCAAAGTGTGAACTTTCTGTTTCCCACCTATTCCATCTTAATGCTTCTATGATATGAGATGCCAAAACAAATCAGGGAAAAAAAAAAAAAAGCCAAAACCATCTTATAAAGCACCTTGTGCATCTGTCTTCATGCAAACAAATAAGGATGGAAGGAGCCAGAGATGTCTGGAAACTTCTGAAGTAATTTTCTTCTGCCTCCCCATGTTAAAATATTAAATTTTGCTCTGGGGGCAATAGGCAGAGGATGACTTTTAGAAGTCTTTTCCCTGGAATTATTTAAATTGCTACTTTCCTAAAGGCATGTTCATTTTGTTAGTGCATCTGATCTAAAGGGATGTTGTTGTTCATGACTCCTGTTCCTTTCTATTTGAAATAATTCTAGCTGCACTTCTAGAACTTCCCAGAGTAATGAAATAAATAAAATTAAGTTGCAACTGTTGTGGTTTAACTCCAGTCAGCAACTAAGCACCATGCAGCCACTCACAGCAACCCAGTATTTGCACTCTGCCAGAATAAGAAATGGATTTCAGGCTCCAGGCTCTGTAGCTCTGGTAGGTTCTAGAGAAATTCTAAATACAGTGGAATAAATTCTCTTTCCTCTGTTAGCAATTCTTCATAACAGGGCCTGGCTCTATTTACCTCAATTCAAGTTTCATGTCCCATATCTAGAGGGCATGCTTTTCTTTTATGAAGTCGGGTACAGAAGATTTGTGTTTATTTACCAAATTCTATTGTAGTGTTTCAGTCAAACTTCTTTGCCATGGCAGCAGGGAAAAAAAACCAGTGATACCAAATATAACTATACTCCCACACAGCTATGCTTTCCTTATTCTCACTGCTGTGAAGCACAAATGATGCTAATATCCTTAATCTTATATGGTAAGTGTATGATTTTTAGGCTCATTCATCTTTGGCCTTGTACTGCTCCAGCTGGATCATTCTGGCATTTCCTCGCCTGCTTCAGTGCTTTTGAAAAACACTGACCTGAGACAGTCTGTTATTATTAACACCTGTGTTAACAGGTACCTTTTGGCCCAAATATGGCTGGGGGCTGGCTTAACACCACATTACCTGGAGGAAAAGGTCAAGAAAGCTTTGCTCTAAGAAACACCCACTGATAGGAAAGAGCATAATCAAATTAGTCCATTTCAAAATATCATTCCTGTCCCCCAAATCCACCAAACTGTGCAAAGAAAAGGAGAGGTGTGACTGTGTCTATACCCTCTCTACTCCTTGTTCGCTTACTTGCATGGCCCAGGAGAAAAGACTGTAGTGTACGGGTCCCATATTTTTGACCCCAGATCTCTTGTCTGTTTAGATTCAATAATCTTCCCATTTCTCTCTCACTTTCATCATTTTGTGGAACAGGGTATGGTCTAGCTGTAGGATAAGATCTTGTTTCTAGCACTGATACATCTCAACTGATACTGCAAAGCAAGTCAGAAAAGCCTCTTGGTACCTTCTCTAATGCCTGTGCCGAGTTTTGCCTGCTATGGTGATTAGACTCCATGAGGAACTCCAACTGAACTGGGCCCTTTAGTGAAGCTTGTAAGACCTCTCCTCAAATTCATCTCTGTACAACAATATCCTCCTTCAGTAGCTCCTCTGGCCAGATGTTATTCAACCTAAGGCATGATCAAACAGATTACTGCATCCTTACAAAGCTACAAACATCAAATGCTCCAACTCAGATGCTTAGCTGAGCTGCAGCCACTTTCAGTGCTGACTTGCTGAAGCCAAGCAGATCTAAAACCCTGCACAATTCCCCCTGCTCTGTGCTGGTGCCAGCATGCTTACTGCCATCACCCAGCATATCTGTGGGAAAAGGCTGAGCGCCAGGATCCCTGCACTCTGGCAGACCCTGTGCTGTAAGAACAGCCTCTGGGACATGTTGACAAGGCATGAGGTAAAGCAGCCCAGAGGCCGCTCTACTTCATGCTGAAGACCTAACTAGAAGCCAGATGCTTGAACCGGCAAAGCCAGTAAAAATCCCTTTGCTAGAGGGCAAATCTTTGGGAAAGGAAAAGTCCCTCCAAAGAAACCGAGGTGTCCTTGCTGGTTTTCTTACTCCCCAAGCACAAGGAGAAAAAGGCAATAGTCAGCAACCTGCAATAATACAAGGGATCAGTGAGGCAGAGCCAAGGGGGCAAAGACCTTTCTAACTACAGTGTAGGACCCCTGTTCCCCACAGCAGCATGACTACTTGCTTCTGCAGTACTTGTGTTATTATGGCCTCCTCAGAGGAGCTTGGCCTAGAAGATTCTGAATCGGGAAGAAAAGTCATACTGGGGTTAACTGTCCTTCAGTCAGGAACCTTAGCTGTTAAAAAGGGCTGAAGGAAAAGCAGGGACTGCTCAGACAGTGCTGACAGACTGATACAGTCCTTCAATGCAATAACAGAAACCACATCCTCAGCTTTAGATTGATTTTTCCCCAGTTCTATTTTTCTTTTCTATATTGACTAGGAAAAAAAAAAGCCTAATAAAAAAACATTCCATATGTAGCAATTTTTCCATAACAAAGCAAGTGCTGTTTTAGTCTATCAGAAGAAAGCACTAAGCGTAAATTTGGCTTTGCTACACCAGTTACTATTGAGGCTACTTAGGAGTAAATTGAGGGTAAAGGAAAAAAAATGCATCTTTAGGAGAAGTATCTCCTTACGCAGAGCAGGCAATTTCCAGATGTGTGCATTTCAATACAAAGACAAATCAGAAAGCAGTCACATCGCAATGTCATTATCAAAGAGGTTTCAGTAAGGCTAATTGTCTGTCCTTTTTAAACATTAAATATCTATAGTATGATAGCATGAAACTGTAAATCTTATTTATGCTAATCATGCTTGGAGGAGCAGTCCTGCTGGCAAAACTTCTGGGCATAGACACAGTGCATAGTGATAAAAGAGGGCTCTGGCTGGTACAGCTTGTACCTCCCTGGAGCAAAGCAAACTATTGGAAAAAAAAAAAAAGCACTTTTCTGCTGGTATAACTGTGCCTCAGCCCATTTTTTGGAAATGCGGTGGAAATATTGGTCAAAAATGTAAAAGATCTCTTTCCTAACCAATACTACAAATCTGTTGTGGACTTCACCCTTCTTTATTTAGTGAAATAAATTTATTGGAATCTAATTTTCACTTAAGCAAAGCCAGTCAGGGAGCAAGAAAGAGGCTTTAAAATTTGTGCGAGCATGCATCCATGTTAAACCTCTTTATGCTGCCAGAGCGATGTAAAGGGACCTCAGGCTGGGGGAAAGCCACCCTGCAAAGTGTCAGCATCCTTCGTTTTCCTTCTCAAATATTAACCTGTTATTGCTTGTCAAAAGACATGGCAGGAAAGCACCAAAAGAAAAAAAAAGATAAACAAAAGAGGAAAGTATTTAACCTCCAGGGGGCATATGGGAGTTGTGGGAAGAACACTTCATGAGGATGCAAAAGAGGCTGCACCACAAGAAACCAAGCGTTCTGTATGAGAGATACGGCAGGGTCCAGGAGGTGACTTAGCACTGCACGGTAAAGTTAAAGCAGTGAACTGAGGACATGGAGGACAGGGGAAACTGGTGCAGAGGAGGAAGATTACATCTTCAAGGGGCTCGATTAAGAAAATTACGTTCATACAGCATCACAAAAGAAACAAGAACAAAAATCAGCGTTGGAAATAAAAGCAAAAGATAAGCTCAAAGACCTGCCAACCCAGCTGAACAGCTGGGTGACATGCTACAGCTAGGAGAGAACCAACAGGCCTTATGGCACCTATCCATACGCAATGGCTACTGAGGGGCTTGGAAATGCTCAAAACATTCCCGCTTTTTATTTGACTCAGTGAAGGCCCCAATTCAGAATGATTTAGCTTTTTGCAAGTAAACCCTGTGAGAATGAGTCAGAGCCTTACCATAACTCCTACCTCAGTGTATTATCACTGGTGTTTTATGTTAACGTGTCGCTCAGAATAAAACATACACCTGCTCGGCCCTCCCTGCTGCAGGCAGCGGCAGAACTTCCAGTTGGAAACACCTTAATCTGCTCTGAGTCTCTGGGTGAAATCATAATCCCATTGAATATAGTATGCTTTGCTGCCTACAGTAAGAGCAGAAGTTTAACACTGGAGTCTCCGCTTGCTGATGCTGAGCTGTAACCAGCAAATACAAAATACATGGCCCTCCCTAGTCACTGTTTAAGTATATGGGTAAAAGAGTGCTTGGTCCTGCCTTTTGCAGGCAGGAAAAAGTTCAGTAATGACAGACTAGGTAGCATAGCTATTAGCATACTGGCAAATGCTACTACAGACCCAACTGCCTGTAGTTTTCACATATTAATTGGGTGAGTAACGCACTAAAATCTTGGCTAACATGTTAAAGCTACAGCTCCTTTGTCATATAAGAAAATATCACATTAATAACCATATTAGAGTCTTCCTTATTTTATATGTAATTTAAGTGGCTTAGGAGTATAGGTTGCTTTTAAAAGGCGTTTATTTATACAGTGATTCTGTCCTTTCCTCTTCTTGTTACTTTTTTTGCTATTAACCTGGTTTCCTCAGTAAGCAGTCTACGAGATACTACTGTTTCTCTGTTAATCTCCCCACCCCCAGACCAATTTTTGTTTCGCCAATCCAATATTACCAAATGGCTGAGGTCCACTCCATGTCCTAGAAGCTTAACAGAAAACACTGGCTGGGGAGCAGGGAGAGCATATTGATGTTAATGCTGAGGACAAGAGAGGGAAGAAAGCTCAGGCTCTAGTCGAGCCATTTGGCACTGCCTGACAGGACAACCATGAGTACGAGGCAACCAGTCAACACTTCTGTTGCTCTGATCCAGCCGCCCCATGTGCTGCGTCTTGCCCAGCTGTCAGCATGGGGCAAGGAGAGAAACAGGCAAAGAGACAGACAGACATAAGGGAATCTAAAAATAATGTAGAAAGAAGGTGCAACAGATGTGTGAGAAAACTGAAAGCAAGACCTTGATGTAGTGACTGGGACCTGGAAATAACTGTATATACTGCAGGGAAACATAGGGATATCATATAAGATTTTGGTAAGGCTATGGATTTAGTGAACATAGGAGATGGTAGGAAACAAGACCTATTAGTTCAGCTGTTCATGAACAACTTGCCTGTTCTCCCTGCCATGCTCTGTTGTGGATACATTTGACTTACATCAGGCTTAAGAAGTACACATGGGCTGAAGTGTTGCCTACAAAACCTTAATCTGGAGACATCACTTTCAGGCAAGTTTCATATGTCTCCAGTAGTATCTTTAAAAGTGAAATCAACACTGTTCTGTTAATTGAGATGTAACTGAGTATGTAACAATATATTAGGATGTTACTTATTACAGATTGGTTTAAAGTGCTGAACTCCATGTCTCTTTCTAAAAACTACCAGTCTGTTAAAGAAAAAGCCTAAATGTTTAACATTGCCCACAGAGCTAAAGTTCAAAGATGAATCATAAATTCAATGTGGTCTATTGAAAGGCAAACTGTCTGCAATTTCACAGAACAACTAACTCCTTTCTCTGGAGGAGATGACAGCTGCAGGGCTCTTGATGATTCCCAACATGGACAAACATGCCTATGCTCTCTTGTTTCAGCAGCTAAGTGCAGAAGCCCTCAAATAGCACCTGTTTCACTGCACTGCCTCCAAGGCATTTATGCAACACATACTGCCAATAAGGTATTTAAGTCCTATGATAACAAGCGTGTGGGCTAAAACTTCGTCCATGTGCCTGCTCCTAAGGAGAAGCTGACTGCAAGCTATTGATTGAATGAAGTGGATGTCTGCCTGGCAGATCTTCATGACTGTGCAGTACATTTTCTTGGCAATAATAGGTTGGACAGAATCACTGGGGTCTGCTCCAGGTCCTGCAGATGCAGGAGCCTGTTTCACTTCAATATTTGTGCCAGAGTTGTCTGAGGTTCCTGGACACACCTGTGCAGAAGCCTGAGTTTCGAGATCCAAAAGTGATGGCCACACAAAGCACTAGTTTTGGACAGTACTAGGACGATTCTGTATGACGTCTCCACAAAAAGCAGAAACAAATTTTATGCATCACTGCTTCAGAACTTTACTGCAATCAAGTGGAAAACACTTGGAACACAGAACATGAAAAACACATTGGAATGCCGTGATTTTTGGATGGAAGACACTGTACCTGTCCTGCTAGATCAAAGTACTCCTACTGATGAACAGGTGTGTGGGGGTACAAGAGGCAGGAAGAAGGAGGATGGAGTAATATATAGTGTAAAAACACTGCTGCATACTGAAACTCGGTGAAGTCCCTGGTAAATTTATGTTCCAATTAAATAATTTCAGAGTATTTACACCCTACAATTTATAGAAGTTTTCAGTAGCAGCAAAAGCAGCATCATGTAAATTTTACCCACGTTCCAAATGTGTTAGCCTGCATGACATCTGTTTCTTGTTCTATTCCTAAATTACATGTTGCCACTACACTTACCACTTGGTAGCAATAACATATAGAACGAACGATTTCATTCACACTTACACAGTGTGTTTAAACAGAAACCCTACAGAATCAACTGAGCTATGCAGGTCTTTAAGACACAACAAACATAGTAATGTTACAACATTTACTTGCCTTGCTAAGCTGCCTACATAAAGATGCACTACACGAAATGACACCTCATTAAATACATTCTTCTCCTTCACCTACTCTTTACACAGGCACTTACCCTAGGAACATTTTTCCTTCTTTGAATACCCAGCATTTCTATAGAATAAATGTTGCGAACACTGGAAGAGAATAGCTTGCAGGACAATCAGCTTCAGATTCATGCTTGCAAGCATTTAAAAAACAGTGGCAAACTCTACACTTTGGGTTTTTTTCACAGCCTATGAGTTTTAAAGGCCTGAGACACATTCTAGAGCCAAATTTCAGTTTTAAATAAAAAAATAAAAATATAAAAATGTCATCCTCATTTTCACTGAGAGAGAAAAACATCACCTGACCAGCAAATCCAAAATAAGAACTTTATGTAACATCCTAGCCAGCCATTAACATCTGCTAGTTGATGTACAGCATAAGAGCTTTACTGCTCACATCTGGACAATGCATAGCTGCATCTGTGAGTGCGTCTCCACTGTGAGTCTGGAGTTAACCACAGTGACTCTTAATAGAGCTGGGCTGGAAAGTGGAGGCACAAGGGATCACAGTATAAAGATAACTTGGCAGCCTGTACCTGGAGTGCCACACATGCTGTTAGATGCTTTCTGGACTTTCACATCTGGTGACATTGTACTCCACTATGTGAATTTGCCAGCCTGGGCTGATATCATTGATTCAAGGATGTCTATCATGCTTACAAGAATGGCACAGACAGGGTCCAGAATTAAATGATTGGTATTTTACCCTTCTATTTTTAAAAAAATACATATTTGTTAAAAGCAGTGCAGGTCACAATACAGTTGTGCTTACACTGGCTTGTATTCGACTTCCAAGCTGCCAATATTGTATATCATGTGACTGTCAGATAGGCTGAGGATGGAAGTCAAAAAAATTTGTGTATTCTGAGGCTTAGTCATGATCAGCAATTAATCCAACCGTCAAAACACTTAAAATCTTAGCCTTTGTCCAATAACTTGAATACAGAAGAGATTCCATTCATATACCTCTGTAAATGAGTATACCATACCAGTAAATGATGATTTAATTCAACAACCCAAATTCACCTGAACCAGGTGAGAGCTCAAGGCATCATACTGCTGTTTAGACTCACCTTCCCAAAGCTGGCGGCATTAACGGGTTGCGTGTCATTTTTCTCACAGAAGTCCAAGTAATGCATGTAGAGCGCACTTCGAGGAATGCAAACACCTTCTGCAATCTCATAGTTCTCCTCTAGCCTTAAAAAACAAATATCAGAGAGAACTGAAAGTATGTTGGATGTCCTGTATGGTAAACAGTGTGCAAAGCTGCATCTTTAAGACCAAACATTCTGACTTCTGCTTGTCTACTAAATTTTATCTGCTTTCTTCCTAAGTGCTCCTTCCAAATCACTTCCATAACACTTACTTGCTTCATTCGGTTTACACTTGCTATCAAAAACACAGGCTGCGAGTTCCCAGGCAAGTAGAGATTAACACAAAGGTATGTTGGGTTTTGACCATGCTCCAAAGTCCTATTTTTAGGAAAAAAATATACTAGTACTCTGTTATACCCTAAAAGCATCCTGCAGTAAACAAATATATGTACAGCTACAAAACAAAAAAAACCAATCACTGAGGGGAAGCATTCTCTCATTATTTATAGGACAGGTCACCTTTAGTTCATAACATCTTTTCACTCCTGTCCAGCTGCAAAATTCTGTACCTTGAGGAAGCAGAGGTGGCTAAAGCAAGTTACTTACAAATACTCAAGAGTATGCACAAAATCCTATCGGTATAATGTTTTCTTGCTATCGCTGATGGACAAAGTGAAAAAAGAGTCCATGATCTGAATACAGTGCTGAATAGAATAGTGAAATAACATCCTCCTCTGCCCTGTGGAAATTATTATTATTCATTTACACATGCAAACGCACAACTATAAAATTTCAAATTATGCATCAAATATATGAATAGGCATATGCTTCATCTTTAAAATCTGAAACTGGGCTCATTACAAGTCTATAGATTAGAATTAGCATTCCTTTGAAACGACATTTTTATGATTGCTGATCCAACAAAGTTCAAGAGCTATTTACATACACACTTAACTTTAAACCATAATTAATCTTGTCATCCATGGTGTCACTCATATGCATACAGTTACATGTGTGCTTGTCTGCCTTGCTAGCTAGGAAAAGAAGGTAGGTGCAACTTCCTCTTAAACACACTATAAAATTAATACATTTTCTCAAAAAACTCCACTTTTACGGTAATAACCCCCTGTCATTCGATAGCTGTAGAACACCTTCCAAATATCTAGTTTCTCTCCTTCATTGCCTTTTTCAGGACCTACCCACCTTCCATTTCAGTTATCACAATCATTTGTGACTGCAAACTATTTTAATAAGAGATCCAGCTAGATGAATGGAATCAGTTTGTATGGGCAACATC
Organism: Aviceda cuculoides; assembly: GCA_035590195.1. Classification (NCBI taxonomy): domain Eukaryota; kingdom Metazoa; phylum Chordata; class Aves; order Accipitriformes; family Accipitridae; genus Aviceda; species Aviceda cuculoides. The sequence goes on along the minus strand of JAVJGG010000024.1, from coordinate 23,986,203 downwards.
TTTTCTTCCTTGGTTTCTACAGAAATATCATCACGGCATCTTTCCTCAAATTCATAGCGCTTTAACAAAACCTCCTTTCAAAACCTGGAGAGTTCGTTTGTATACTATAGCTGCTAATTGGAATGTCAGCTTCCGTGACCAAGACAGGACAGAAAGAAAAGCAGTTAATTATTTCTGTTCATATCTGATGAATTTTTCTCTTTTTCTCCTCTCTTTCACAGAGTGTCATTAGTCTGACACTGAACAATGCTCCATTATACCTGAACTTTTTTTTAATGATCAAAACCCCATCTTGCTCCACTTCTTTTATTTTCCTGTCTTTTATTTAACAACTTTATCATATTTTGAATTCAGCTTCATTCTACAGTATTGTAGAAAGATAATGAACTCAATCTTCTACCTAACAAATCATTATCAGAAATAATATATATATAACATTTTAAATGTCCTAATAAAGCCATGTGAAATCCAGTAGTTCACAATGAGACCTTTTGTACCACTACAGTATAGCAATAAAATCCCTAACCCTTCCACAGGAATGACAATTTTATCTGTACCTATTACTGTTTCCCCCTTTATACACTTATATGCTTCTAGATTAAATGAAATTATTCTATAGCAGAGTCAGGTCTGTAGTGTTGTTAGACTTTGTTTTAGATATGAAGGCAACAGAACAGCAGTGGTGTTACCATTGCTAATCACAAAGTATTCTAGAACTGATTAATTTTGATGCATTATAACAATTTCTGAGAAACTACTAACCTAGGGAGAATCCATTACCTAGCAATGTTTTACAAATGTTGCAGAAAATAGAACAGTTTTGTTGACTTTAGCTTCACAATACTGTTATTATTCGGAGCACCTACACTGTAAGCCACCAAACTGCATGGAATTAGGCTGTCCGTGCTTTGAATAATTCTGTGTTTGGAGAAGTGCGCACACACCCCCCAAACTGACGTAAAATTAAGTTTCACACTTAACAGTTTGGTCAACCAGTTCACCAGTGAAATAATCATGAATGTTTTACAGCCAAGTGTGTAGCAAGCTATAGCTTTACAGATCATAATGAACACATTCATGCCTTAATGGTTAAATTCAAGCTCATGTAGTTTCCCCAATTATGACGTATTTGGCAGTAATGCTACGTTTACCAGGCCTTTCACTTCATTTTGTGTCATCAACAAAACAAAATAAAAACATCATTTCTGTTTCCAGGCAAGGGATATTTAGCCAGGCTGACAGTCATCCAGACATGCTTCTTGGCATCTTCAGCTACTTCTTCCTCCTCCTCATTTGTAGTGTTCAACGTACTTTGCCTTTGGAGAGGCGTAAGCATAAGGGATAGATCCCTATAGGATTGATGTTGTTTGCTCTTTTCAGCAAGATGCCACACAAGGAATAGCTAATAAAGTCAATGGCAATATGAACCATGTGACAAAATTTACATATTTCCCTTATGTCTTGCTTCACTTTCTCTACTACTTTCTTCCTCTTCTTCTTCCTTGCTACTGACCTTTCCTCTGTGTTCTCCAATACTCCAATGCCTTCATCAGCTGTAAATGATAGTAGCATCTAACAGTAAAAATATGACCAGCTTTAACTTGGCAGACACCAGACACTGCAGACAATTGTGATGCTTCTATTTGCCAGAACAAGGCAAGTTTGGTACTATATCCTGAAATCTGGTCAATAATTTACCCTAACATTCCACCTCTTGAATCTGGCCCAGAGATTCCTGTAAGAGGTTAGGACACGTGCTTAGCCAAGGCATATTCAGGTAAATTTAGTCTTTTGTCTTTCCTGACTGCACAAAAACCTTGGTCTGAGGCCTGAGCAGGCAACACTGTCAAACATGTAAAGCTAAACCTACAGGAAGCGCTCAGTACGGCGCTTGTACAGTGCTGAGCGCAATAGTTTACTGATCCATGGGTTGCTAGGTGCCACCACAGTACAAACAACCTGATGCTAATGGGTCTGATTTTCCACAACAGTGGAAACTCGACATCTTCACACAAAGCAAGCTTACTACTTTAGCAATTTTACCACAACTTTTGAGCTTGTAACTTTTAGTGTATCAAATCCAGTAGCACAGTCTTCCAGGAAATACCAATTCAAAGCTGCAGTACATAGGCTAAAAAGCATATGGAAACCACCAGAAAACCGTTCTATGGGTATAGCTACTAAGCTGGGAAACTTTCACCTACAGATCTATTAACAAATGAGCCAATCATATAATTCAGTTTGATGCCAGCTAAAGAAATTAAACTTGACAACTTCATTGCTTTCTGTTCCATCACGTATTTTGGGGAGGAAAACTGAATGGAGGAAATTGCAGATGCTCTGAAAGACTCAAAAAGAAGAATGTCTGACCTACCTAAACATGTAGGAAAAATAACGCAACAGACAGGTAGTAAGCCAGTACACTAGAAAGGAGGAAGGGAAGATGATGTACGCAGCCTTTTCAGAATCAAAATTCTAGTACTCTATTGCAAACACTGCTGAATGAGCATTAGCGTGCACAGTGCATTCCAGCAGGGCTCAATATCCCAGGAGTTTAGGATTTACTAACCTTTATGACCGAGGAAGCTTGAAAGTACTTGGCAAAAGATTGTTTACAGTATTTGCATGTTTTCTGTTGGGAACAGTATCATTGGCATGTTCCAATTAACTCTGACTTCTTGGCTACTACGTTATTTGCTCCTGTGGAAAAGACTCTTAACTGACTCTATTGCAAAATAAGCACTGCTCTGAATTTTGGACTGGTAAACCCTGCCTGCTGTTTTATTTTAGCTAGATATTTCTTTGTTACCCTGTTTGAACTGTGTTGAAGTTGTGTGGGTGAATAATGGAAAATAATAAAATACGTCTATGAAATTTCAGTATTATTTTAATAATTTTTCTTGCTGTCTGTAGTCACTCCCTTTCTTTATTCACTTTTCTTGAACTTCTGAAAAACAGCACTTTTGTGATACAAATAGGTACAAAGAAGCAATAGTTCAGAACTAAATGCCTTTATTTATATTTGCACATCTCATTATTTGCACTGGAAGTGTCTGCACGTTTCTGCAAGGCAGAACTATTAATACTTGCAGCAACCTATTCTAAATCAACCCACAGGTCTTAGGGGTTTTTAAATCTAAAATTTAACTGATCAACTTTAGAAAGCAAATATAGAGGAAATAATCCATATCTCTTTATGCATATTTCACAAAATCATAGAATTTCACAGGCAGAGAAAAAGAGTAAAATTCACTGAATGAATTATTCTTTGCTGTTTGTTCAGTTCGATCTCTCAAGAGACTGACAGAAGCAGAAAAATTATTTTTCTAACATTTTGCTGAAAACCCCACATTTTTTGCTAATAACCTTACCTTTTCATCCAGAAAACTATGAGAATTACAGGTGAAGTAAGGGCCTTTCTTTAAAAGACTTAAAACAAGGGAAGGAGTATGGGTTTCCAGATAAGCGTGCTCTGAGGCTTCTCTGTAACAGAGCTCTGTTCTGTCAGATACAAGGAACCTCCTGAAAGATGCTCTATCACTTACAATATAAAGAAAGCTAAACCAGAATTAAAAACCTAAATTAAGGGAAAGTCAACAAAAGTCTAAGAGATAACCTATAGAAAGGGGTGTCAGAAGTATAAGTAACATTACAGAACATGCAGCCTAAAATACCACTTTAAATCACAGTGAACAGCACTTGTTCATTTTTCATAGGGCAGTAGACTAACTCATAAGCTTCCCTCGCCCCATCCTCTTTCTTTCTTTCTTCCTAATTACCTTTCCTTTTTTCCCCTCACTAAATTTGCAAGGGGATTTTGACAAATTAAGCAAGTCTCAAACTCACTCTCTTCTTTTGTTGTCTTCTACATTAAATTACAGAGATCTCGCTTCAGTAAAACAGTCAGTAATGGCAGGCTTCATCATACACTGAAACAAACGTGAGTTTTGAAAAAAATTCTCAGTACTAGTTTTCTTTTTGTTATAAATATAACAATGATGACAAACCACAAATCACCAGCTGGCAAGGTGGCAAACAAATATGCCAAGCAGATCTTCTAAACTTTATCAGAGATTTCCTAGGTTCAAACAAATCCCATAAAGAGTAAAACATTCGTTGAGAATTGCTGTACAGGATACTAATGAGCAGATTAAACACATACAGTGAAAGTATCTTTAGAACTGTATAAGATGTCCAAGACCTCTATTCACTTCAGCTGGAAAAAGTATAAGAAAAACCACTAACAAGTTTTCTTGATTTTTTTTTTTTAAAAAAGGCATCTTACCATTGCAGTGTAGCTGGAGTTGAGTGTGGTTTCGATGCTCTATTATTTTCTTTTTCCTCATCTGTTAAGAAACAAAAAAATACTATGTAATTTCAGGGAGAATTGCTCAGGCATTTATGAAATGGTAAGGAATTATCTGATAAAAAAAAAAAGTTCTTAAGTGCCAAAGCTTTCTCAAAATATTGGCTAAACTGTGGAAATGTAAATAACGATGTTCCCTAAGCTAGCGTCTGTAGATACTGCTTAAGGCAATAAACCATGCAAACATCACTGATAGCAGGACCAGAGTGGTGCATAGGAATAATGGCATTGGAAAGGATAAATTTATATTAAAAAAAGCAACTCTTAGACCTCTAGCAGCATATCAGAACATAAAACCACTTTCACCTGCTGTAAGGAAACAGTTGCCACACTGAAGTTTTATATTAGAAGAGGCATTTAATGGGGTTCATCCACTATTGTGATCCTAACATTTGTTATATACTAGATGTTTATAAATTTACAAAGATTAATTCTGAACAAGAAAAACTGAAATGAAAAACATTCTATAATATACTTTATTCCTTTTCAGATAATGTTTCTGATAGTATTCCTCATTAACTGTTTCCAAGGTAACTCTGTGTTGCCAACTTTCCAAAAATTTGAATAAAAGATGAATAAAGAAAAAGATAATTAAAATAAAACTCTTAAAATATTGGATTCTTCCTGGCTCCCATTAGTTCCTCTGAAACAATTTAAAAGTATGTATAGAGTAATTCCTACTAAAGGGTGATTTGCAAAGCATATAAAACATTCCTAGGTGAAAGCTGGAGCGAAGCACAATCAGCATCTCCAGAAGGGTATTCTTTGGGAAACACTGTTGTATCAAACACAGTTTGGTATTTTAACAACTTTGTCCCTGATGAAAGCATTAAGTGCAGAAGGCTTTGATACCTAAACAACGAGGTAAACCACTGCGCCCGCACACCATGCTGCAAGTTTCATTTCTTCATACAATTAACTTTTAGAAGTTATTAAAGTGAGCCTTTAGGATGCTGAATCTTAAGGGATCTGGGCTATCCCCTCTGAACATCAGACCCTGTTGGGAGGCCTTTTGTGCAGTCCCAAGAACCAACGCGCACAAACAAAACCCCACTTCGGAAAACATTGTCTTCAGCCCTCACACCACAATATTTCTTCTATTACATATAGGGCAAGTTGTGTTAACCGAACACCCTTTAACCAGTGAGGCCGGTCCCCTGAATGTCAGGAAAATCCAGATTTACAGTTACCCCAGACACTGTGCGCAGCCCCTCTTCTGCATCTGCATGACAATAGGCCTCTAATTATTGGACTGCACACTCCTTCCCTCCCTTTCAGGGGCCCGCTTTTATTCAGCGCATAGCACCAACATACACATTTCAAATCACTTTTAAATTGTGTTTTTCATTTGTTTTTCCTAAACAAACGGTCGGCGTGCAACAAACCTTCGGCACACAGGGCTTGAATGCCGAGCGGCCGTGGCTGCCGCAGGCCGCTGCTGCTCGACAACATCCCCCAGCCTCGCCGGTGGCGGGACAAATGCCTTCTCCATGGCAGGAGGCAGAGCTGTGCAGCATGGATTTAAACCACTGGATGGATAAAATAGTCGGGGCCGTCCCCTCTCACAACACTGACCATTTTTTTCCCTTCTTGCCCTTAACTGACAGCACAGACACCCTAAGCAGAGCTTGCCCGGCTCCAGCCTACCTTGAGGAGAGGCCTGGGGAAGAGGGGGCGGCCATGTCTGCCCTACTCCGTGGTGGGAATAGCCTTTCTGGGTTGAGGTGCACGGTTTTCCAGGCAACAGGGGATGAGGCAGCCTGGCTCGGAGATGCAAGAGCACCTGGTGGGAGGGTGAGTCCTGGCATGAAAGGCCCCCTGCCATGGAGGGGCAAGCGGCAGGTGGCCTGGCCAGAGCCTGGTCCAGTCTTTCATGCTGTTGTGTCTTCGTGGCCAGCCCAGCCAGGGAAAAAAAGCTGGGAGGGACACACAGGAATTATGGTGGCTCCCTAGGCTTGGGGCACAGAAGCTGCTGCAGCTTCCTTCAGCCACGGGCAGCCTGGCCCGGAAAGGCCCTGTGGGTGCCCAGCAGCTGGTGGCCTCCCAACCATTCCTAAGGTAAAAATGAAAGGGAGACAGTCATGAACGGTTCATCTCAGCCGAGCTGCAGTACTGAGTACTGGCTGGGAGGGAAGGGGGTCTTTCCCCTGCTTCAGTCATGAAAGTTACAGCTAGCAGTCATGCACGGGCCTCGCCAACAGGGACCCATAACACAGGACACTGCAGCACCTTTCTACCGACCGGAGGGGTTCAGGCCTTTGCCATTGCAAGGAGGGAGACGCCGTGGCAAGGTACAACCACCAAAGCCACTGCCTTTAGGCATCGGCAGCGTGTGGGGGCCCAGTCGTCCTCCTGTGCCCCACTTTCATCTTGTTCAAACTAAGGTTATTGCACCCCAGGTGAAAGTCATCCATTTTCTTAATCAGTATTATCTATGTCAGTGTCAAAGCCTACCATCCACTGGTTTAGGTTCAGTATAGAGTTGGTTTCTACCTCGCTGGAAATTGCTAGAGGGGTGCAAATTGGAAAGGCTGAAAGCCACTGATCTAAATAACACCACGTCTAACCAAGGTGCAGAAATCCTAAACCTCTGCCTGTGAAGCCAAGAGGTATGACTCCCCCCTCCCTGGAATAAAACTTTTTATTATCTTTCTTGATTTAAGGGGGCTAGTATTCAAAGGTCTGTTATTAGTTAGCTGTCACCTGCGCTAACTAGACTTAATTTGCCCCTGGATATGTGGCACTCTATCAGACATCAAGCCAATATCTAAATTATACAATATTAGAGTCTCTACATCCCTTCCATCCCTCCCCCAGCTGTTTTTCACTCGCATTAAGAGTGAGCACCTGTGAGCAGGTGCTTTACCTAACCTGCCCTCAGACACACTACAAGCCAGCCATACTCAGCTCCTCCCATAAGGATTTGTTTTAACAACACAAACTAACAATAAGATCATAAACTGCAATTTAAATCTCCTGCCTCAGGTATGTTTGCTTCATGGGGATCCTTCTTCAAGACTCTTCAGCATCCTCCACTAACTGTCCCTTAAAACCAGGAAGAAGAATGATGGACTTTGAAATTATTAAAAAAAACTCTTTAAGCACCATTTTCCATCAAAATATTACCCATTGAACAATTGGATTTTCAACAAAACTAAGTTTTTCACAGTTAGTGTTTGTCTCCCCCAAAATCAAGTCTCTATACTAGAAAACAGAACTTCTTTTTTGTTTTCTGCCAATGGCCCAGCTGTCAGCCAAAATGTTTCTCATTTTCACCAGGTGTTGGCTACAATATTTATTTTCAGAAAACTTTCACTTTTGTATTAAATAGATGGAAAGAATTGCACATGGTATAGGAATGGAGGGGACCTAGAAATACAAACTTTCAGTATTCCATATAGAAGTACTTTATTCTACTTTGCATAGTTTTAACAATATAAGCTCATCAGATATTTGACTAGCAGGAAATAATAAATATCCCTATTCCTCATATTTTAGTTGGTAGCAGGGTGCTTAATGGCTTCTCTATTGAGCAGGGAATGTTTTGTGTAACTCTTGACACGGGTCCAATCCCAGATCTGTTTGTACAGCATGAAAGAGGTAAGAAATGCTGGTTTCCCTTACTTTTTGGCCTGATATTTTATCAGTCCCCATCAGAACAACACCATAGATTAAAATGAACCCATACCTTTTAAAATTCAATACTTATAAAATCCAATCTATTTTGTAAAGAAAGGAAATAAAGACACTAAAAAGAATTCTTGCTTCGAGGTACTGTCAAAGAACAGAGCTGACAATTCTTCTGTAACAAATCCAAAAGGACTTTAAGTCACAAGGAAAAATCCTGTTCCTGGTGCACAGCTGCAGGTGTTCACACACATGGCAGCTGCACAGCACCTCAGGGAGAAAACCATTTGCTGGGACCAGATCTCACTCCACTGCCAGTAGGAGGAGTCCCAGCATTCCAAGGAAAGGTATCTTCAAGGTACCTGGTTAGTACCCTGGTGGGAAACTTAGTACTCGTCCCAAGCTGAAAGCAGGTAATAGCTCAGACAGTTGCAAGTAAAATCTCAGCACGGAAGAGGCCTTCAAAGATTAAAAACTGGGATCAACAATGTACTAGAAAAATAGTATTTCTTGGCTTCCAGAGATATCTGATAATCTTTTTCTTCCCAAACTCCATGGAAGTGTCTTTGCCAACATCTCCGTCTTTCTCCTTTCAAAATTCTGTTTCAAAGCCATCAGAATAGAGTTCTGTTTGTACCTTGTGCATATGTTTGTGGCTTTCCCTGAACTCTTAGTAGTATCCTCTAACTTCTGCTGTCTGTTTTTAGGTACAGCTCGAGGGATTTCTTGCTTCTTGGAGCAAGACATGAAGACAATAGGAGCTATGTACAGCACCTCTTTAAGCATGCTGCCTTAAACACAGTAAGTGGAACATCCTCAAAGTGAAGACCCTGCATTTGTACACCTTTTTTCTACAACGTTGCTGTTAGTCCGTTTGTCATAACTGAAGTGGAGTTAAAGCTCTGCTTTCCACTGTGGAGATAATAGAAGAGTCCCGTACTTTCCAGTGCTGCCTCTGTGTGTCTCAGAGAACCTCTGAGGAGCTAATATGTTATTAGTAGCTTTATGTGGATAAAATCCTTCCCTTAGGTCAGGTAGCTCCACACCTTTCAGAGGAATAGCCTCTTCCTCTGCAGCCCCTGCAGTCCAGGTTCTGACTTTTAAAAAAAGTGATTTGCCCTTAATTAAAATTAAGTGATAGTAAGAAGCTACCTTGTCTCTTACTTACATGTAGCCATAAATAAGATTCAGGCTCATTAGCATGTATTCCATGCCTTTAAAATAGTGGGATTTTTTAAAACCATCTGAGAAACATGGGAGCATAGTTCTAGGTAAGTATGATTAAAAAAGAAGTCATTTTCCCCAAGGAAAATTTAAATGAAATCAAGTAGCTCTTTTTTAAACATTTTTTTTTCCAACGGAAGAATAAGAGTTAGGTCAAACAAAAAAAAGAAACCATTGGATAAACCTTCCATTTCAGCCAGTTTGAACATGGTTTTTGAACACTGCCTTTGAAGTGCAAGAAGTAGTCTGAATCTTTTATCTCGTATGAACTGTCTACACATTCACATTTCTAAATACGCAAGAAAATTTGGACAAGCAAGCCTTCCACTTCATCGTGCAATGTCATGACTCCTTCCCCATGGAACTGAAGTTGAAATTTTCATAATCCTTGAATTGTATTCTTCCAGACCCCTATTTCAGTTTGGAGAACCTGTCTCAATGCACAGTACACAGAAAATGTTGGGGGTGGGGTGGTTAGTTATCAGATATGAGGTTGTACCATTCCCTTTTTGTGTGGATCCTTTAATTAACATGTAGAGCGTGGAAGTGGTGGAAGGAAAAATGTTTAAAAACCTGGAAACTGAAATAAAATTTACCTAGAATTTCTATATTAGACTGTAAAAGCAGTGTTTTGGGAGAGGTGACAAAAGGTTCCAAGAGGGTAAGAAGCACCCCAAGAAGCAGCGAGACCATGGGAATCCACAGCTATGAGTCATTGCTTCCCTTCACAATGCAATACAGGTTCCAGAGGCCTGGAGGTGTCTTAATGAGAACAGAAGATTGCAAAGGACACCTGTGGCCTGAAGCATGGTTCTGTAGCGTACTTCAACTGCAGAAAAGGAGACCAGCAAAACTATTAGTCTTGTCCTAAAACCCTATGAACTCTAAAACAACCAGGAAAAAAATAGTCACAAGAGCAAGCATGATATGAAGTAAGAACATTATCAGTTCACAGCGCAAATTCTCATAGTCCTCACTGGATGCAAAGCCAAACAAGAAAAAAACCCACCAAACACACATTTTCTCTGGTAGAGTCCAGCCAACAGCTACCTAATATGTTCAGAGACAAAAAAACTAGTCAAGGGAAAGACGGATGATGCCTTCTTTTGGCTACAGATGAAAACTGGAGCTCCACTGACAACAGCAATTTGACCACTGTTCTGAAGAATTCAAATAGGGTTACATAGGTTTTCTCAAAACATTTTGCCTCCTGCTGTTTGTAAATGTATGACAGAGGCTAGATAAAGTGACACAATGGTTTAGAAATTTCTTGGTTGGTGTGTGGGCACTGTTAGAGAAATGTTAGAAAGAACTCAAGGGCTGGAAAGGAGCACATACTGCAATGATTTCTAAGGTGAAACTTCTAGCTTGTTCTGGATTTCACAGATTATTTGTCTTCTTGCTGCTGGGCAAGTGGCTTATTTTTCTTTCCTACTCCTACCTCTTCACCCTCTCCCATTCCCCCCCTCACCCCCCAAAACAAGGATGACTTTTCAGGTGGATTAATTCTCTTATCTGCATTGCAGAAATGCTGGCATCAGTGCAAAGGAAGCATCTGGAAGAACTGGCTATTAAGAAGGAAGCTAGATGAAATCAACTCATTCTCATTTGGGTTTCCATTATATACTGTGACAATGTCTTCTGCACACAAATTGTGGGATAAATTAATTTATAAATTTGTTTTATCAGTTCGGAATTCACCAGCTTTGATCGTCATCGCTTGCCCCTTAATTCCAGTACCAGAAAACAGAATGAACAACCACCCATCTTCTCAATGGCATTGTCTGCAATACCTGCTCTGCTCTTGCTAACCCACGCAAGTCCACTTCTTACTGTTCCTAGGTATGTGGAAGTTCTCACGCTTGCATTTAAACTGAAAGCACATATAACAAACTACCCCTAGTTTTGCTACAGCCTATTTAGGGTAACAGATCTAGAACAGAACATAGAAGGAGACTTATAATTATGACATTATCATTTTGTTAATATAGCTAGTGGTGCTAAATAATTACCTTGACAATACTGTCTTGAACTGGGAGTCTAAGGAAAAGCTCACTAAAGTCAATAGAGTTGAATCCTGAATTTTGACCCTATTAAGAGTCTGAAGTCACATCTCATTACAGATTCTTTCCATCACTTTCTCAGTAGCATCAGAGTGAAATAAATTCCATAAGTCTCACAGGTTCTCATAAAATGCAGATTAACAAGCAGATGTTTTTTGTTTTCACCACAATTTTATTTTTAAAGAGAAACTAAGTTTTAATTCCTTAATTTTTTTTAAATGAAAAAACCCAAACCTGTCCAAGTTTTATTGTCTATCTTTAAGGATTCTTGTCCACTGTTCTTAGCTTGGGAGTCATGAATAAATACCATGACTCTAATACCTCCGTTCTCCTTCAGAAGAGATATTGCCTCAGAAGAGATCCCTGGGCAAATAAGAGTAGGGCCCCAATACAGCGAATTCTGTGATCCACTAAAACATTCTGCTGCAAGGCATATAATTTTACTGTAACATCAAAATAAAGTAGTTCTCTTAAAATGCAAAAAAAATGTAAAAGGGACATTCAGCAATTAAGAAGTTATTAAAACACATTTTTCTAAACTTATTGCTTGAATATTATGAAAATGTGAGTCTTCCTGAACTAAAGAATTCAGTCTGCATTAATATATTGTAACATGAATTAATATCTTGTAACATGAACTAATATATGAAGTCCAGAGAAGAAAATGAATGTGAAGAGTATTTTGTTTTAGGCAAATTAAGCAGAATAGAAACTGCATAAACAGGGAAAACTAAATGGTAAACTAAAAAATGTCTTATAATTTTAAAATAAATTAGGTAATTTTAAGGTATTTGGGGGTCTTTTTAATTACCTGCTGTTGTTAAAAATCAAGACCTAAAATTAGTAAGACTAGAAGAGATAAGAAAAAATAGCTATTTTAAAATCAGCTAGATTAAAAATTATTTCCTCTCTATGACTAAAAAGGAAACAATATCATGATTTAATATGTGTTTTTTCAATCTGATTGTTTGATTCTTAAAAGAAAGATTTTATATGTATGATATCATATAATAGTATTGAAAAACAGCACAATTTTTCCTGTATTTCAACCGCATGGTGTTCACCAGTGAAAAGCAAAACAGAATGTTTTACTCGTGAGCTAATACTAACAGCACATTTTAGAGGTCATCCAACCTTTACCCAGTGACACACAAATGCTTCTGGTTGTTTTAACTAACAGATAGCATTACTTCCTTTTAATTAATGCAAAATAGCAAATATTCCAGAAAAAAAATTAATAAAACTACTGGATGTGTCAAGTGAGTTGACTCTTCAAACTACAGAGTACTAAAAATATCACCAAGATGTAGCAACTTCTATAGCAGGAAATTAGCACTTGGACATGTTCACATTCATTTTAAATGAATGACAAGTTACTTACTTTCATCATTAGAAACATTCCCCAGAGAGGTGTGACTGGAATAACGTTTGTTTTCACTTTCATTGAGACATCGTTCAATCCAACTCTCTGCAAAAGAACAAAGATGCTCTTTTTTGTGTGTTTGTCTTTGCATAAAAATAAACTTCCAACATATAAAACTAAACTGGTTTCCAACAGATGGTGTTCTTTAGCATTTCTATTAAAACACGCTCAGTCTGAGGTTATTTAATAAGAAAATCCTTTCTTGCTTTCAAACTTAACTGTTGCTTTTTAGTTTCATTTTTTGTTTGGTTGGTTTTAAATGACAGAGGCTGAAACACTTCCACCCACATAACAAAGCTCCTCAGGATATTGTCTCCCCTCCCCATCTCATGATACATCAAAAAAAAAAAAAATTCATCTCATGTGGGCAACTGAAACATATAAATTGCATTAATTTCTGAGTCTTAGTCTGTCAGACTTATGTACTCGAGTATTTCCACTGTTTTTGAAAGAACTCTTCATGTGTGTAAAATCAATCATTCATGTGCATTTTTGTTACAGCAGGGCTCAAACTGTGCTCTCTGAAGTCCAGCCTACGACCCCGTTCACCCTGGTGGACTCCCAGGCCCTACCGAGATCTTTTCCACACTGGTACAAGTCCAACATGGTGAGTCAGCAGCCACTGACTTACTCGAACCTTCGTCACCCCATGGTGGGTGCTCAACTGCTCCTGTCCTCCCTCTTCCCTCTTCCAATTTATTCCCACCAGTCGGATGAGGTACAGCATTACATTGATTTGACTCTGCTCTTGCTCTTTCCGGAAGCTATAACATACGTCCCCTGATTACTTTAGAAGAGGTACCAGGCTCAGCAGAATTTACTGTTACAGGTCTTCAGGGCAAAAGTTGTACCTTCCTGTATGTTTTCTTGGTCAAAGTATGAAATACGAGTCCTTGAGTTTGCCTGGAGTCCCCGGATATTGCTACAATAAACTGACCTCCCCTCATAAGATTATTTTTCAAAGGCATGCACGTGGGCAGAAATGAACTTATGCTCACAGAGCTCCCTGTGGTCAAAGCAAGAAAAAGAAGGGAAAGGTGGGAAGGCTGCAAGGTAACCCCACAAGTTATGAGAGGAAATAACCCCACTGAGCAAAGAGATCTACAAGAAATAAGGGGAAACAGGCCTCACTGTCAGCAAACTGCCAGAACCAGAAACACCTTCAAAGACACGGAAATGGCTGCAGATTCCTTTCCATAAGCCACCTCCCAGACACATCAGGCTACCTGTACAGGACAGGCAGCAGTCTGCCAGCCAGAAAAAGTCCGTCACAGCAGCAGGATCGAAGGGAAAGCAGAAGCTCAGTGTCTTGGGAAAGCTGGCCATCTGGTTTATAGAAGGTAAAAGTTGGTATGACTTCATTTCAGCACTAGATGCCAATAAATAAATATATGAATAGTCACAGCCAAACACATCCTGCAGAAAAAATGCTTTTTAAACACAGGCAGTTGCACAAACTCATGTATATTCCCCTGTACACACACTCTCCACTGCCACACAAACAAAAGCACAATGGCATCTGTGTAGGACTTCAGAAAGGGTCTGCTGAGAGCCCTTCAGAGTTGATTTCCAGGCCCTGCCATAACACTCCAGGCACCGTTGCTTTGTGCGCTTCTGGTCTTCAGGCAGCGTAAGAGAGGTTGTGGCAGCTCCAGACCATTCCCTTCCCTCTGCCTGTTTGCCCGCGTATTCACAGCAGGAACGTGCTGCGATGCTGCCTTCGTCAGTACACGCAAGCCCCTGCACGAGTCTTCCTCGTTCGCCATCAAACTGCCCTGGGCCTAAGGAGCCTCATAACCACGCTGCCTCTTCCCTATAGCCCGCTCCTTTGAGGTACTTCTCTGAAAATCAGCAAAAATAACTCCGTCAGTAGATTTTTCAGGCTATTTCTTCTCCCATCAAATTCAACACAGCCTTGTACAAAAATCACTTTAAGGTTGCTGACACCGCAACTTAAAACTTGCCAGAGGCCTGTGCTATCTGATCAGCTCCTGCTCAGTTACTAACCCACAAGGCCGCGGTGACTCCAACTTCGAGGCTTTTCCTTCTCATGCCGCTCAGCTGCATCGGGCGGGGGTGTATCACCTCCTTGTCTAAAGGCCAACGCAACAATATGGCTGCTTCGTGCCAGACTTCTTTTACTGCCCCAAAACTGAACTAACAGCCTCTCTCCTCTCCCATTTTAGCACCACGAGCCGGGCGACAGGAGCTTGGATCCTCACAGATCACTACGCGGTGAAGAGAAACTTGCTGCTGAGGACAACATCAGAGAGAGGTGTGAGAAGCCTTGAGAAAGATTACCCTACCTCCTCCTCCTTTCAGCACACAGCCATGGCTGTATATAATTCCCTTGGCTCTGAGCCCAGCTGCAGGGAGTAAAAGCAAAGGCGGCTGCCATTAGCGCCAAGAAGAGACCGATGCCCAGCTCTGCCCTTTCTTTTCCTCCCGGCACTGAGAGCTGGGAAGCTGGGACGCATCCTCTTCCCTCGGCAACAGGGAACTGGCAGCAGCCATCTTTAGTCACGTTCCCTGCCTAAATAGTAGGAAAAAAAACTTTTTAAGTGTCACTCGGTAACAATTTTCACCATCCTTGTTCACTTACTATCTCTGATAACTGCACATATACCCCTTTTTCACTGATAAAGCAGGCAGTTTACACTGCAAGATATAAAGTCTCTGGAGTAGGGCGCAGTTACTGTTTAATTATGTGCTGCAACTCCTTTGGTCCTGAATCACCCCGGTTCAACTCGCTGCAGCCTGAGTCTGGCTTTGTCTTTGTGGTCTTGCATTTAAATAGCTGATAGAAATTCTTCAAGCCTGAAAAGATACATGACCTGTCTGGCAGCAAAGAATGAAGAAAACTAACTCTTTTGAGCGAAAATGTCAGGGAGTTTATGGCAAATTTGTCAAATTATTTGGCAGGTGACAAAATGCGACAAAACCAACTAGCTATTTAAAGGCTGTATTATCTCATAAACTGAGTGATGTAGGTATAAATAAATAAGTATTCTAATAAATACCTTCATTGAATAAGTAGATATTTTTTACTGTCTGTATAAAGAAAAAAGTTTTTACAAAGCTTTTAAATTCCCAATATTAATAAGAATGCCTTCAGGTATGAAAAGAAAATACAACCACAGTTTTGCGGAAACTTAAAATATTCCCTTCAGGAACCCACAGATCCCAGATGTGATAGCACCTGCCTAAAGTAAAACAAAAACAAAGAAAAGAGAAAGAGGCAGAAAAAACAAAGTCAAAACTAAGTCCGACTTTTAGAAGTTCTTGCAGAGTTAATACCATTAGATCTTGCCCCAGCATAATGAACCCACTGGGTAGAGCCCTGTACATGTCGAATGCTCTTGTCCTCACAACACGCAGGTGTACAACCCGGCTGCACTGGGGCCTCTCCCAGGCATTCCGGCTGCGGAGCCGGAGGAAGAGACCCATGGCTAACCCCTGGTGTCTCTAGGCTGAGGGTTCATCACTTGCTCCCAAGGCTGACGCCAATCATGCTACACCACTGTTCTAGATAAACATTGAGTCTCATGCTGTGGAAGGGTTTACACGATTAAAGCCTAAATTACTGCACTTGGACCGTACAAACTTCTCATAGACAGGATTTCACATCAGGAACAGTCACAGAATAATGGAGAGTTCAGGTGGTGATTAAGCAGAAGTGCATATCAGACCCGATAACAACGATGTATCATTAACACAACATATAGAAAACCCAAATTTCTAGTGGGAAGTGCTTGTGAGAGCAAAAGAAAATACATCCCGTCTCATACAGGATGTATTTTTACTCACTGTGTTTTCAGTGCATCAAGTCCTACGCCATTTCCTCTCCCTGCTCTCTAGGACTCCTTCTCACCCCGAGCCCCAGCACACTGTACCCTCAGTTGTACCAACACAGTGGTTTGAGCAAGGACCAGTGCTAGCCAAAAAATATCCAGGCAAAATAAATAGATTAATTAGATTATCTAATTAGTAAATTACTACTAATTATCTAGTAGTAAAAGGTAGTGTAGCCACATACTGATAACTCTGTACTGAGACACAGTATGGAAACTATTACAGTCTTATTAGCAAATAATGCAAATAAGGTGTATTTAATGGCATTTTGAACATGCACCTTTAAATATTATATCAACTATTTAATTTCACAAAGATCAAAAGTTAATTATAACGAAGCACACAACTATGTCCCTCAGCCTTTCAAGTTCTGTTACATAATTTTGTGTACCACTGAACACAAATCCATTGTATTAGCTTCTGCAGGATTCCAACATGAGGGAAAGGAGATGGTTATTCAAATTACAGTAATTTTTCCAGTGTCAATTTTCTGACAGAATAACTTATGACACAAACAAAAAATATAAATTGTTCCCAATGAAAGATGGATTAGAAAGAACTGTGGAACTACTGCCGGCCCTCATTTTGCCTCTTCTCTTTTTGATCCTGATCTTGCTAAGATTGACACATCCACTGAACCTCAAGCATGAGAGTACTCCTCTTCCATTAAATGTGCCCACCACACTTCTAATATCAGAAGTTTAAATCGAGCTTGTTTTCAAAAGTTGGCAGAACGGAGGCCTGTGTGGCTTTCCCTTGTCCCCACCAAGGCTCTTCCTCTTCACACCAACAAACATTTTTATTTGTATGGTGCTTCAAACACTGAGCTGGGAAGGCAGGCCTGGGACTCCCCGAAATAGAGGCAAACACACAACAGCTGCTCAAGGGCAGCAGCTTTCATGAACTATCAGAAAAGAGAAGCATGAACTGTTTTTTAAGTATATCTTCGACAAATTATTTTGACACATTACCTCCTTCAGAAAAAAGGGCTTGCTCCTGGAAGACACCCTACAGAGCCTCAGTTGAGGTGAGAGAATACAGGAGAGGTGCCTGCGTGCTGCCAGGACATTTAATGAGATAATTACTCCCTCTTGTTTGTATAATGGTTATTGGCTTAGCATATTTGCAGCCCAGAAAAGAAAGCATTCATTGCTCCCACATGTGCATGGCCATAGCGAGAGCAGCAGCGAGGGAGCCACCTGGGCTCTGCTCTGCGGAGGGGAAGAGGAGGTGGGCTTCACCACAGCGGCTTCTGCAGCTGCTGTCCTGCCAGGAGGGTTAAGAGTTGCTGCAGTATTAGCACAACCTGTAATCACAGCCTCTTCTGGCCTTTGAGAGCCACAGCGTCCTGCTCGGCACCAAAAGCAGCTGGAGGGGCTGTGCCGCACAGCTGGGAGGTGAGCGTACCCAGAGCCGCTGGCTGCAGCCCTGTGAGCATCTGTGCGAGTCCTGAAGGGAGATGAAGAGATTTTACGGACAGAATGCAACTGTTGTCGCCCAATCTGAGGTGCATTTTGCTTCACCTCATCACCCTACAGTGGTACCAACTGCACTGGTTTTCCCCAGTTATGCCATATCCTCTGATCTGGATGTGGTCATATCACTGGCATAATTGTGAATTGCTATTTTTTACTGAAATCGTACGAGAGGAGAATCCCCAGGTTCTAGAAACGTAGCTAAGGCTGGTAGTAATCACAGTATCAGCGTCTGCACAATCTCCATATGCTTATTTCACCACAGCCCTAGCAGTTGCACAGAAATCCCTCTCATACACCTTCAGCTCTAAATTAGCTCCCATACTGCACATTTTAAAGCAGTTTGCCAACAAGCATGACAATTTACCTGGTGCTCTGCACAGGGACCAGCATTTCTTCCACAGAAGTTTGCTCGTCACTGAAATAGAGCTACCTCTGGAATAAGAATTAGAGATTTGCCAGGACCCAAACTACTACCTGAGCCATGTACCAACTTGGATGGCACAGCCGCAACAGTCCAACTCCTTATTTTTATTCATGGATGCTCTTGTAATTTTTACCCCCCAGTTTCTCAAGGTAGATGTACAAAAAAGTAGCAAGTGTGAGAAAAGCTGTATCAAATGTAGATAATGGAAATATAAAGTGACCACCAAATTTCAGTGGCTTCACAGGAGGACCTGTTGGAAAAATGAATACTCAGAAGTGATGACAGACTTAATTTTACAGTTCCTGTGATGGAGGAGGAACTCCTGTCATGCATGTGGAGTCTCAGCACCCCTCTGAGTTATTTGTTCATCGTTCTCAGAGGGAAGAGTTACTCATCAGTTCCTGCAGTGTCTCTGCCAAGTGTCTCAGTACCAAGCTGGCCAGCAATACTGCCTAGCTGCTTATCTGAGCTGTTAGGCCAAGAGAAAGTGGTTGCAAACAGCAGATTTAGCAGGTAAAAGCAGTATCTCAAAAGCTCAGGAGGCTGGCTGAAGGTCATGGAACCTCCTGTTTCCAGTTTGCTAGCCCATGGTACTAACCAGATAACATATCTATCACAATTTTTTTCAGTGGAGTTGATGGGATGATAATTCTATAGCTTTTCTTTTTTATGAAAACCATCACCGCCCTGACAGCTTCTTCTGCTGTCTGTCTCAGAATAAATGCCGAGGTCTGCATGATCCATCGAAGCTTTTCTCTGCAGAGCTTGTCTTGCTGAACATGGTCTGAGACTTGCCACCACCCAACAAACCCTCTGTTCATGCTACCTGTGTTGCACTGTTGCTGTGGCCAGAGAACTTCTAACCTCTACAGCTGCTAAATTCGTAATGTCTGAACAGTCTGTCTGCTTTGACTACCCCTTAGCATGCTGCAAACCTAATTTCTAACTGCCGTATGAATGAAAGTAAAGCAAAAAAAATGAGCCAGTACACCTAATATTTTCTCTGACGCAAGTGAAAACTACACCTTATAACACTTCAGTGTCTTGGTTCAATTAGTCATACCAACTTAGAAGACAAATCACTAGTCTAAAACAGTCCCTTAAAGGCAAAAGAGACTATCCCTTCCTGTCGGGGGTAACAATTAGGAGATAAACCTGATGTCTGGCCCTCAAACTATTAAAAGCCTGCTCTAGTACCTGCTGCACAGGACTAGAGGCAGAGAATTCATGCTCTGAGTCTCCCACACACCTTGCAGCCCAGCACTGCTGGGTATAGGTACATCTGCCACCTGAGAGGCGTAATGCTGCCAGAGCCCTGGTTACAGCAGAACATTCAAAGCTTTTCAAGGACCACACTGTTTGAAAGAAAGCAAAAAAAGACATCTCTTCTCCAAAATCTCAATCTACTGTAAAACCAAGACCTGAGCAAGATCTCCTAGCCCGGCCTCTGCACAATGTGATGAACAACTGTGTGCCTGTAACACGACAGGGCTGGCCACCTACTGGCTCCCATGGACGGCATTAAACTTACCAAAATCAACTAAAATCAAGCAGAACAAGAGACAGCTATTAGAGACAGCTAACCACACACATGGAGATTCTCTAAGCTTTAGGCTTTCATAGGTGATGTCATCTCCCTCCTCTCCATTATCAAATGAAAGGTTTATGAGACCATATCAGGGCCATCATCCAACTGCTGTTGCCTCCGATTACTCCATCACACAGACACTCCTCGTTCACAGAACAGCTCCTCCTCGACCGTCGAGGTGGACCTGCCACACAGCCTGGTTTTGCTCCTCGCTGCCTCACACAGTGCCATCGGCTGGCAAGGCACATATCCTTCAGTCGGTGCGTGCGAGCTGTCAGGAACATCTTCAAGCTCCGCGGGAAATCATGCCGGTGTCCTCCTTGGTCCTGCATAGCCATCTCTGTTCTTCCAAGAGACGTGCTCCTCAGGGATGACACTGACACATGGCCTTGGTGCAGATGGTAGAGCTGCTACCCTGACAAGCTGCCAGATACCTTGGTGCTTTGTTTGCTAATCTAACTTTTTATTTCATTTCCAACAGGGGAAAATGTCGGGCATTCTTGTCGCAGTCCTTTCTTTTGTTCATGTTTCTTGGCATACAGTTCTCTTGGAACTATTTCAGGGTTAATGGACATCAGTCCAAGGCGCTTACTAGATGTTGGCAAGAATGTTTTTGTTCTTTTTCTTTGACTCGTGATTCTGTTAAAGCATTGTGAGATTCACCATGATATCATAAGAATGCAGAGAATGACTCTCTTGAATCTGAGACCTCTTTTGTTTAGCCAGGTCTTCACTTCTGAAGATTTTCTGCTAACCCGTTTGATAAGGTATATTAAAAAAAATGGCATGCTGTATTTAAACTACTATAACAAGCACCACCATAGTTCATCATCTTTTAACTCTTCTAGAACACTTGGGTAGGAAAACTGGAATTTATAAGACGTTGCATTCTTGCTACCCTGAGTACTATGCAGAAGTTCATGTAAATGTCATACTTTCTTTGAAGTACTCTGTCAACAGTATTCTTCTTAAGAAGCTGCATCCCAAATGTAGATCAAGCACCCTCAGGAACCCTAGAACACAAGATTCCTCTGCATATTGATTCCGGCATTTAGGGCAGCCTCTAACCTGGATCAGACAGGACTTCTGAAGTCCTATCTTCCCTTCTCTGGAATCACATATTGTATTGCTATTGCATTTCCAACTCACTCCCGATTAACATGCATACTAGCACTTTCCCTCACCCAGTCACACACAGATGCTATCTATCATTTTATTTTTAAAATTAAGTTTCACCAGACCAGTAAATAGCCACTTGTTTTTTGCTTTATCAAGGCCATTCCTCATTTAACAGCAAAGAGAACCTCACCTGGTCCAATTTCAGTGCAGTGACATTTCCTCACTTTTACCCAGGATCATTTAAGCTAGTGGCATCAGTATCTGACCGATTCAGCTCTCCCAGGGCACTTAACTTACATGGCTGTGCAACAGGCAGCCAATCTTTTCATCTTTGCATACAGCACAGTGTACTCTCATGCTTCCACAACACGATGCGTTATAGATCCTCAGTCCTTCAGGATCTGCTGCACAAACCAACGTAAATGCTACTATTGCCTCCGATTTAGCTGCAATGTTTCCTTCCAAGGAAATGCAAACATGACCCTTGGTTATTGCCAGTCCTATTCTCTCACAGAATAAAGGTCAGAGTCTCTTGATGCCCTTTTTGCCCCAGATTTCATTAACTTCTTACACTATGGAATTAACGTGAGACACACAAGAGAGCTCACAGGGCCTTTCTGGGTACCTATCACATCTCCTCTTACGCTCATACCCTACAGCAGTCTCTGATCACTAGCTTTTGGGTTAAACATTCCCAGCTGCTACCATGGTCCCTCAGCTCACTCAGAGAAGACGTGGAGTCCCCAAATCCTTAATTCAGCTCCACTGCACCAGTGCACGAGGCTGCAGCCATTTGGCCGAACGGGAAGTCTGCGACTCAACAAGAAACAGAGTTTGCATCAAGTACCCACAAGATGCTTCCCTCTGCCTCAGGAGCTGATGAATCCAGCAGAGAGGCCATTTGGCACAGAAATGGTAGGGCATCAGTAAGACAGGGCCACAAAGATGACAAAACGAAAAGGTGTGAGATATGGGTGGGAGATACATGAAACACTGGTTGTGGGGCTCAGGGAGACAAGAGAAGAGGGAGAA
Organism: Aviceda cuculoides; assembly: GCA_035590195.1. Classification (NCBI taxonomy): domain Eukaryota; kingdom Metazoa; phylum Chordata; class Aves; order Accipitriformes; family Accipitridae; genus Aviceda; species Aviceda cuculoides. The sequence goes on along the minus strand of JAVJGG010000024.1, from coordinate 23,964,007 downwards.
GGCTGGTTGTTGAGAAGGAGGTGAAAAAGAAAAGGAAAGGAAACAAAAGAATGAATGACAAAGAAAAGGGCATGGTCAGAAATAAAGATAGGAGGAAAGAAAGTAACTATAGAGAGGAGTTTTGTTTTGGTTGGGGTTTGTTTGTTTGTTTAAATCAGGAGAAAAGAGGTCAGCTCCTGAAGGAATGGGACTACAGTAAATATTTCTCATTAGAAACAGCATCCAGTCAGTAAGACTGAAAGAACAAGAGAAGACAGAAAGACACATGTGAAAAGAAAACTCAGGTGTCAGGACACAATCATAGCAGCGAGAAAGAGACAACCACTTGACTGAAGAAGAGTGTGAATCAAAGGAAAAAGATACTACACTTACTCACGCGGTGGCCACTTTCCCTCACTTTACGGACATCTACTCCACATCTAGCTGTTGCTCATTACTGTCAAAGGATGCAGCCATTACATTATTCACAACCATTTTGTAAGCAAATATGGCACTAACTAGACAGAAATGAACAAAGAACACCATTTCTTTCAGCTCTCAATGCACCCTGAGAATATCTGCATACCAAAACTAGCAGAGAGGACATTAATAAATCATCATAACATACTCCCACAAAGATTGGTACCTCTCAGAACTAATCTGTGTATACAGAGCAAGCATTTCACGCCATTAATTTTACAACCTAAACGTGTCTGTCAGAAAGTCTTCACTCAGTCCTGATGTGCCTAGACTTGCAGATTCATAAACCTTGTATGAATTTAGTCCATTCCACACTGTCTCTTCCCTCCCCTCAGAAAGTAATATGAAAGTAGACCAATGCTTTTAAAACTAAGAGCCTGGCTTTTCTGAGAAGCCTCCAGTCTCCTCTGAACAATATGCAAAGCAAACTCAGGGAGGGAACATGAAGAAAAAAAAGAGAAGTCTTCTTTCCTCCTCCTTTTTTTGCCTAAGACTCACCAAAACAAGAGTCTAGTATTGAATATTCAGCACTGAATACTAACGGCTCAATAGACGGTCTGTTTGCTGAGCTCAAAGTGGAAATGACCCAGCAAGGAGGAGAGGTGAACACGCTGCTCCATCCATGTGATTAAACCGCTCTGTAAATGCAGTCCTCCCCAGTTCTCCCCACCTCCTTACAATGGAGGCCATTTGCTGCCCCCACCACAACTCATTTAAAAAAAAAAAAAAAAAAAAATGTTTGCATTAGAGGGGCCCCCGCATCAGTATTGTCCCCGTGACTCTGCGTTTAGGAGAGGAATGCGAGCTCCAACGTTGGGAAACCTGCGCTCGCCCGTCAGTCCCACCAGCGGGACGCGTTATTGCCAGCGCTCGGGAGGACGGCAGAACAGGGCGCAGCTCACAGAGGAGCAGGGCGTCCTGCTGGGTGTCTCGGCTCTCAGCCTGCACAAGGCACGGAGTAAATCTCACCCGGCAGCTGCCTCGCTCTGCCGTGGACCTCGGAGGTCTCTTACGCGCTCCTCCTCCGAGTTAGTGTGTTACGGTGTCGCGCGGCGAGCGCCCAGGAGCCCCAGCTGGGCCGCAGGCTGGCGCGCAAGCACGACGCGCCAGTTCGCCAATGTGTCGTTTGCACGCAGCCTCTCACAAGGCCAAATCTCCCTCCATAACCAAAATATAGCTCATTCTACCCGTGACCCTGAGACGCCCCAGACCAGCAGCCTTCTACGGACAGGAGGCACGCGTTGCAGACCCGTCACGCTCAGCGTGAGAATTCCTGGTCTGGCTCTCGTGCCACGTCTGTCCCCGACGGGATCTCCGTCTCGCACACAGCACCGGGCACGGCTCCTCTCCCGCTGACCTGGGGGTGCCAAGCGTGTTAGCCAGCAAATCCCTGACCCGCTGCTCGGCCAGGTCTGACAGAGAGAGACGCGGAGCCGAAGGGCTGCACGGAGAGGTGGGTGAGGCTCTGCAAAGAAGCCCGTTCCCTCCAGCCGCCACGCGAGCCCACGCGCCCAGAGAACACCCATCGCAGGAGCAGGCACCTCTCATCACAGAACGGCACGCTACTGCTGTACCCTGGCACATAGCACTTGTGGAGCAGGACATCACTGCACATTTGCTTGCACTACTTTTTTTTTTTTTTTTTTTTTTTTTTATGGTGTCTATCAGGTCACTGTCACCTTAAGGACCAGCCAGGAATTTTTGTTTCCCCGTGTCGCTTAAGTTTTGTAGGGGGTAGAGGAACGGGAAGGATTTTACTTTCCTCTGAGCATCAGATGGCAACAACCAAGAGCAGGGTACTTACAAGCTATGCTGCAGAAGCTGACAGCATTAAATACTCATTTGCTTAATTAGGACATCTGCCACATGTTCATGGTTAAACTGAATGTCAGATGAGGTGGGAACCACACAAGTCAGGTTCCTGAGGATTCCCCCCCCCTTGAAGGACAGGATTGGGTCTACCTCCTATGACCATCCATAAATTTTAATCAACAAACAGCCTGTTTCTGCAAGATCCTAGAATATTAGCAAAACACACAGCTTTTCCTGCTTGTCCTCTGACACACGGGAGCTTTTGGTCTTTTGCAGCAAGACTGCACCTTCGTTACAGGGTGCTGGAAAGTGTCATGGGTTGTAGAAAGGACGTTCTGGGGGGCCTCTCGAATCGGGTATGCACTGCTGTCATCATGGAGGACCCGGCTGTGGGACACAGGGGGTTCCACCCAGCACTGGATGACCACTCATGAGATCCCACTTGTGAACTGGGCTCCCCCTCCACACTGCCCTTCCTCAGCTGCAGCTGAGGTAGTTTTAGCACTTCTGAAATAGTTTAGCAAGTAATAGGATTCCAGGAAGAAAAAAAAAAAGTTAACCCTTCTATCATTGCATTTAGTGGTATCTGTATTTACCCCTACATTTGGCTTTTTTCACTACTTGTAAATTCCCCTTGCCACTGCATTTCTGCTATTTTATTACTTTACAAGTTTAGCACAAGCTAGAGCTGAATTTACAGACGTACACGAGAACAGAAAGCTCATGCCCGTTTTGTAGCCTTAGGGGTCTCATTTGCAAACTTACATTTGCATGCAAGACATTTTTCATATGAGTTCTACCTGACTCAACATGTGTGTAAGCCTTGCCCCAAGTAGCCAAACCAGTAAAAATGGCCACATTGAGGATAGTCTGATAGCATGTCTAAGGAGGAAAAAGTTTAAAAAGAGAAAAAAGAGAAGGTAAGCAACAACAAGTAGTTCTATTTCTAGTGACAGTATGCTTAAAAAAAAAAGGCAATAATTTCTAACGCTCAAGACTTGTAGTCCTTACTTCCAGGCAAATCTCCTTGTTTCTAGATACAATCTCAGCAAGCAAACCAAAACCCCTAGAGGAGAGAATTTTGTGTTTCTAAGTGTTTGAGTCTATGCCATGGGGCTCACGAGCACCCAAAGCTCCAGCAGGAAGTTTGTCAGAGCGATGACCACAGCATCAGACTACAGCAAGCCTAGAAAAACCAAAGAAATCCCAGCATACGTCCCCAGCCCGCTGCTCTGAAATTAATGCCTCTAATTCCCAGGGCTGTAAGTTTCAGTGAATCGCTCATTCAGAGAATGTTCCAGTTATCTCTTCCCATTACCATAATATTTGGGATCCTGCGCAAAAATGCTCAGGATAAGCTGCTAATTAATTGCAAACCCATCATTCATAGCTGTGAATCAACCCCTCGGTTTCTGTAACAAATTCCATCTCAGAGAAATTAAGTTCACTTACCAATAAAAGAAAACAAAGTGCTTAACTGTAGCTGAAGTGAAGGAAACAAGACAACGCTGAGCCCCGTGTTTCAGTCTTCAGGCAATTTAAGCTGCAAATGAGCTTTTTCTTCCTTACAGGGTGCAGTGAGAGCCAAAGCTCTATTTAACCCTCACCACTTCTCCTGATTTCAAGTTTATCAGAAAGGGAAGAATGGGCCAGAAGTATTTAACCCAGCACTTATTTATATACAGAGAATGGAAGCCCAGCTCTTGCAACACACCAGAAAGCCTCTGCCACTGACTTTAAACACCATTTCTAACACTTGGCTAATATTTTATAGTCAATAAACTGCTCTTGCTGCAAATCTCCTGGGAGAAAATAAATGGGAATGAAGACAGGCCAGGACTGCTAGTTATGCATGTAAAATAGCTGCAATTAAGTTATTACACATTCCCAGCCGTAGGGAGGAGTCATTACGAGCTAACCCTGGGCACCTGCCCACCCCGAGGCACCACACGGAATTTTCAACAGGTGCTTCCCTGGTGGAGCCCTGGCAGGACAGGGACCCATCTCCAATGGCAAACTGTATTACAGTTTTAAATACTCACAGAAACTCTCCAACCCATATATACAATTCTATAGGACCCAAAAGATGTGTGTAAACACATCATTAGTAGAGATGTATTAAAAAAACCTACACGGGCCTCCACTGGCTTAATCATCACCACGTCATCTTCCGTCCTATACTTGGTATCTATAGGATCGCTCAGCCATCAAATATCCTTTATGCTATCCATCTTCCTAACTAGAATGTTAGCAATCAAATCCCCTCGGCCGCCGGGACGCTGGGCTCCAGCAGGGTGGGATCGTACAGGGTATTAATTTTCAGACACAATGAAACAAATAGAAAATCCAGCACAGATGCAGGGAAACAGACAAGTGGGTGAACTTAGAAAATTCACAAACCTCAGTGCTCACCGAATTGTGAGCTAATTATTTGGACTCGAATGTCACATCGAGTATCCCCAAAGGACTGACCTAATATTTGTATTAGTTACATGACAGCCCACTGCTGCTCTAAAGGCACTGTCACGAACCATCAAGCCCCGGCTGTATTTAAGGCCACCTCTTCAAAAGTCTTCATCTGAAGGGGTGCTAATCTTTCATCACCGCGTAGATTTCAGTGGTCCCATGATTTTCATCTTTATTTTGCTACGGTGAAATCCTATGTATAGAAATAGTCTCCCAGGGGATGCACGTCCTTATGGCTGTCCTAACTTGCAATCCACTTGCAAATTCAGCTAGAGAAATGCAAAGGTGATTACACTGGGAGATGCTGCAGATTTTACGGCTCCGCTAACCTCCTTCCTTGCCTGCACACTCACTGCACCAGCGGCTGAAAACCAGCCTCATTTTCTAAGAGCAGAGAAGCCAATGACGCTGACGGAAACCGGGTACTGTACCGCTGACCGTGTGCGGGACAGCCCAAACAGCATCACAAGTATCTTACCACAAAATGGTCTCTTCTAATTTCAAGAAGATTTTTTGCTCGATAGACATTTACTGCAGTAAAGGTGCAGCTGCGACAGATCAGCTGAGGCTGCAGGTTTCTTTACAGTCTCACAGACAAAAGTTTTATCTGTCTGGATCCAGAGTCCCTTCTTTAATGAGGGTTTTACCCAAACAAAATCTTGAGGACTGTAAACCGTGAACTGTGACTTAAACAAATGAAATAGTTTCCTACAGTTGTCCGGCTATTCTTATGCAAAAGCTTGGTTTAGTTCTTTTTTTTCTTTCCACCCTTTTAAAAACCTTTTCTCTACTGCAGGTCGCAATTCCCCCTCCCTAAGCATTTTAGAATTAATTCATTAGCAGACAAATAAATTGTAAAATCATTCTTTTCTCTGAGTCAGACTTAGAAGATGAACTTCTTAGTTCGAGGTAATTTTGACCAATTTACAAACCTCTAAAAAATCCCTACAGATTTTACAAAGTTCTTAAAAGCCCCTCAGGAATGAAGACCTGATCCGGTGCTGGGACTTGCGTTTAGATCCCAGTTCTGCTGCTGCTGAAGGCAGAGGGAGCTGCCAAGGATCGGGCCCTACTGCGCAAACACTGTCCGCAGGAACTCCGCAGCCAGCAGGAAAGAAAACATTTCTGTTGGGTTGGGGGTTTGGTTTGGTTTGTTCCATCTCTTTCACGTGTGAAGTCTTATACGAAATGACATAAGACAAATAGTCAGGTTCAATTATATAAAGGACCAGTGGTATTTCTTTTGCGTGTCCGTATCATATCAAATTTAGGATTCAGTAGAATCCTTGGATTATCTTAACTGCTCAGAAGGTAGGAGCCTTTATAAACACAAATCCTGGAAAAGTAAAGAATTTTTTTATTTACTGGAACAAAAATAAATCACATTTTTGCTTGACTATGAAAAGTACTCCAGGAAAGTAAGAAAAAAGCCAATAGCAAGTTCCCCTATCTATTAGTAAGCTGTGTTGCAAGAAGCAAAGCAAAGAGTTTTCAGCAGCAAAATCAACCACTCAAAAAATCAAAAATCAGGATTGCACACTTCAGCATTATACGCGTGTTCTGAAACGTCACAACCGCTTTCCCAACTAGCATTCAAGTATGTATGATCAATATTGGCAATTTCATTAACTGAACCGGGATATGAAAGCCATTAATTCTCTTCGATGAGCGCTTATACGCTGGGTCCTTTCTACACGGCAAGCTCATAGTAAAGGTCACCCACCACTGCCGCAAGACCCGTGTCTTTATAAGAATATAGACCGAAACCCGGCCACCACCACGACGCGTTCGGCTCAGGCGCTGAACCCGCTTTTCGTGGTTCACACAAACAGCTTTGAGGGCCTAATCCCAACGTCCTTGCCAGCACTGAAAGCCTTTCTGCTGATTTTAACGGGGTTTGGATCCGCTCCTCAGTCTCAGCTTCACGTCCCACGGATCCCATCCACCCACCTAGCACCTTGAAACCACTGGAGTTTTTGCCCGGCTCCGACACTGAAAAAACGAGGGATATTTATTGAGTCACGCAGAAAAGTCTCCTTCGCCTTCTGCTCCCTGAGGCGGTGCAGCTCTCCCTGGGG
>JAVJGG010000024.1:23935461-23951397 GCA_035590195.1 Aviceda cuculoides | reverse complement strand
CCAAACCGGGGTCATTCCCCCCCCCCAAGGGTTGGGTTTTTTAATTTTTTTCCTTCCTTTTCCCCTAAGGTTTTACCGTGGAGTGGTGCGAGTGCTGAGGGGACCCCATGGGGCGCGGGGCCCTTGGGGCCTTTCCCGCTCTTTTTGGGGTAGGCACCCGCGAAAACATGAGGGATGTTTTTGGCCTTGAGCGGGGCTCTTCTGTGAGGGATTTTGAAATCAGTGTTAACTTTAAAAAAAAACCACAACCAAACTCGGGGAAATTGCTGCCCGTGCTGCGGGGAGCTGTCTGTAAGCAGGGGGGGTTCCCTGGTGCCCGAATGGCTTCCAGTGCGGCCCTGGGCCGGGGGCACCCAGCCCTGGAGGACACCGGCCAAAGCCGGGCAGCGGGCAGGAGGGCAGCGGCCGGCAGGGGCCCGACTCCGAAAGCGTTGGAGACCTACGGCGGCAGCTGCCGGGCCTCCGTCGCAGGCGCTCCGCGCTCCTGCAAGTTCGGTCTGCACCAGGTTAAAGCTTCGGAGAGCTGCTTCCCTGTGGTTGATGTCCCGGAGATAAGCAAAGTAAAAATACGGGATGTGTGAACGTGGGGATATGTTGTTTCTAGAGGCGGGGAGAAGGATGGGGTTTAGCGCAGTCTGGATGTCTAGAGGCTCGGGCTTTTCTTTGACAGGACGCAAAGATGTACGTTCTCTATAGGTGGTGGTGCATGGGCAGGATCATCGGCAGCATTTCTGTTAGACCAGGTACTTGTTGCAATCTGCTTACTCCCTGCCCCTCCAGATGAGTTCCTGTCCCCACATTCTTGTGGAATAGGTCAGTGCCGTTGTCTTCCCGCTTACCTAATCCCCCCTCAGTGTGTTGGGTCGCCCTGGTGGACTTCCATAGCTCAGCCATCCTTACTTGTTTGGGTTTTGCTTACCTTTTTAAAAAGCATCTCGTGCTCCTGGATATCCCACGTGACAGCTGATAAAGTACTTTATTCTTCTGGAAGCATGGAGCACCTCCTCCTGTACTGCAGGTTGGCAGTTTACAGGTGGAAGCACTGCAAGTCACTCACCTTTTTTTTTTTTACGTGTAGGCTGCAGGGTTTGATTTGATAACAGAGTAAAGGGTAGGTCTCAGCAAGGATGCAAAAAGTATACAATTAGGAATTTTCACTGCAGGTTCCTGCCTATGCAGAACATCTACAAGCCATAAAATAAACAGTATAACCCTACACTGCATCAGATGGTGTATTTTTAGCGGAGAGGGACTCTGTTGCTGTTGTGAAAGGAAGAACATCTTTTTTTCAAGAATACACACTCGTGCTGGTGCATGGAGAGAAGGGCAGGGTCATCAAGGGAACAGAAGACACATTCCAGACTGCATCTAAGCTGCCGAACAACTGGATGTGAAGCTGTCGTATCCTTTTAGGTGACCAACTGATAATGAGTTTCTTTTGACAGTTTAGCAAAGCAGAGGCAGAGTGGAAGTATGACAGTTCATATCAACTTACCACCCAGATAATTTGAGCTCTTTCGAAAACACGTTTCTATGACCGTCTTCCACTCTGCAGTCGATTGTGCCCACAGGCTGTGAACACACAAACTTTCCTTGCCATAAAAAGCACCTTATGCTGGTACTAGACTCTAAACATCAGTACTAGACTCTAACATAAATATTTTGGGGGTAAACACCAAGAAGAGCTTTTTCAACAACAGAAAAGTGTTGGCACAGGAACAAGAAAGTATAAACTGTTACCTATTAATTTAACTAGACTATCCGAGGCAGCTTTAGGCTGAAAAAGTTTTGGAAAGCGAAATTTTCCCATAGGCTGTCAGGGACAAGAACCTGCATTAGTTTTAGGAACGAGCATGAATGGCTTGTGAAAGGGGTCATGTACAAGGGTTGTCTGCAATACCAGGGACCTGACCGACTTCAGCAACTTGGGATCCTCCTGGATCCGATGTATCTCTGCGCAGACTGTAGGATTGCTGGCAGCAGCCAAACACACAGTGAGTGTATTTTAGCAGTGGCTGCAGTCTGTGAGTGGTTCCATATTTTCTTACTTGCCTGAGCCAGCAGCCTCCTCCTCTCTGAATGAACCCACACTTCTGTCCACCCTCCTTCCCAGCTCCATTTCTGCCATCTTCATCTACTGGGCAAATCCCATGGAAGAAACAGAAGGATCTTGTTTCTGTATTGGCTTCCCTTTCCCACTTACTCATCTTTATTATCAGAACAGGAAATGTTAACTTTATTTTACATATATTAACACCCCTGAGGAAGCTATACGTATAGGTGAAGGACAGGATATGGAGTAAGCTGACAGGTGACTTCTGGAATCAACTCTGTGTACGTGCTTGGGGAGCGCGATGCTGATAGATGCAGGAACTGGAAGAGGAACATCAAAGGGCTGCCTAGGTAAACACGTGCACCGATTCCTTCAAAAGCCTTTAATTGACACGAGCACTGAGAGAAAGTGGCTAGGGCAGGCACACAGGCAGGTGTCTAGGAGAAAACGAGCAGAAGAGCCGAGGCATGCAAATGATGGATTGCACATGCACCGGGCAGGGGGCACCTTCTTTTTAGTTTGAAAGAAAAGTAACATGGATTGCAGCTGGCTTGCTGTAGCTGTAGACGTGTCTGAAGCCAAGTTTTGTTGAAGATGAGCACAGGTCAGCCTTAAACGATCTTCTCTTATTAATGCTTGTGAAAGGAATTTTGCTCAGCTCCAGTTCTCAGGTTCATGGAGAAGTGCAGTGCCAGTGTTGCCAAAAGGGATCAGTGAAAAAGCCTTGTTCACCCTGGTCAGCTTCAGTCTGCACGGAGGAAGGGAATTCACTCTTCTGGGTAGTACCAGTGTCCACAGAGTCTAGAAGAAGCGCTGCCCCCAGGGCTCCTGCCCAGAACACTCGGCCTGGGAGACTCTTGCTGACTTAAGTATGAGAAAGGGGCAAGCAGTCATCGATTTCTGAGCTTACACCAGATTTAGCTGGCTTTTGTTGTGTGTGGCTGGTACTAGTTACCAGAGGATTTGCACTGTGTGTTGGAAGAAGAGCCAGCCCTAAAAGCTATTATAGACAACAGACACAGAAAAGATCCATTCCAGACTGCATCTAAGCTGCCGAACAACTGGATGTGAAGCTGTCATATCCTTTTAGGTGAGCGACTGATAATGAGTTTCTTTTGATCCGCCTGGAGCAGGAAGAATTACCTTCAGTGCCTGCCTCTGACTGGCAGGGTGAGGCCTGAATGCAGAGTTTAAGTTTCCAATTCACTAGGAGTTCAAGAGAAAACCATTTCCATTATTAGAACGTAATTTTAGCAAGAAATTAGAACTTTACTGTTTAGCACACCGATTTCTTTTCTTAGTTTTCGCGTTATTTTTCTGTTTATAATGTTTTGTTGTTAAGTCTGAGCAGACAATAACTACCATGCACCGTCTGGAATGGTAAAGCATATGCATAGGTCAAGTAGCTCCCCAAAACTCATGCTAATGAAAGACAAAGGCTCCACTGCAGTTAGCAGCAGGGAATTGCTTTTGATTTGGAAAGAACACACTGTTGATATACTGACTGGGAGGAGGGGACAAAGACATCCACAATGAAGCTATCAGAAAACATACATGGTCATTGGAACCACCTCAGAAGTACCTGCCTCAGGAAATACACAAATAAAGGGGTAACTGTAATTAGGAGAAATATATAGTTGGTTGGTTGTTTGTTGTTGGTTTTTTTTTTCCCAGCAGCAAGATGCAAAGAGCAATGGGCTGTTTACAAGCTTGGAAGGATTTTTTCGGAAGATGGGACAAAGGCCCAAGTCCGTTCGCAGAGTAGCCAACAGAAATCTTTGCTGTTGACTTTGAGACAGGAATAAGACCATATAAACTGCTTTTTAAAAATTCCAACTGCAAAAGATCTCTGTATTGGCTCTGACCTGGGTTTGGAGAGTTTAACTGAGAGTTCTGGTGTTCTAGGACATATGTTCATACATATGGAAGGCAGAGAGGGTGTATTTGCCTCCAGGGTCCATACAGTTGAGTTCCTAAATGACTGCCGAGAGGCAAAACTGATCCACTGGCCAATTCCTGCAGTCTTTCCTGCCTGGAAGAAGAGTCTGACCGGGGCCACATACACAGGGCACAGTAAGGTTGACAGAGTAGCCAGTCCTTATTCCCGCGGCTCTCTATCCGTTCCCAAAGAACTCCCTCACTGAAACTGGTGGGTCCAGGCAGGCTGAGATGGAAACGTTTCACTAGAAGGATGGACCAAAGCCAGAACTTGGGTTCAAACATGCTCAAGTTTCTAGCAGCGTTTAGGTCTAAAACATGGATGCGTTTTCTGGGCTTCTGAGCCTTAGACACAGAAACTGGAATCCAGATCTTCACCCGTGCCTTGCGCACGTTAAGCCTCCCAGCACTGGTCCAAATAATAGCAAAGAGTCACCATCTGGCTGGATTTTACGGTTTGATGAAGTGCTCAGTTTTAAGGCAAGCACGTGTCTGGCACCTGGGGAGCGCGGAGTCCTGATCCCAGTTCTGGCACAGTCTTTCTGTGGCCCTGGGCAAGTCACGTCCTCTTCGGAGGAGGGAATTCATCAAGTGCCCCCCGGCCCCGCTGAATCGGCAATGGGCTGTAAAACAATCCTCAGCTCCGAGCGGCGGAGAGGCCGGCTGGAGGGGCCTCTCGGCAGCGCTGAGCCAGCCCTGTGCCACGGCCCAGGGATGCTCGTGCTGGGACACGGCTGGGGAGGGTTCGCGCTGCCCACGCGGCTCCGGCGGCTCACTGCGGGAGGGCTGCGAGCCACGCGCGTCGATTCGGGGCTTGCGCTCCCTCGCGCGAGGGCCACCTTAGCCCTCAAGGGCCTCCAGAGAGGGGAAGCACAGACAAGTTTTCAGCCCCTCTGGTTTGGTTTTGCAGCTGGGCGACACCAGTTATTCTCACCATCAGGCTTGACAGCTGTGTTCTGAGCAGGGCTTGCAAACCCATTTTCAGATGCGCAGCACTATTCCTTAGTTTGCCGCTTGTTATCACTAACCGGTGAAATAGCCTTCAGTCTTTCTAGGCTTTTAATTATGATGTACTCCCATTTTGCTAAAAACACACAGATCACAGATATTTTTTCTATTTACCGTCAGAAAACTTGAGAAAAGACACACGGTGATTTCTCATCATCAGGGGTCTGTTTTTCATTGGTTTTTGCCCTGTTTAAGCAACAAGAAGGGAGTCCAAAGAATTGAAAGCTCTCTTCGCTGCACATTGAAGCTTCTTTGTAAGCAAAACTCTGAATGAGATATGGACATAACAAACAAAACCAATTGTGCTTAGTGGGAGCCCTTTACTTTCCACATCTTAAAAGTATTAAATCTCAGTAAGCCTATATTTCATATTATAGCCTCTTTGAATGCCAAAATTGGCCAGTCTGGTTTCATTTTTCCTTATAGTTTGTTTTTTTCTAGTTTCTACCTTTAGAAACATTTACCTTAAAAAAAGAAGTAAAAAATCATAAGGGTTATGTAAATGATTTGAAATGAAGCTGTTTTTCCGAACAAGCGACCTACCTCGCCCACAGTCCCAGAACTGGCTAAAAGACACGTGCTTTGCTCTGCCCTATAGCATCCTGCAGCTCATCCCTGGCTTGATTCTCTTTCTCACAACAGAACAGTAGAGCTGGACAGGTATAGTGTTTGAAAGGGTAGCTTTTAATTAATGTCTTTGTTTTGCAGTGAAATAATAGACTTGATTACTGAATTCTAGGCCTGTAAATGCTTCCACTTTTTAACAGCATTTAAACCTTTATCTGCAAAATAAATGGCAACTTAAACATACTATACGGAGTTAGGTATCTCTTCCAACAGCAGCATACGCCTCTAGCTTCTCTCGGAAGGTGGACTGTATTTGGCATTTCAGCTCAGACTAACGCTAGTGACCTTCATGCTGAACAGCAGTTCTAGAAAGACCCACCGGACACAAAGTACAGGAGATAAAGGGGTTGCAATGGAATGAAAACTTTATGGCGGTTTTCTAGCCACAGCTCCTTGTGCCAAAGCCTTAAGATTCTGTCAAGTGCTGTTCAGAATATTGTATCTCTTTCAGCAATTAGAGTCATGGCAGGGTTGATCTGGGCAAGTCCAGTTAGAGCAGTACAGCCGTTGCTGACATAAGACCTCTTTGGGAAGGCATTCACTGGATAAAAAGGGGGGGAGGGGAGGTTGGCTAGGAAGACAACTCAAAGGGCTGCAAAGATGAGGCTCACCAGAGGAAAGTAGTATGGCAGCTCTGGGGTTCTGAGAAAGTATTTTACTTCATCAGTCCTTCCGTCGTAATTTTTCCTGGCTGCAGTAGGGTTCCCTCCTTGAATTGCCACTTTGACCAACCATATTCTAGGAATCCATAGCTGTTTGTTCCGTTTCTCCTGCTAGTTTTGGAATGCATATTCCATTGCCAAGAGATTACTAGTAGGTGTCTATCACGATGGAACACAGGTAGCCTCTTAAAGAGAGGCAAAAAGTAAAAATCAGAGTTTCAACTCAAACCTGCACTCAAATAAGCCTCCGGCATATGCACAGGCTTAGGTTAGACAGCAGCGATGTGTAAATGGAACTGATGTAGGCATCACCAGAACAGCTGACAGCGGCTGACCCTCACTGCCAGACATGTCTAGTTTCTATGTGCTACTGGATCCATCATTGCCAAAGCTGCCCCTTTCCTCCTAAACTTCAGCTATCGCAGAGGGTTTCCTTCACTCTCACAAAACCTTTCAACCCCACGCTTTCATCAGCCTGAGGTAAACTAGCAGCAAGGTTACCCCTCGGGGTTGCACATAGACCTGTTCTCTCAATAGGGTTACTCACAAGCATGCTCCTTTGCTCCTCCTCCATCTCTGCTATGTCTGCCTACACTTCCTCAGGTGTAATTGTACACACTGCTCAGTCTTTAATGTGCTGTAGCTCTGACCACCTAACCTAGGAGACCACTTCAGAGAGGACTAGCTAGCAAGAACACCTCATCCTCAGCGTAGTTTCCTTGATCGAGGTCAAGACTTTTCCCCACCAGCTGCCGCAGCCTTTGAGGCTCACTCCCTCTGCTGGTGCGCCCGAGCCTCAGGCTGGCAATCTCAGGGAGCAAAGCAAAGGTGGTTAATTTAGTTGGGGCTTTGGGTTAACCTCTTCCTGCAGTCCGAAGCAGTACTTCGCTTTCTTATAACTCTTTGTAAATAACCCTGAGCTGTTCACATCCTGGTAGAGGTGCTCCAAGAGCTTTTCCAATCCAAATGTGCTGTGCTGACATCTGTGTTGTCATTAGTCCACTTGCAAAAAAAGGAAAAGTAAAATCTATCCCTTCAGACTGGATTTGTAAGCCCAGACACAAAACTACTAGTTTAAGCATTTTGGCAGAAGCTTGAAAAGCAACCCTACTCAGACTGATACTCATCTGTGCTTCTTATGCAGCTAAGAGACAAGCAGCAGCACGACTGCAAGAACAGCGTCAGGACTGGCAGGCGCAATTCAGCCATACGAGGAGCCAGAGAGCATCTCGGGACTTCCAGATCATCGGCAGTGTGCTACTGTATCCTCTCGGATCTAGACTGCTGCCTTTCTCCGAAGCACCTGAACATGCACATACTCCATTTCGACTTCAGCGGGACTACTCCTTTGCTTAAACAGTTAACCGCGTGCTTTGCTGAGTAAGGGCTCAAGTGCATTTAGGGTACTAAGTGACTCAGTTCATCCACTGCTTTAGTCCTAGGCCTTAGATCTCATGAAAAAATTCAGCTGTTCCCTTTCTAAATCCTTTTGGGTCATTCAAACCTGCTTCACTGTCAGTGGAGGATTTGTTGTTCTTCATAGTTCTTTTTTCGTTTTGTTTTGTTCTTAAAAAAAGTTTTAGCTATGCCCATATTTGAAAAAAGTTCTAAAGTCCTAGGACAGCATACATCAGTACCTAGTGTTTGCAGCCTGTCTTTTCAGGGCTTTGGGCCAGTGTATTATTAAATCTGCTATACTCAGTAGGAATTGAATGGCAATCTGTGAGCTGTATCATGCACTTGCTGCATATGCAGTCACCTCCCTTGAACTTCATGGAAACTGCACGTTTAGCTGAAAGCAGATTGACTGTATAATCACACCATTGCTTGCCCACAAATGCACCTGTGTATTGAAATCCCACTCGAAACATCTGAGTTCAAGTTCTCGAGAAAGTAGTTTAATTTCTCTAAGTCTGACACTACTTAACAAAATTTTACCGCTTTAACAAAATGCTTGAGGAATAGGAAAATGGTTTAGACATTATAAGAAGGCTTTACCATCCTTACAGAACCATCAACATATTCAGGCAGTATTTTTTAAAACATTTATTAGTCTTTCATATTACACTGGTCTGGAAAACGTTTTTAACCTCTATGAATAGGACGTGCATTTAGCTCAGCTCAAGCCCTAGTCTAGCAAAGCACTTTTCAAAACCAAGCATGGGGTTGTTTGAAGTGATGCAAGTAGTTTGCTGGTTCATGGCCTTAATCCACAATTCCCACATGTCCTCTTCACTCAGACTAATCAAGGCTTTCAGAACTTCTCCTAGCATATTCTACTAACAGAGTCTCCCCTCTCAACTTAAAAACAGGTAGGATATGTAAGAAAGACTTCTTACACTGTCCTGCACCTCCCTTCTACCCACTCAGGTTTTAGAGTTATACCTGTTCACCAAAAAGTCTTCCAGTTATATATGCTGGATTTCAATTTCTGTCAAGTACTTTCTTCCAGCTTTTTCAACTTGTTCATTCATTGTACTTAGCTAGTTTTAACCTAGGTATGATGTTCATTGACTGCAGTTCTTGGAATAAGAGTTTACAGGCATAAGGTATGCGCAGAGAAGACACATGACATGATGATTTGCAGTAGTGGCACCTAGGGAAACAAACAAAAAGAAAGTCAGAGTTGGTGCATAAATGAAGCTCTGCAGAAAAAAAACCCAGTTGCCACTATCCACTGGTTTCTTTGTCCACCTGCATTTAAACACTGGACTCAGTCCTAGAAAGAGCCAAGTGCTTGAGACACATTTTAGCACTTAAGTAAGTCATTAACTTTAAGCCCTTAAATAATCTGACTGAAGTCAATAGGACCTTAATGTTAAACCTGCACTGTTCTTGGAGGAGAATCACAGTGCTCAGTAGCTAACAGGACTGACTGCTACTTCTTCACCACTGACATAACTGCCAACACAAATTCAGCACTGCGGAATGAGAGAAAGGAGGTGAACAAAGCTAAATATTTCCGAAAACATGGTTAATGGTCCAGTTTCTGTCTTACATATGTGTCACACAAAAGAGGCAGGAAGAAAGAAGGTTCACACTTAGGTTTTTTTCCTTATATGCAGTTTCATCCTGTAACGTCTCAAATCAGTTTGTATTTCAGAAAAGAGGCATCTCTTGTCTTACATCTCTCTGTGTGAATAGCCAGAGCTTTAGTCAAGATGGGAAACCAGTAAAACTGCTTTAACACATATTCTTTGCACTTTTTACTCAAATAATGATCTTAAAATTCTGGGGGAAAGGGATTTTTTTTGCCATATAGATATAACCTTGTCCATATAAGGCATATATAGCCTGGTCACTCAGCCATCTTCCCAGTATTGGGACTCAAATTCAGTGGTGGTAGCAACTGTTTAAATTATTTAACTTCATACTCTGTGTACACACAAAGGAAATTAAAAATCTTTCTTACAAATATCAGTTTCCAACCTCCCTATTTCCTCATTCTCCTGTATATTCCATCTTCTGGTTTTGGAGAGTTCACAAAGCCAGGCCTTCGGGAACACAGAGTGACTCAGCACTTCCTAATGGTATAACAAAGCTCTTTTTTTGCTTCTGTATTTCAAATTTATATTTCTGGCATAAAGTCGTGACAGTCTGAAGATCCAGTAAAGGAAGAATAGCGAAATTCCTACATGCTTCTGTGGTACAGAATGAGGCTGAGAGTCAACATTTACAATAAAGCCAATGCTTAGTCACTTGTTTCTGTTACCAGTGAACTTGACCTAGAGCACGTGGAAGTCAATGGGGACAGGTCCAATAGAGTCGGTTAGTGTTAATAAGGTTCTTCGTTCTGAGAGTTGGCGTTAGTCTTCCAGTTACTTCTTCAGACTCTATTACTTCTCTTTTACAGACATACTTAAAGAGCACATTGAAGAGCTGGTTATTTTCCAAGAAAACTGTGGTTGCCTTGACCTCCACAAGCTCCATACTTGCGGCATTTATTTATTTTTTAAAAACTAAGAAAGCTTTCAACCAATGGTACAGAAGCCTTAATTACATTTCTGCAGTTCATGATGAGGAATGAAGCTTCACTTATTCCCAGTAATTGCTTTGGCTTTGCCTAAATCTGACTATAAGCAGTAAGAAGGTAATAGACTGAACTAGGTGTTTCCCTGAAACAGGCTTCTCCTGTAGCCTCCATTACACAGGGGAAAAGTTACAGCTAGCATGCCTTTAAAACAGAACAGACCTCAACGGCAGGTTTATAACTACTCCCCTAGTCCAAATTTATAGGGATAGGTGTATTTTTGTGGTGAGAGGAAGTGACCTAAACAGACGCTATTTTCCAGTGATAACATAGCAAGTAATTGTTCTCAACAGAAGAAGCCTTGCAAGGCCTGGAAGTCTAATGAGGCACAACTTTTTTGCTATAAGTAAAAGTCTGGCATCTGATTACAGCTACTAGGGACTGAGGAGCAGCGACTACTGACTACACCCAGGTTCAAAGCTACACCCTTCTGGGCCTGCTTTGGACTTGGATGGGGATGACCCAGAAGGGTTGAGGTGCGGTAAGCACAAAGCTTCGGCAAACAGAGATCACAGAAACTGAAGTACCTGAAAGACCATTTGGTACCAGAATTCGTACTAAACTGGACAGGAAAAGGCAACTGTGCCAAGGCTGAATCTGGATCAGAAACCAAATTTTTCTTCATGTATATTTTAAAATGCTCAGACTCGAGGGATCAGAATAAATTCTCATCATCAAAAACGGACCAAATTCTGCTCATTGCATTCAGCAGAGTCCTGCCCCTGAGCACCTCTACAAGAGCAAAGTTGGAAAATTTGCATAAAACTGGTACGTCACAGTAAGTTTCTACTGTATTTTTTATGGGGACAAATTCTGTCACTGCCACAACAGTCCCTTTTCCCTCCGAAAGTACCAGTTCAGGCCCCAGGACTGATCTGCTGTTACTGTCTTGCAGAAGAACATTACCCAGTGGCTAGCCCTTGTCTGGGAGGAAGGGCTCATCTTCCTTAAGACAAGTGCCCGTAATGCTAGCCACCAAACAATATGTTTCTAAAAGGTTTCTTGTCTTATTGATGCCAGAATCACTGAAAAGGCCCGTTTGGAAGCTTCTCTTAATGACTTGGTCTCTACTGTGATGATCATTATAGGGCCACTTGCTTCAGCTACTAGCAGACACAGCATATAATTTACCAGAAACTACCTCTTATTGATTACTCTCACACATCAGACAGCTTTTCACAGAATCGGATTGCAAGAATGTCTGGCTCTGTCTGAGAGAGTAGTTTCTTTCAGAGTTATTTAAAAAGAGTTACTAAACTTTGTTACAAAGTTCAAAATATGAAATATACTACCAGCACTTTAAGAATAAAATGTAGTACTATTTCTAAAGTTCAAATTCCCAATTTTCTTCAAGGTGCCCTCACTTCCTGTAGTCTCTGAAAATCTTCAAGGACTGCTCTGAAAGCCAAGGTCTTGTAAAAAAAAGTAATTGAGCTACACCTGCATGTAAGTTTTTTTTAAGGCAGTGCTTTACACAGTTAGAAGTGGTTGGTTGGTGACTTCTGGCATGCCCTTCCTTTCAGACAACTTCCTTCAACTGTTATTTGCATTGCAGTAGTTTTAAGAGACCTGGATCAGAAAAAGGCTTCACTTGTTACATACAGTGCACACACACTCAAAAAACCCAGGACATTCAAAAATACTTACGGCACAAAAGCCAGCAGGAAAATGTCCAACTAAAAATCACCAACCACAACAGGATGCACAGAACAGGCCTTGTCTCCTCTGGATTTCACACGTGTTTACCTATCTCTGTCTGAACTTCTGCTCCACAAGGAGCAGAACTGCTGCTCTATTAGCAGACAAACGTGGTGCTTGGTTTCTGGCCAGAGGCCATATGCTTCAGAAGAAAGGTCTGACCAAGGGCAGAAACGGTAGCTGTCACTTTTACACATCTACAAACTGAGAACACACTTTACTTTCCTACTTCATTATATCATCGAAAAATCACTCTCGAAGCATTGAAGTGAATAAAGTCCAATTTCCTGCCTCTCCCAATAGATTTGATATTGATAGCCAAGATGCGGCAAATTTCCAACAATGTTCTTTTGTGGTATTTAGAAATGAATCTTTCTCCTCCTCCTTCCAACTCCCTTCCCCTGACATAAATATTAGAGTACCTTGTAACTTGAACTCACACCATTTATTTTTTCCTCCCTTAGTCATGGGATTCCAGGTCACCTGTTTTCAGAAAGCTTGCAAGAATGTTGTATTTCATAAATTCCTATTGGTCTCATAAGTCTCCTTTTCTGTCTGGCTAAAACAAGACCAAGCTAAAGCAAAACATTTCCCTCACCTCTAAAGAACATAAAAAGAAGCTTCCCTGCCTTATAATAATAGCAGTATATTTCCAGCATGTTACAGGGCAACTTTAAATCTAGCATCTCGAAATTACTGTAGAGAAAAGATGGTTAGAGCAAAGCCCATAGTGCTATACATGGTGAGCTCCACATAGTTTTGACATCCAGTTCTATGCTTCCCCTACATGGAAAACCAGTTTGTTTGCAGGAGATAAAATCAGTACCGGTTTAGGACCCAGAGTAAGACAGCAAGACCATTAGCTAGTCTAGAGATAAATTTCCTAGGGACAAGGCAGTTGGGCAAAAGCCAGCTGAATTTCCAACCAGACAGCTGCTTGTCTCTCATGCTCCGAAACGGGACTGATGCATTTGTCCGATGCTTCAAAGAGCAGCTCCTTGTTCTACAAGACTACAAAGCAAAGCCATTTGGGAGCGGCACAGCCAAAGCAAGCCGTATGCACGCGATTATGAACTCTGTAGCTAGAGAACAAGAAGGCAGGAGATGGTGCTTTCTTCTCCCATTCTTCTGTGCCCACTCTCTCTCTTCAGCCTCGTGAGGTTCAACATGTGAGTGTACCAGGAAGAGCTGTGACTAGCCTAGCTAGTAATCTCATTTCTGATGTCAGAAGAGTCAAGTACCTCGACACAGCTATTTTCCCCTTTTCAAAAAATAGATGATATACAGGATTGGGTGTTTGCTAATCCCCTGCAAGGGTGCAGCAGGCAGAGTGAAGGTAACCTTCCCCACAAGCACAGCTGGCTGTGGAAGACAATACCTGTGCTCCCACAACAGGAGCGACCCCTGGCCTATTGACTACACACTCGCTTTGGTCCTAACTTCAATCAGACCACAACAAAGAACCATCCCCTGTCACCAATTTTCCAAATGCCAATTTTGAACATTGACACTGGTTTTGATTAAGGTGCACGAGACTGTTCATCAGTGTCTGTGAGCACTTTTAAGCTGAGAAACACTATAACCAAGGGCAAGGTTCTGTTACATAGGCACATTTATTCTGTACCACGTTGCTTTATGCACCTGAGGTCAAGGGGCTTTTTGAAAATATGAAACATGTCACATGCATAAAGTGAGGAGGGGACGCCATGATTTACAAAAAGCATTACAGTTAGAAATCTTACCAGCCAGAGTACCCCAGCAAGCCACACTGCCCACAAACATCCACTTCAAAGGCATCACTTGAAATCATCAGTCTCTCCAGTAAAAGCATGCTGGCTCCATAACCTATCAAACAATCCCGTTCCATCTCTCCAAGACGTAAACCGCCATCACGGGATCGACCTTCAGTGGGTTGCCTTTGAAATAAATATTTGAAAAAATGTAGTAAGTATTCCAGAACATACAACTCTAGGAATGCCTGTCTTCAAAACGTAGGAACAGTACAGGATCAATGGACAACAGTGTTCTACAAACCAGAGCTGCTGGTCTCGCAAATGTGTTATTCCAGTTGAAGCAATTAATCTTTGCTCCTGCACTAGCAATATGATGTAGTTCTGTGAGAGGCAACTGCAGCGTCGGGCCACAGCTCTTTACCTCATGGAATGTAGCTGAATAAGTGAAAACAAAAAGAGACTGAACAGTATCCAAGACAATCTGGACACAGATTTGGTACTCTTTTTTGATGAGACATTCAGTATAGTTTGTAGCTAACTAAATGAAACAATATTCAGCAGCTAATGAATTAATCATCAAGCTAACGTTTCAGCTAAACGACAGCTAAGGCTAAATTCTTAAAATAAAATCACTTTTGGTCTGGGAGAGAACACCAAAACAAAGCAGCAAACAAATAGTACACGCATTACTAACTTATCGAAATCCCTTTCTTTTTTTTTTAAATTTGTCTAGGGTTTTTTTGGTGGTTTTTTTTTTTTTCTTTCCATGTCTGACTGTTAATAGACTAATTTTTGTATTGTATAGGTTCCTGGTTTTCTAGTTACTCAGCACAAATCAAACTCTCATTTTTTGTCTGGAAAGACTTCCTGTCCTCATGGTGCTAGAGGAAAGTTTTAACAAACCAATGTAAGTATATGCTAAAGATTTTGAGGTAAAAAGGCAAGGTACAATATATTATTTAACATTATGACTGTTTAAGCCAATTTTTTTTGTTGGACACAGTCAAAACTTTTAACCACTTGTTTGTCATACTGCAAGTTCATACAGTATCAGTTCTTCTCTCATGTACTAGCACAATGCTGTAGTACTTAGGTTGCAAATATTAGAGTGAACTATGAAGCAAAAACAATCTTAAATTCCTGAAGCACTAATATATTGCATGCATTTTATTAAATATTTCCATCTTAGGATATTCCCTGAAACATGACAGCAAAGAAAAGGAATTAAAAAAATGTTATTGGCAATCATAAGAGACTTCACCGCTCAGTGAAACCCCATGTTTATGTGCTGTTTCTGATACCTGCAGCAGTGTAATCCACCTAGAATATCCAATGACAGATCTGGCCCATAACTTTTGGAGTACATTTTGTTTACATTATTTCAAACAACCAAATTTGTTAGGCATGCTAAATATATTAAAAATAAGTTTTTGCCAACTTACTGCAACTCAGAGAAAAGGATTTATAAAAGCCTTTAACATCTAATAATCTTTCATAACAAGTGTAAAAAAAAAAATATACTTAATTACCAGACCAAAGTATCTTCTAAAGATGCAAATTGTATTTGTTTTAGGGGGAAGTAGTTTCCCTTACTCTGACCACACTGGAACCTTAAAACTAATCTGCTTGTAATTCGAATGGTCCTTTTCATTCATATAACCTTCTATTTTTCCCACTGTTGGGAGAATGGATAGAAGTTGTTTACATCCTGATTAAACTCCCTAGGGCCCCCTCCCCAGATGATGGCACCGTCACTGTTTAGATGCTGTTTTAAAGGACTAAACCTGCGGTGAATGCAGTTTCTCTTCTAAATTCCCAAGAGGCAGATTTTGAAAGCAGCTGGGGCCTCCAAAGACACAGGCATTTGCTGCAGTGCTAGAAGTGCCCGAGTTCCTTCTACCGACTGACTTCTATAATATTAGTTAATGCACAAGTCTACTTTCACAAGTTTCACCAGGTGTTGTTCTGCAGGATAAAATGACAAAATAGCTTTATAAATGTCAGCCCCAGTAAAGTCTCAGTCCAATTACGGGAGGGTAAAACCTCTTGATGGGGTCTCAACTCCCACCCTTTAAGAGTTGATATGTCGTGGGTCTTCCAACAGATACAGGATGAAGATTTCTAAGGCAGCTGAAAACCCATAAAAAAAAAAAAAAACAAAACACAACCAAAAAACTCTTTAGCTTT
>JAVJGG010000024.1:23866841-23935451 GCA_035590195.1 Aviceda cuculoides | reverse complement strand
AACCCCCCCAAAAAACCACAAAAAGCCCCCCAAAACAAAAACCCTTAACTTGAGTCTTAAGCTCTTAAGTGTTTCATTCCCACTGTCAAAATGACCTCATTTAAAAAACAAACCAAACAAAATCCTCCCTCCCTAAAAAAGTAGTTTTCTAAAATACCAAAAATTTCAATATTGAGATTGAGCCTTTGAAAAGAGTCTATCTTATGCTCCTGAAGTCCATCAGATTTTTCTTCTGGCTTACATGAGTTTGAAAATTCCTCACACCAAAGGTTGTTTAAAATGTTAAAACAGTATTTATAAAGCATTTGTGCTTCCCCTTTGCCGCTATACACATGTACACTGCAGCTGTTGCCCTGAGCAACTACTTCCATTCTTTATTCTAAATATAACATTCTGAAAACAAAGCAGACTCTTGAAAATAAGACTGGAAATATCATTAAAAAGCAATGTTTTTCATATTTAAAAAAAGTAAGTTCTTAAAATTCTTAAATATTAAATAAAACATAGTGATTCTTTAAATTAAAGAATAAGGTCAAGTGGTCTTCATACTATTTAACCGCTGCATTTAGAAAAAAAGCAAAAACCAATTAACTTTAGTGTTTTTAAGGACATTAAGAATTTATTGGCACTAATTCTGCATCTCCTGGAAGAACAGTGGGTTCAGCTTTATGGCCCTGTTCCTTGTTTCACTGGCCGGTGGGGGGCAATAAGTCTAGCCCCATGAATAAGAGCATGCCTTGTAGGTCTCAGCAGATCTCCCTTCTGCCTGTTACGGAAAACCAGTGGCTAACTCGAAATGGAGTCATCAGCTGAAACGCTGATCTCCGAGAAGTGGAGCGTCACCTAGGAAAACGCTGCCCGAAGGTGGAGGGCGTACTGTGCTCCCACAGCCCCAGAGCACCGAGAGGAGCCCGGACCAGTGTCATCACATCGCTCACTTGCAGTGTAACAGGAACTGGCATATCTGATAAGTTCAAAAGACTTGCAGGTGGCAGCTCTGACAATGTCCATCAAAACAACTACGCATGCGGAAAGCTTATATTGATCTCTTGTAAGGAAAACTAAAAGCAGTTTATCTATTAAAAAGATTTAGCAGGACTGGGTATCTAGGCAACACCATATATAGAACTGTGTTTTAAACTAATTGTCAACTACTCACGGCAAAATAAATTAAGTATTGTATTTCATTTAACAAATACCGATTCAGAGGGCAACATCCTGGTGGTTTTTGACTGTGTTGACAAAGAGTGCTGCTTTGCAATTCTACAAAGTCTTGTTTTAATCAGAACAATATCAAGCATCAGTGACGTTCAAGAAACTCGAGTCTTCTGCCTTATTCCAGATGGAAATACAGCTTTGCTCTGTCAGTTAAGGTACGTTTGATATATAATAAAACGCATTTCAAGACAACGACAGCAAAATTCCATGTTGGAAGCTGTTACAGGATTACTTTTAAAAGCAAAAAACAATGTTAGAGGCAATCTACTCTCCAGGAAGTGCAATGGATGATAAAACAATAGTGAGTATGAAAGCTGGCAAAGCAGACTCTCTCAGCAGAGGCGATGGCAATAACAAAAGTTTAATTAGTTGAGAGGAAAAAAGAAAATTCCTAAAAGACTAGTCAAGAGGCAGCATAAATTGAACATCCACTAGCTTTCCTGAAAGTCAAATAAAGAGCCCTAGCTACATAGTATGATGCTACTGACTGGAACAAAGAATTCAAAGAAAGTAAGGGGTGGGGGAAATCACACCACCTTCATCTTTACGTGTAAACATTACCTCGACTTGGGATTTAGGTTTCATTTAAATTCAATATCTCTAAACAGCTGAGAAGTTGGGGACACAATACAAAAGCAGATCAAGGGATTTGGGTAAGCTAGGAGCTCCAGTAAACCAACTGCATGCACTGTTAGCTAAAACAGCAAGTTTTCATTTTCATGTGAAGCACCAATACCATGACTAACACTCTGAAGAACAGAAAACAGGGCAGACAGCCCATTATTTGGGAATATCACATATATTCATATAGGCAAGCAGGTGTGGTAGGAAATAATGGTTGTGCTACATTTGCTTTTCTTAATGTGGTTGGTGGAAAAGTTAAGCCAACAGTTACAAAAACTTCTCATGATTTCTCTCCCAGTTCAACCACTGGTATTTACTTCCATGGAAAGTGTGAGACAACTTTAGTTTGTCCTGGAGACAGCATGAGGTTGGAAAGCCAGAAGGCATAGGAAATACGCAATGAAAAGCAAAAGAGAAAGCTACTTCTGTATGAGGTAAAGCAGAGACCTACCCCTCTGTTCTCTAACGGCACATCACCAGGTAGAAGGCGCACCTACTAAGAGGACAGACTCGCTAACTTGTTGTGCAGTCAGGCAATGGAAGAGAATTGGATCAGCACATGGTAAAAGGTATAAAAATAAATTCAAAATCAAAGAATATGAATCATGCTTGTTATAGGGAAGAGTAAGGGCAGGATAGACATGACTTTGTACGTACGTCCCAAAAAACAGAACGAAAGGGACTGGTCAAAAAGAAGAGTACCACCATGCAGCAGGTGACGTATAAATGGTGTACAGGATAGTCCAGAAGCACTGGCAAAGGACATCTGGAAGATTCTTTGCTAGAATATTCAGGACTAGCTGGCAATTAACTTTCTGGCAAGATTTAGCAAATAATCCTACTGTGATGGAGAGACGCGAACTAAATGATCCACTAGAAGCCTCCTCAAAGCAAAGCCTGTGCCACTAAACTGTTTCTTGTGAGGCAGGAATATCAGCAATTTAGAACATGAGCGCAAGCAGCCACAGAGCTTGGCTTTAAGGAGAAAAAGTAAGTAACATCAGTGAAAGCAGGATGTTTCAAATTCCCCAAAGGACCAGATAATCTAAGCCCATCTTCAGGGGCTTATATTACCTATTACCAAGAGTACATCTGCTTGACTTCAAAATTTGACAGCAGAGAATATCAACATGGTAATCGACCTTTTTGTTGGAGAGAAAACCAAGTTCAGGCTTAGTGCAATGATCATGACTTCAAAGGAACTGAGCATGTATCTTCAACTGGGCAAATAAAAATGGAGATTTACTGTTGGCATCTCTGTAACTTTTGCAATTCATCTGTGTGAAAGTGCTGTTCTCCTGCATGGTATTGAATGATAACTGTGGACCAGCACATACAACCCTAAATTCTGTTTTAGAGTTGAAGCTGAATGCAAGGCAAAGTGCAGTATACCGGGGCTGCACATTATTCTAACGCTTGGTTGCACTACACTAGGGCCAGTGCATTTGCTTTGCCTTGACAGGTGAAGACATGGGCCGCATCAATATTAAGCTGCTGAATACCAAAGGATACTGAAATATTAAAAGATGTTTCTTCCTTCTACTCATACCTGATTTTTTAAAAGTACAAATGTTAAAAAAAAAAAAAAATCCTCCTAAAATACCTATGATATGAACAATCTGACAGGAAAGGGACACAGTGTGCACTTGTGAATCAGCAGATGGTATTTTTACCAACCGCTAACAGAAGTCTAAGAAGCAAACTCAGTTTTGGACCACACAGAGCACACCTGGACACTCAGAACAACCTCCTGCCACAGTCTACTGTGAGAGCTTTTAGTCTGTAACAGCGTATTAACAGGTAATAGCATTTTGTGTCAAGTATCAAAATGTAAACAAACTTTGTTTTATACCGGTCAGTCAGCTGGGCACACTTCCGAATGCACAGCAGAATTTTGTGCTTAGCCTGTCACAATACCTGGTGAGCACTGCTCTGGGTCCTCGAGCTCTTGCATGCATTTTATCCAACACCATGTGCTTTAGTTTCTGGTAATACACAGGGCCAAAATAGATATATGCTTCCAAAGGTTCCCTGAAGGAATAAACACAAAGAAAACAAAACCAATATTCACAGTTAGCACATACTTACCTTAAGAGAGACAACGGTGTCGTGTACAGGAGGAATTTGAAACAATTTGGGAATCATGAGTCCTAGAAAAATGTGTTTAGGCTTTCAGGGCAATCAGTCTGAAAACCCCACAGGGAACACCTCTGAACACGAGAGCAGTACACTTCCAGCACCACAACCTGCTGTATCCACGCTAGCAAGGAACAAGCTCCTGCACTCTGGCCATACGCTGCACAGACATGCCGGTATAGCTGCGGATACCTGTGTCAGCTATATCATGTTAAGCCCCTCCTCAGTCTGTGCAGGAGTGTTTCAACAGCGTCATCAGTAAGCAATAAAGACTGAATGTGTCAGACCCTGAAGAGTGACTTAAGTTATTTCTATTTACGTTCCTTCACTTTCCATCATTCACACACAAAACAAAGGTAAGCATACATGTAAACAAATACGTGCAGCATAAATGCTCAAAATATCATTTTTACAGGAGCACTTTAAGGAATTTGCATTTGTAAGGATAACTTCGCACTGGCACACTATGAGCTTGACAGTCTTCCCATCTGCTAATTCTCCCCGCACACCACTGAAGCACAACCCAAGAGCCAGACGGGCGAGAGCCCTCTCGGCGCGGCTGTGCATCAGCACAGCTGCCCCTGCAACGCTGCTCAGCACCTGGAGCCATAGCACAAAAATCACTGGCTGGCACTGGGGGCTCCGGCGAGCTGGGTAAAAGGGCTCTTGAGAACTGTGTTTAGGCACTGGCGTCAGCGTGGGAACATCTGTAAGCAGTCCGGAGGGTGTTACTTCATTCTACAAGCTGGAGTAATGGTTAAAGATTCTGTGTCTAAAAGAGCCCCAACTGTAAGGACAGCATATGTGCTTGAAGATCAGAAAGCAACAGTTGAAAGCACTCAGTTACTTCCCAGCCACCACCTTCAGCACTAAGAACGACCAGATTTAACACAAACTCAGCACTCCCACTGATTTATTTTTCAAAAAATGTATGTGCAACGTAAAAACAAGCAGGAGACAACAGTATTGCACCTCCCATTTCAGAGTCATTACTGACATGATGCAATGTTATTCCAAAAGCTGCCTATTGAAGAAAACAATAAAACTTAACTAGACATTTAGAATTTGCAACCTTCCACATTGTTATGAAATCTGCCTTCAAATTTCCTAACAAATAGATTAAGCATGTGAAATTTGTTTGGAAGAATAACAGTATCCTAAAGCAAAGTCTCTAAGTAGGGTACTACAACGCTGAAGTTTGAGGATGGGGGATTTTTAGAGCTAGATGATTTTATTCTCCCTAGGAAACAAGCTTAGTCAGATTTGTTAAAAGTCACCATGATGTATCAACAGAAAGTGTTCCAAACACCAGGATACTTGATATACAATTTATGGAATATGGAGTAGGTAAGGAAAACAAAATCATCTCTCTGCAACAAAAAGAGAAACAACATATGGAATAAGTTGGTAGGAAAAGCAATTAAAATAAAAAGTATTAAAAAAAAAAACCACCTTACAAAAGAGACCTAAACTTGTTCCTTGAGAAGAAGGGAACTGGGAGGATCATAAAAATAGCAGGAAGGTAGGATTAAGATACATTTTGGAAGGGCAGGCATGTGAAGCCATATGGCCTTTTCCTGTTCCTAAACTCTTATGTTCTTTGAACTCCGTGTCTCAGAAGCCAGTCTGATCAACGCAGCAGGAAGTTTGCAGATTAGAGTATTATGCCAGACTGAATCATTGTGTAATTGAAAGAAGAAAAAAAAAAAGAAAAAAGAGTGCACACAAAATATGCCCAAGGAACAGACACCTGCCTCCAAATCCATCTTTTACAGTACTATAAAGGTCAACATGAAAATGCTTATCAGATTCCAAGCATATATAAGATTTGCTGCCAACAGAAACTTGAAATTTCTTACCATCTCTGAGAAAGAAAACCTTGATTTTACCTTTTTTGTCATGCAGTAGAAGTTGGGAAGTTTTCATATGTACTACAAGGGCCATTCACATTACAGCCATGCAAATACTAGTAATTCTTAAAATATGGAACCACAAAATACTTCTAAGAAGGAGAAAAAAAAAAACCCAACTTGCACCATTCTTCAAGTCCCTTCCCTCCATCTCACAGAGCAGTTTGCAAATAACAGAAAGTTCCTGAGCTCTGGACATGAGAAGATTTTTTGGATGTGTCTCACCAGGATTTCCCCACTCCCCTGAAACACCTAAATCTACACAGCAGATTCTTACCCAGTGATACCAGATGTTACGTAGTCCTTCCCTAGGTAGTTATAACCATGGCGAATAAGATCTTCGCACACATCCTTGACTTTACTGCCTCCAAAAGCTGTTCCATAGTGAAACCTGCCGTCGAGGACCCCAGCCTTTCCAGCCAGGAGTTCAATTAACTTTCCTACCTGTGCAAAGAGAAGCAGAGTTAACAGCCTGCTCACCAGTACGGGCGCGTTGCTGGGTTGGTCACAGCATAAGTTAACCAGGCGAAGTGTCCGAGATGGCAGCCTGGGTTATCGCATGCAATGGGAGGAGTGAAAGAAGCCCAAGAAGAGGGAGTACTCCTGTGTGACAGGGGAAAACCAGACTCATTGCAGGATCTCGGAACACCTTTAAGGTCCAGTCGGGCAGCTCCATTTTTTCCAGTTGTCTGGAAAATGAGCAGGATCCAGTGTGGCCTTCTGCTCTAAGAAAAAGCCTCAGAGATTGACACGCTACAGTGCAGCAGGGGGAACAGAAGGGAAGAAACTAGCAAAGAAAAAACCACCAGAGGCTGTACGAAGTGATCAGCGGAGGTCCCATATAAAGGCCAGGCTGTGAGGTATTTAGTGTGACCCTGCAGCACAGGTACAAGACTTGCATCGGTTCCAGGGAGGCGTGTGTAATGTAGGAAGTTCTATAGGTCTAGAACTATTATGGAAACTCCTCTCCAACCTTTGCCTCACAGTCTGCCGCAGACAGGTTACGGGGCATAGGCAATAGGGAAGGAAGAGGGAGAGGGAGAAATTTTCAAAGAGCAAGGGTGCAAGTGAGGTATTCAGCTGCTTTCCTATTAGCCTGATACAGAACAAAATGAAAATGATGCACAAACAGCCTGCATCCCTGCTCCTTTTACAGAAGGATGTTTCAAAACATGCAAAACAGAGGGCTTAATACTTAAAGGAGAGCAAGTGTGTGGCATGATGACTGGAGAATATTCTCAGTGAAACCATGTTTCAAACTTTTTTTTCTTTCTTCCGGCTAATCTACTTCACTTTCCCTATTGGGGATACTGTGTCTTTCATCGTAACACAACCACTAACCGTCATACGCGATGGGAAGCCATGAGGGTTCATTATGATATCTGGACAGATTCCTGTATCGCAAAACGGCATGTCTTCCTGAGGAACAATCAGTCCACACACCCCTGCAGAAGAGAAAACATTTCAATTCAGAAATAGCAAACCACCAGCAGGGCTGACGCTCATCGCCAGATTTTCTTTAGTGTTTTTCCTCCTCCTCTCTTTCTCATGGATCACTTTTTACCCAGATTCATTACCATGACCAGTGCTCACAACCTGCAGCCTAGAAGAGAGCCCTTGTGACAGGACTGGCAAAATTAGCATACCCTTACATAATGCTCCCAGTGATTTGTGAGTTAGCAAATCAGGGAGGAAAGCTTTAGATAGAGTTTTCAGAGGCAACCAAAAACTTCTGACCAGTCAGACCTCAACATCTCAAAGGAGACCTAGTTTTTAAAGCTGATGCTATAATTTCCTGCAAAAAAATGAAGAAATCGGGCCTCTTGCAGTATCTCTTTGGACATACAAAATTATTATTGATTCAAAATTTGTTTATCATATGTATCTTTGCTAAATATGGTGAATAAAAGCAAATCAAGTCAGGACTTTGACAAGGACTGAGAGAAGATAAGTAGGGCAAAATAAAAAAAAAGAACCAAACCCAAATATTTTTTCAGGTAGCATTCATTTGCTGAGCGAAGACTGCTTTCAATGATTTACAAAGTATAATCCACTCCCCGGACTCCTTATATTTTGTCAGTCCATGAACACAAACTGTACCTTTCAAAGTTTTGGAAGCTTTTTTCAGTCTCCATTAGTATTGGATGTAAGACAAACTAAACACCCAAACTCAAACTATTTAGGAAAGATTAAACAGAAACATGATAACTCATTTAAAATAGTCTATCATACATGCCAAAATTTTCCTTCCAACCCTTACAACTGTTTCTACAGTGAATTCTGCAGATCGAAATACTGCAGCTATAAATGACCACGAGATCTAACCTTAAAATTCAGGTGTTAAAATACAGCTGCTTAAGCCCATACTCCTTTGAACCAAAGCTACTGTTTCAGTTGGACAATTTCTTCCAGAAGCCCTTAGAGCTGAAAAAGTCTGCAAGCTATTTGCGATCAGCCCGCTGCAACTGCCAGAGCGTGCTTTGGGAACGGTCCTGGAGCGGAGGGGGCTCCTGGAAGACCGAGGGTGCTGGTTACATCCCTAAAAAGGCATCCCCCGACCAGCCAGTTCACAGGGGGATATTGGCGTCTGCTCAGGAGGGAGCTCCTCTTCCACTGTCCAAGCAAGACAGGGATAGGTGTATGGGACAGTAGCTAATAGAATGAGGATGGTAAGTATGGGGGAAGGGAGCAGGGAAAAAAAAAAAAAAGAGAAGTGTCTGGGGTAAGGGGTGGGGGGCTTGTTGTATATAGTTTTTAAACCTATTGAAACTAATTTTCATTGTTTTCTTACGATAAATCAACAACATCCTCCTACCCTCCCTGCCAAGCAGCAATCATTTGCTGAAAATTAAAAAAAACCCAATCCACTATCTCTTGTGTGCACAGCTTTTTTTATCCTAAAATTGTATACATAAATACTTTATTATATATGTATTATGACACATACATTTTGCCTTATTCGCATTTACTTCTAAGAAAGTATTAGGTTGCATCTGGACTTGGTGGCACCTGTAAGCCAAAAATTAAATCTTAGCTAACTTAAAATTACTTTAGGCTCTGAAAACCTTTTATATGCCAAGCTGGTTCCCATAGCAGACAGCCACTGTGTTGTTTGTTTTGTGTGAAAGTGAATGATAAAAGATCCATGAAATCGACACAGAAAGGCAGAACAGCAGAAAGAACTGAGGGCTCTCCATCATAGCGGCTTCTACCCTCCGCTGACTTGTCTAACAATGGGACCTACACACCCAACTGCAGATCTAACACAGCTGTGCATTTCATTAGATGAAGAGCACTAGTGACACAAGTAAATAATTAACTTATTCTGGTCCGCTGGCTGTGGTTATGAGACCAGTCATAGCTGACAGATTTTAATACAAGTTAACACAAAGACAGCATAATGAGCTTAGAAGTTAAAAACAAAATATTTAGACAGAATCCAGCAATGTGAAGCTCACTAGGCCATTTATAAAGTTTCTATTTTACAGAAGGGAAAAAGAAAAAAAAAAAAAGAAAAAAGCAAGCTAGAAAACCTCAGTTCTAAGCTTCGGTATTTTAAGAAGTCACTGAGTTTATAACAGAACTATAGCATGCCTATGTGTATTTAGAGAACAGGACAGAGAAGCTTACTCCTCCCCTATGTTTTATGCAAGTTCACTCCTTCTCATAAAAAAACTGTTTAAAAAGCTGAAAGAAATCTTTCCTCTATACAATGCTACTTCTAAAAGCAAGTAACTGCAATTAATTTAAAAATGTCAGTTATTTATTTCGCAGTCACTTGCCTTCAGAAGCTCTTCAGACACTAATCCTTGCAGGTCTGTGCTGTAAGCTCCTGAATTTGCTACTCTTTTTCAGCCCCGACTGCTGAGCCAGGGTTTGCAGCAGGGCAGTAAAAGGCAAGCCTAGCAGTTCTGCATTCCCGAGCAGCTCCGAAAAAGTGATCAAGTGAATTAATCCATGTAAGTGCAATTATCACTCGCATCTGGTTAATAAAACAGTAAAGGAGAAAAGAAGAGGCTGGATTTAAGACAGCCTCAAGTTCCGAACGCTGCCCTGTCCAAGTATAAACTGCATTTCACAACTGAGCTGCTCAACCACTCTCCATCCAATATTCATAAACAGGACAGAGTCAAACTAGTAGGTAACTTTGCTCTGTGGCTCTTACTACAGGTTATTAAGATTTCCTAATTGTTGCTGATTTAGACATAACATGAAAATCGTTCCCCAACATTCACACAGGACATACAAAATAATTTGGTTTCATTCATTTCTCTTCCCCTCACAATTTTTATGTGCTACAGCTGAAATCTAGTGGTACAATTTCAGACTAAACGCTACACTGCGATGGGGCTGAATCTGCTCTCACCTATACACTCCGGAGTTCTCATCTAGGACCAGAATAAAACACTGACCACCAGAAAAGGCTGCAATTATTTTACCACACCAAAAAAAAAAAAAAAAAAAAAAAAAAAAAGTGTGGACTAACAAGAGGGTTGTACGTTTGAGCAAAAAAGGATCCAGCAGCTTGCTACATCTCATTTCTTTTCAACCGAAAACCAAATTGAATTCTAGAAAAAACCTTTGTATATCAATTTCAATATCAGCTTAGATTAAAATTAGTGAAAATGCTAGCAAATTCTTCTAAGATATCCCTCTCGAAAAAAAAGTAGATTAATAAGCACGGCAGTTTACTGCAAGGATAACAGTTTAAATTTGAATAAACTTAAATCAGACATCTACAGTGGTTTAACACGCAAGTATAAACCAGCCACAGGCAGTGTTTTTCAATGCTATTGTATGCCGGGCAATAAATGACAGCCCTCTGACTACGCCTGGTGGCCCCATCCTCGCACACGAGATCCGCATCGATCCCAACAGCATCATCCCAACCCCCGCGTACCTCCACAAGGCCCTGACAGAGCACAAAGATCCCCTCACCCCTGCACTTTGGTCCTTAAAGAGCTCCTTTTTCTAATCGGGAGAAATGCAGGTTTCCGGATTTGATACCTTTTATGTGGTTGCTTTTACGGTTTGCTGCCAAACACGAACGTACACAGACTTGTAAAACGGCAGCTCAGCGGAGAGGGGGAAGGGGGGCGGCCGGGAGGGGGCAGGGACAACACACACCAGTATGGGAAAGTTTTTCACCGGCTACGATAAGATGCCTTCTATACACACACATGCCAACTGAAAAAAAAAAAATCATCAAATAAGTCAAAACAACCTAATATAGAAAACTAATTACTACCAGCAGGAGGGACATTAGAGAGCAAAGGAGACTAAGTGAATAGAAGCAGCAGTAATACCAGTTTCTATCAGCAAGATAAAAAGAAGCGCGTTACTAAATGTGCTTGTTTACTTATTCTAATGATACGGTGGTAAAAGAGCTAAAACTAACTTGAAAGGCGTCTATTTTCGATTGACCAGATTTGCCAGAATTTGGAAATACTCCTGAGACATAAGACTACGTCACATAATTAAGAGGAGTTGGAGCTGTAACGCAGCGCTGTATGTTGTGGACAAGTGACAAAGAGACGTGCAAAATTAGTAAGGTTAAACAAAAATGTACATCTGCTTCAAAACTCTCTAATTACATACTGTGTTGGCTAACTAAGCATAAAACAAGTCCAGAAGAAAAAAAGTGCTGCATCACATCAGCTTTGTTCAATATTGAATCATTCACTGATCTATCATATCACTTGCTACATCCCATTTGACATAAGAGGTAAAGAACAGAATTAAAATTAACAGATAAATAATGCATAAGTAAACTTGATTAGTTTTCTTATTAAAAACATCACTCTAAATGAGAGGAGGTGCTAGAAGACAATACAGTTTGTACACTGCTTTCCCATGAGCTGCTGAATGGTCTGATGTGATAAATTTGCATAGTCTGAAGCACACAAAGAGCTGATTAATTGAAACCCTTACAATGCTTCTGGAAGCAGCTATTGTAAAACAATAACCATAGGAACTTTACAAAATACACATGGCTGAATGAGTCAAGAGCTTAATAAAATGTGTGTTCAGGATACACTATTTGGAAACAGAATTAGAGATTTTTATTCTGTGCCATAAAATGCTAAATCACCCTAATTTCAGAGGTTCAGTTGAGGATTTACTGAAAAGGTCAGAAGGTTACCTGTTTGCTGCTTGAGATAAAAAATGCTGTAATTTTCTTCTTAAGACAGCAAGCTAGCAGCGGTTTTGTTAAAAATAAATAGAAAAAATATGGTATGAGAAGTTTTAATGGCATTCTGACATCTCATTCTCTTATATTCAACTTCTGAAGATAAAAATAAAGTATGAAATTCCTACCTTTCCCGATGCCTAATATAACTACTATCAGCCCACATTCCTGCAGTTGATAACAGCAAATTCTTTTTAATGCCACTTCAACCATTTAATTCCTATAAATCCACTGATGTTTTATTAGAGATAAAGTACTAAGTCTGACTTGTAACATGGGGGGAAATGACACAAGTAGCCATTTAAAATTAACGTCTTGCTTTACACGTTCTGCTTATACGTACTGTACAAGTGCCCATTAAAAGGAGAAAAAGTTGTTCTCAACTATGAAGTTAGGCAAGCAGGAGGCAGATGCTCAAACTAGTAAAAATTTTTACAAGTAAGCAAGGTCAGACTTTGGTAGATAGGCGGTATTGTCATGAAGTTTATGCGGTTGACAATGCTGTCAATGGATTTTGTTTTGACACTAAAGAACATGGTTCATTTAGGAAAACAAAGACCATCTTTCATGAATTTAAACTCGCTTCCTTGTCTTTGGAGTTGTTTAAGTGCAGATACTTCAGAAAGGTTTAATCCTTTATCTTAGATCTTCAGCTATTAAAAAGCTTCTGTTTGCCAGTTCAAACAATCTCTTGCTTAAATACAGTTTTTCCACTCCTCGGGAATACTGTTCAGTATTGCTGCTTAGTTCTGTGATCCACAGGACCTTTGTTGGAGGTGTTAATCCTTTTTCACATGAGAGACTGAGAAATGTTCTTTCAGAGAAGTGATATATTGCTTTTTTCACATCAAAGGAGCCCAACTTTTTCCTCATTGTGACTTGTAGCAAAGCAAGAGGAAATCTGGAAATATAATAATTTAGTTTGTATGGAACTCAGATGAAGCTTCTTTAGCTTAACAATCCTTTAGCCTCCTGCGCTTTGAAAAGTGACTTTGCTCGAAGAACGCAAGATTAAAAAAGCAAAATAATTAACCGAAAAAGTTTCTTTATCCTTCTGGAAAAGATATGATGCAATATAGTTAAAACAAAGTCCTACGGCTCAGCATAAATCCTCCCTGGAAGGTAGATGTTTATTTGTAAACAGAAGCTTAAGGGCTTTATAGACTAAAGGGACAGTCCCATTCCCAAAGATCTTAGTTTGAAGATGAATATTGAAACAGAGCAAAATATTTGCATTTCAGAACACAACATGATGGCCTCATTTGTTTCTTTCTTCTCCCCATGCACTTCTTTGTTGACAGGTCTGGAAGGAAAGGCTAGCTTTTACAGGCAGTTTGGAAGACGCGTACTTAAAACACGGACTTGCATGAGAAGAGGCTGCGGCGGACAGGCCAGAAGCGGTGCCCCTTGCCAGTACCGTGTTGACACGTGAGCTGGTAGCAAATACGGTGGCGGTGGCAAAGATCTATATTATTACAGAGGCCTACAAAATCTACCTACATATTTAACGCAAGGCTCTTCTGTAACAAAAGGCTACAGCTGGCTTGTGACATTTCGTCTGTCGTATCCCCGACGCTTTCCAATTCTCTTACTCTGTCTCCTTCTGCCCCAGTGACCAAGTATAGCTTTGAAATACAAGTCAATTTGGAATGCAGGAAAAAGCCCATGAAAAAAAGTTGAGAAATGTGTTTGTGCAATCTTTTACTTTGCACATATTTAATTACTTTAAAACTACTACTACAATTCCGCAAAATCAAATCTGATCTTCATGCACTCCTTCTAAAAAATAAAAATATTTCACAGAAAAGATTGATAATACAGAGAGAAATACGCTTTCTCTCCTCCTCACTGAATCAAGGTACTTGTTAGTTTAAGCTCATCATAGGTTTAAATGGCCCTATGATGGGCTTAAAGCTAACATTCACAAATTAAACTTGAAGTGGCAATTGCCTGCATTCAGACGAAGATAAGAGAACAAATTCAGGGCTAATTAAAAATTCTCTCAATGGAAAACATTAAACTGTTAGTATTATGATTTCTGTTTCACAATTGTCTATATTCCTCTGTTATGACTGATCCTTCCCCAATTTGATGTCAGAGAAGGATGATACTAGCTGTATTTTTAAACAAGCTAGCAAAGGAGACTTTCCCTTTCCTTTTTATGCCTTTTCTCCAGTGCTATCATTGCCTGTGATCTAACATTACTGTCAGTATCTGGTTCTTTGCTGTATACTGAAGTTGCAAAACAGTGAACCCCACTGTTCTTGTCAGTATTTTTTTGTCTTGGTATCCAATACACGTATCCTCTCCACTAAGCGCATTTCTCCTTTCTCCCATTTATTGTAACAACTTTTCCCATAATGTACTACAAGCCAGTGAACTGAGAGGTTTACTACCAGGAAGGCTATGTATCCTAGTAGAATGTAATAATTTAGAATACGATCACTCCCCTGATCACAAGAGATTACTATAGACTGATGTACTGGACAGCTAACAAGCACATGCCTGTAAACTCTGTAACACAACTGTTGCAAAATTCCCACTCCTATCTCCAAAACCAAGCTGAAAGGGACATTCGCTATTCTGAATAATTGATGGTTTCAGCTTATTCTTATTATTATAGGTCCAAAGCACAGATACATGGGGGACCAGTCATTCTAACCTGATGCCATGCCAGGCATAATTACGGATGCCCTCAAAGTTACCTACACCATTTAGGATGTTGTTTTTCATTACCATGGGATTTCCACAGGTATTTTACTTTGGAAAAAAAAAATGTTACTAGCTTTCTATGGCTTTGGGGATATTAAAGAAAATGCCACCAGATTCCAAAGAGGTGCATATTAGCTGTTTCTGCATTTGACCATGAACATCAGGGTTCAAAAGTACTCATGAGATGTCCATCCTTCAAGACCTCTTAAACGAGCTTGCTCTAGACTCCGAGATGCCTCACGTGCATTTAGCGGTCTCGAAGGCCCTCTGCTCCCTAAAGCCATACTGCAGCCTGCCTGACACAATCCTGTTTCCTTCCGTCGTTCTTCCACTTCCACCTTTTCTCCTCTGATGGTTCTAGATTTGTGAAGCACCCTTTTCTTGATTTTTGGAGAGGTATGAAAAATCAGTTCCATTCAAATCCTGTTTAGCTATTCCAACAGGTGCACATCAATAGCCCAAACTAGGAGAAAAATCTTACCTGCTTAAATTTTTCATGCAAAAGCCTGAGCATCTTCTTTAATATAATTTGTAGGCTTTTTTTTTTTTTTTTTTTAATTCTGGTAAGAAAATTTGTCCTGCACAGTACTGATTGTATTGTTACATAATAACTTGCAGCTAAAATGCCCCGTGCCACTTATAAGGAGAAAGGACTACTTCGACTAAACTCAAAATACATTAAGAAACGGACTTTGCTCTAAAAGTGGTCACAGGCTTAAAAGTACTACACATCTTCATTGTGTATGAGATAAAACATTATTTGAAAGAGACTCTACATAAAACCTTCCTGAAGGAGAATCTTCCTGGAGAGAAGGAAGGAATAGGGCAGTTGAACCGTTCCAACTGCTCAACTCTTTCTCTTTGCCTCTGAAGCTAAAGATCTTTTCCCTCACTTACCAAAACTATCCTATGGCTCTAGTGCAAGAACTACACTGGATTTTAAAAGAAAAGTCAAGCATGTACTGCTGCTGCTTGACTTTTTTGAAGCCTTCAACAGGTACTGGTTTCCAAATCACTTGGGGACTCGGTGAGAATTGCTTTCTATTTTTAGATCAAAAGCCATCTTGAAAATACAATCAGGAAAAATATTTCAATGCTTATCAGAAGAGTTTCTATTTCTTAATGACAGCAGAAACAATGGAAGGATTTCTTTAGAATATAGAGTTTCAAAAATCAGTTTTATGGGTCTACAGAAAGACACTGTGGAAATAAGGGTAATCTTGGAGAGAGTTGGATGTACTGAGAAAGCTTGCATTGACTGTACTCCATAGAAAACACACAGGAACTTGAGACATGATGATGACATTACGATCTGACATTATGATCAAGTACTGCCTCTTGCACCCATTTCACCTCTCTTGATTGATAGGTTTGCTCTAGGCAGATGTCCTGATCACCAAACCTGGAGGTTACAGAAATGAGGATTACTGTGGCTAGCTCTGCATCTCACAACAGGGATGCAGTCTTTCATTTCAGTTACACACGGTCACCTCATTGCCACTGATGCTTACGTACTTCCATAGCCCCGGAAGGTCTTAAAGGACCTCAAGTTTGACTTCAGGCTACACATGTCAGTAAAGAAGTAAACAGTGGTATGGAGCATTATAAAAATGACTTCTTACTTGTGCCTGGGGTCCATCTGTAAGCAACTGCTCTTCATACTTCTTCCAATCACACAGGCACTGAATACACATGATACATCATACAGATGATTCTGTTTAAACTTCATTTAAGAGAGCTCTAGAGCTGGATACTGATGTGTACTGGTGACATTTGTGGCAGTTTCATCGCTTTTCACTGGCTCAGATCTACATGTGGATGTTGTGTAAGTACCAGCTCTCTGCTGACTGACTCCAGGGCATATCTGCCCACAGAGTTCTCTGGTTCTGCTCCAAGGTCAAACCCAACATTATGCTGCGAGTAGAGTGGGACCATGTCACAAAATGTTGAAATGGACGCTTTCAGGGAGCTCCTCCTACCAAAAAGCGCTCTCTCTTCCATGTGCCTTCTGACAAAGAGAACACTGCTCACAAAAGGCCAGTTTGTTTGCAAGACATCCCTTAGCTAGTATCGTAATTTGATGTATTACTGCAAACTTCATTGACTACAACTAGTTTTAAGTATTAGTGTTTCAAATCTAAACAGCGTCCTCTGTTATTTCCTCAGTTCCCTCCCTCTGCCTTTCACACAGACCTAGTGGATACTTGTGTTACCAGATGTAAGAGGCTGGTGTGCTTTACACTGGATGCTCTGGTTCCAGTTCCTCAGAAATCAAAGCAAGGGAGTAAGAATTTTTTTATTCCAGTAGTTATCAAGATGTACCACATTTGCCCAGTAACAGGAAAGGAGTGTATGTGCTGCAATGGAAAGGATTTGATAACAGCAACTTCTTTGCCTCCCCATCACATCTGACAAGAGACCGAGCAATGTTCTCAAACCAAAATAAGATGTAAAAATATAACAAGATTACAACATTCAGGTAGTAGGTTTAGCACAGCATATACAGTAAGGCAAGAGGTCATGCTGAAAGTACTAAAAATCTAGATTTTTCCAAGTGTACAGACAGACAAAAATGTGTCAAAACTTGTCCCACATTGAGACCAATGGAATCAAAACATGATTTTAAGTCAGTTACAGTCAGATTGTTCTCAGTCACTTCTTTCTTAACACCCCTCCCACACCTCCCAGCCCTCTGAGATTCAGAGAGGATGGTCCGAGTCACCTTTTTTTGCCAGTAAGGTCAAAGGGAGTCCACTGCTTTTTTCAACAGATATGGAAACAGGCTCCTGATTTTCATCTTACTATTAACATTAACACTAGAGAGCTACTTGCCACCACACAGCTTCCTAGTAGGTACCCATTTTCAAGTCTCAATTTGAAGATCTAGAGATGCCCCAGATCACGTCCCAGGTATATTCTCAAAAACATTTTCCCCTTCTTTCTGGACTCTGGTGCACTTCTAGTTGCACTCCTATTTGCTTCCCTTTTACACCGTGGCTTTGAGCTGTCTACCCACAGTGTTGTCTTTAGAGCAATATGTCTGCAGAGATGACTTGCAGACATCCCATTCCATTCCATCCCTGGTCTTTTCTGTCCATTCAGAACAGGCCCTTTCACTCTTTCCTCCAATCTCTCTCTTGATAACCCACTGACAAACCTGTCATCTAAAACCAAATTCACACTTGGAAAAAACCCCCAACCAACCCTCAAACCCCTGTTCTTGTTTAAAATGGGCAACTACAGTATTTTCCAGATTCATAAGTCAACAGAGAGTTGTGTTTGCCAGTTGCTCTCCTCAGTTCCAGAAACATCATTGCTAAATTAGGTGAACTTAACCAAAAAAAGAGATATGGTCTTCTACCACTGCATTCATAAAAGATCTGAACCAATCAATGGAAACATGTATGATGATACTATGTATGTATAGTAGGCGTACCCAGCGTGTGTTTATTTTTATCAAATGTGTAGCTTACCTTTCTGCCCGTGACGACTGCTAAATTTATCACCAATTTCTGGACGTCTAGTTTGCCTCAACAACATTTTTATCAAGAAAGCATCCTCTGCATTTGATGAAATCATTACTTTTTCAATATAAGAATCAGTCGCACCTTTGTAGCTAGGGCAAGAAGACAAAACATGAGTTTTACATCTACGAACCAAACACAAGTTACAAACAAGTATCTGTGTATTGGTAAGCTTCTGGCCAAACTATAGTCTTCATGGAACTTATATATGGGAGGCCAATGGAGCAAAGATTACATATATAAAAAGTCCCAGAGTACGGTATGTTACTGGAAAAGAAAAGGCTTAAGAGATACAGTAGAAACAAAGGGAGAATTAAGCTGAACTTTTAA
This sequence comes from Aviceda cuculoides, assembly GCA_035590195.1. Taxonomy (NCBI): domain Eukaryota; kingdom Metazoa; phylum Chordata; class Aves; order Accipitriformes; family Accipitridae; genus Aviceda; species Aviceda cuculoides. Next base: position 23,916,807 of record JAVJGG010000024.1, on the reverse strand, counting down.
AGAACAACGTGTATTTTTTTGTCATGTGGGCTCTTCTTCATGGAAAAAAGCTTCCTAGTATATTGCAAATTTCTGTATCTTCAGTTAAACAAATGAAAGCCAAATAGAGAGTTATAGCTGAAGAAGGGAGTTTAAGGCATATACCATGAGTATTTAAGAACAAAATTAAGGCATAATATCCTGACTGAAACTATGCATCAGGTGCAGGCGTGGAAATGAACCAAGGGCAGAACATAATATGAGGTACAGACAGAGATGAACTCTAGAGTCCAAGATGCAGGGATTATGGAAGGAGAGGAAAAAGGTAGGCATGACAGAGCAGGAAGGAAATTATTCTGGTATCAGCTTTTTTCTATGTATTGCAGAATAAGGGTAGAGATTTTAATACCTTATGTAGGAGATTATTTTGTCTCATTGTTCAGGTAGCTGAGATGGTCAAACTATGACACCTAAACTGGGAGCCCTGGGTCCATGTCTTTATCTGCCAGGATTACTTCTTTGCTCTTGATAATTACACTGTTGCCTCACTTCTCTATTAATATCTTGTAGGAGTAAACTTAGAGCTTTCTATTGGTTATGAAACACACAGAAGTGCAGCAAAGCTAATTCTGCCTTTCTGATCTGGGTACCAATTGCTTGCCTTGCTCTCTGCTAATTTACCAAACTGTCAAGGCTATTCCTGACGAAACAGTGAAAAACCCTTTATTCTTTCTTTCCCTCTTTCTTTATTTTTACATTTAATGCAAAATTTTCACCTCACACCTCAGAAGCCCTGTCCTGTTCTTTCAGGAAGACAGAGTTCAGAAAAACTCTTTCTGACTGTCCTTTCCCATTCACCGGTGCCTTGGTAAAGGAGGTCTAACTGGAGTGGCCAGAATGAGCTGAGTGTCAGCCTCTGAGACAGGAAGGCCTCCATCCACTGGCCTCCTGCCTGGCAAAGTGAAGGCTGAGCACCAGTCAGCATTGGCCATTTTCTGTGGGAGCTGGTATGGAGGAGATGTGCCCCCTCACTAAATACACACGTGTTCTCTGCCCTCTCCCTCATCCTGCTTCTCTCCTGTTTCTCCATCCCTTCATCCATGAGTGACTCCTCTCCCCTCTACCACTGTCTTAGCTCTCTCCCCAGTTTCTGCTGGGAATCTACTCGGTGATTCCTCTCTGTATGTACATCTTCAGGAGGGTTCCTCCCTCTTCTTTGCAATTCCAGCCTTTCAGAATCTAGGTGTCAAAAGCGAACTTATTAGTGATTAACTGGCTAGGCACTTCTGAAAATAACCTAGGCTCTGAAAAATCCTGTGAAAAATCAAGACCCAGGGAACTGGGTCTATTTTGCAGAGGGTAGTTTGTTCCTTTGACTTTTCTAGAATTGAATATTTTCTCAGATACCTTTCCTCCATGTACCTTCCCCAACAATAAAGTTAGGATGCGACATACGTTACTGGCACATCTTTGTACTGGGGCTGCTGAGGCACACTACTTCCTTCTAGAGGTGTCTGGGTCACAGTTGGCATAGATTTGTTCACAAGGACTTGCTTATTTTCTACTTTTTCACCTGCAAAGAAAAAAAAGCACCATGAAAACATATCTGGCTACCTATGTTAGAAATACATTTTAATCTTTAAAAAAAGGTAAGCTGGAAGACAACGGAAGGAACGTGTCCAGGGAGTATGCCATGTTATTCTATTAAATATTGCATGGTAAGGGAATCATTAAACTAGCTTTTTTTGGTAAACCAAAACAGAACAGCTTGCATGCTGGGTGCACTATGGGAATAGCTATTCAACATACCCTGGGTCTAATGAATACACAAAAGTATCTGAAGTCATCTGCTATAAGTATGGAGAAAATTAACAAGCAACACTGTAACTGACAAATTTTAGAAATGCACACCTAAATTTGGGACATCGCATTATTTCCACAGTGAGTTGTGCAAGACTACTTTCAGCCTCTCTTTCCAATTATTTTTTCCTGTTGCTTCTGGTCTCACACATCAGCTATTTTCCCCTCCATTTCCTTATCCTGCTCTTCACACAGAAAACCACACCAGTAGCATGCCCAATGACACCAGTGCACATCAAGTACCTGCCTCCCACCTCCTCCACAAAATTACACTGAACTTCAGCCTACGTCTCTTCTGTCCACATGAACTATTTCAGCGAGTATTCACCTACAGGCTGAGAACAGCCCTCGTCTGTCAGATAGGATAGTCCTATCTAGCTATCCTAATACTTCAGAAGATTCTTGCCCTTTTTTTTAATTAACTTTGAAAGCTCCATTGTGATGTGTTAAAGAGCAAAAGTGACCCAACTGTGTTGCTCTAATGGAATTAAGTTTAGTGCCTTCAACAGCACCTTTCTTATTAGATCTCAGCAGATCTATTAAGCTGTTTCCTAATTGAAGGATGACAGCATGGGAGGATTCTATCTCAAACTTATTTCCACTGGAAAGTTACACACCTATCCTCATAACTAAATGTATTTGTGTTTATTTTCTTATGGCCCTCCAAACATATTTCTAAAGTGTCAAAACCACAAGGTTTTACTTGCTCAAAAAACTGCATTAACTGACAGCATGCTAGGACACTTTGACACAAAATCAAAATCCTTAAAAACCAATGACAGAACATATGAGACACAAACAGTAAAAAACTACAGTATTAAAAGTTTGGGGATATAGGAATACAAGTTCTAATACTTCAATAGATACACAGTTAAAGATTCACTCTTCCACTTAAAATATAAAGCTCCCTTTTCTCATGTACAAAAAAATCCTCAATGACTGGTACCACACTGCTTTCAGAAACTAACATTTTTTAATTTTCCATACAATACTATCACCTTCAAGGAAAAAAATGTAATTACACTAAGTATAAAACGAGGTGCACAAGAAATATTAACAGAACATTAATTTCTACCTCAGATTATGAACATGCCATGACTGAACATGTAGTTTGACATACCTGGAGAGCAGATACCATCAGCATCTAAAATTTCATGGCGCCAGATTGGTTTTCGGGTAGCTGCATCCAACATCGGACCCATAACTTTATCAAATGTCTGGTTTGTGTAACGCTTCAGTGTACACTTGGCATTCTTGTATACAAGACACCTTCCAAAACCTAAAATGTAACGCAAACTCATCTGCCTAGGAGTTCAAAGATTCTTTATAATACATTATCAGAATAAAACAAGAATGCTGATCCACCTCCTGAGCTACATTTTATTAGTTACATTATTCATTATCTTGAATATGCATAACATTGTACATGGATACCTAGTAACTCACAATTTAAAATATCACATTATGCATGCTACTTTTTTTAGACACTGGACTATGGTCCAATTCTGAAGTTGTGCTAATCTCCTTCTATACCTCTGCACACACACGCACACATCATTTCTCTTACCTTTGGCGGTCCGCAGGGAGATACGACATAGGAGAAGAGACTGTAACAGGATGAGAACAGCACCTCTTCCTTTCGGAAGCTCTAAGAAACCTGAACTTTTACTCATGTTTGTGGTTGACATAAGCTAGCCTACCAGGAAAGTACTGAGGGTTTCATATAATCACCCCATTACTCACTGTTTTTGCAGCTGAAAGAATTCTGAATTGCATATATTATTATAAAACAGGTTTGGTTTGGGTTTTAGACGAGAAAAGTAGCATCTCCGGAATTTCTCTCCAAGCACAGCAACTAGCCACAATACTAAACTCTTTTGTCACACTTAGAATTAGAAACAGCCAAGAGCAAGGCTTTCTAATAATCCTACGTTATTTTAGTTCGTTTGAAAGATGGTTGCAGCCACATACAGTACATCTATATCTTTAGATTATGTCAAGTAAGTCCTGACAAGCACCACAGCTCTCCTGGTAAATGTTACCAGTCTACCAGAAAAGAAAACATTCAGTTTTAAATCATGCCTGTTGTTGGTTTAGAAAAGGAGGCATAAATTAAATGCGGCAGACATTAATGCCAAAGATACATGTCTAGGAATACTGTTATTGCTGCCTAGCAACTAGGAGGAAGGGAGTGTGTGTTGGGGGGAATAAAGTGATGGAAGAATCTGATTTTGGCCACCCGAAACTAAAACCAATTTGATCACACTGCACTATGTCTTCTCTCAAGGGAACTTATTTAGAAAAGAGAAAGACGAGAGAGTAAGTTTTCAGGCAACTCTCCTCCAACCCCCAGCAGCATTAACATAAAGCACTGAAGAATTGTGGAGAGAGCGAAACAGGCTAGACTGGCGCAAACACAGGTTTCACTTGGTTACCTTTTATTTGGTACCTATGTATTTTTCCTTAAAATACACTGCACAGAATTTTATTATTTTTTTTCTTAAGGAGGCAGGTCATTAGTTTATCTCTGAATAAACACTAAATTATTTTGCTTTAGACAATACTATTATTTTCTCTCAGAAAGCAGGCAATACTGCTATTGCTCCCTCAGAGCATCAAAAGTTCACAATGACACAAATTGCCACATGTTCCGTTCCTTTCCCAAATACATTCAGAAGTCTAATTTCATCTATTGCTTTTATTACTGGCGAAAATAATGAGACCCCTCTATTAGTAATAAACAAAGGTTCAGGTAACCATCTCAAAAGCAAGCCCAACAGAACAGATTATCTAATACATTATGCTTTTTGTAAGCTAAATGTTTTCAAAAAGGGACCATTTACACTTTTTTATTTGAGGTCAAAAGTTAGCCATTTTTTCTTATTATATCCATATGCAGAGGTTTATTCACATGTTGGCAACTTCACCACACTATTGCAAGCATGGAATTACAATCACTATTCATGCAGAAAACAAACAAAAGCATTCAAAGCACTTTTGGAAGTCGATTTCTTAATTAGAGATGTACTGTTCATAACCGCAATAAGAGTTATTATAGGACACCACCATGACACAGTAAGTTTATTAAAACATTTATGAGAACACACACTAGAGAAGTGGGAAAGAATTGATGGTTCTTACCTCTATCCAAAGAGGCCTTGTTTAAGACAAGAGCATCTTCGATATCGTAACCACTGTAGCTCATCACAGCGACCGTGGCATTCTGTCCAGCAGGCAGTTTCTCAAAATCTATCAGTTCAATTGTTTTTGTTTTTACCATTGGCTTTTGAGGGTAGGCTAGAAGATACATAAGAGTATCTATCCTGTTTCTTTGATTGTATCCAATGGTACCTGTATGTAAAAGAAAAACAAAAGTGTGTGAACATTAGTGAGTTTCCTGGAAATGTTTTGGCTAAAAAGTTACCAAAATGCAAATTAACTAAAACCACAAACTGAGGAATTTCATCTAATAATAGAAACTCTTTAAGAATAGAAGGGGGGAAAAAAATCTTATGAGACCAAACTAAAACAGTTTCACATTATTATACTTAAATAAAGATGTAAGTGGCTTCTTAATTTAAGCTTCCAGAAATAATTATTTATTTTTTCTTAAACACAGAAAACCTAAGCATCAAGACAAAAAGAGCAACAATAAAAGAAATCGAAGTCAAGTCCTATATGACTGAATGCAAATAAGATTTCTTTTTAATCATGACACTGAATAAAACTACAAGTATGAAGTTTGCTTTTATTGTTCTAATAGCCATAGGGTTGGGTTTTTTTGGAAAGCTGAACTTGTGTTCCATAGACCTAATCCAAAATTTCATGAGGATCAATAGAAAGACTCCCATTGAGTTCAAGAGGAACTGTGGATCAAGCTCTGTGTCTTCCACATCATATTTCCTTCCTTTTCTGGGCAATAATTAGTTCAACAGCAGCCTGTGTTAGAATGTCACAAAGCATGAACAAAGCATACAGTTAGCAGCAGCCAAGACTGATTTACTTTCTGAAATTAGAGGCGTCATTGCTAGAAAGACTACAGTAGAGGTTCACTCACAATATATTTGTCTTTTTACATGAAATTAATTTTAAATTTACGGTTCAGAATTCAATCCTTTGTATAGACCTCCCAGCTTGAGACTGAAATTTTTGGCCCTCTCCCATCAGACTGCCAAAGCGTCTTCTGAAATCTGAGGAAAAAATAATTAACACCCAGCAGGGAAACACAAACCGTTGTGTAGCAGAACAAAAGTTAAGGCAATCGTATGTTATTAGAGTTTGCTGCACCAGGACTATGCTATGATGTCTCTAAGCAATTAAGAAATTATCGTCTGAAAAGTTAAAGTTTTAAAGTTTTAAGTGCTAAATATTCTGCAGTACTTGTGCTTAGGAGGTAAGTCTTTCAAAAACTTTCCATTTTCTCCTGCAATTTCAGAGGCTGGCTGCTTTCAAGGAAAGGTCAAAACAGCCAGTGTATAATGAAGACTTCACACAGCTAGAATATAGTACCGCTGAACACAAATCTGCCCTTAGAGGAGGCCAGCTTCACGTTTTAGATGCATCTACTTGCAATTTCCAAATGCCTGCATTTCAATTAAATTTCTAGAAAATCAAATATCTAAAAGCAGGCAGCATCACGGGCATTTCCAAAGACCTATCCTGTCCTTGGCACTAAGCCCTCTCTAAACCACCTCAGGTCTACCCTTCCCAAGGACGAGAACGGGGAGATAGCTCAACAGATACTGTCTGAAAATAAACAGTTATAACTGGCTCTTACACGCCTGGACTTTCCTTGGTTCTAGGAAGTGGATTTGAAGCCACGGGCACAGCATTTTCAAACGCTGAGGACGATCTGGTAGAGTTAACAGGCTTCACTCCTCTCTTGCTTTTGAACAGTTGCTTTTCTGTCTTTTTCTTGGAGAAGGAAATTAATCATCCCTGAGCGCTATCTTCTGTCCCCAGTAAGTAGCAAGCTGGTAGGGCGTGGATTCATCAACACCGAAGACCTTCCTTGTCACCCCTCGCAAGGACAAGCATCTGAAAGGCCCTACTACTGGTATTCTCTTAGCCTAAATATTAGGCTTCCAAATAAAAAACTTAAGTTTTAGATCATTTTTTCCCTCTGCACCTGGAATGAATAATCTGTGTGCTTTCAGGATAGGTTGTCTGCTGTAGAGCTCATCTTTAAAGTTTCACGGATAAGTACATTTTCCTGTTGTTGAGAGAAATCTTCTCCTGAGTAAGCCACACCAACTTTCATTTTTGAAATGCTTGCAATTTTTTTCTCCTCCGAGATGCTTATGTGCTGTACCTGCTACAGTTCACTGGTTGGGGATGCTAAAATGGGATGAAGTCTGGAGCACCTGATCATAGCTAAACTTGTCCTTTATAGCCCAGTAACAATCTGTTTAGGTCCCCTATGTATCAAGGATTACAGATGACACTTTTACATATTTCAGGTAATGCAAATTATTTCTCTCTCAGATGCTTCACATATTTCAAAGTTGGCATTTTTATCAGAGGTGCAGATGAGCCTAACGGAACTGTTACTGTTTGTATCAGACCAGGAGCCATCAGCAACTGACATTACTGAGATTTTGAGCCTCAGTAATAAACTGTATTCAGGCAATTCTTCAGGAATGCTGAAGAATATGATAGAGCTTGAATACTGCATCATATCAGGTGAAAAACATATACAGATAAATCAACTGTGGATATCCTAGCAGGCAAGAAACTGGTTAGAGAACAATTCAAGAGCACAAGTGAAATAAATTAGCCAAAAAGCATACCGTACATCAGCAATATTTGTCCTAATTGCTATGATTTAATAGCTATATAAATAACGCCTTCTTTAGACTGGTCTAATAAACCACAGCCTTAAACCACAATCTGCTTATTAAAATTAAGAATCAGCTCTCTTCTTTTGAGGACTGGTATGTTGGGACAAGACCTCTGTGTGGGCGTTGAAATGAAGGAAGCCACTAGCTTTATTTCTGTTTTCTTTCTGAAAGAACAGAGCCCTTGTTTGCTTCAGCCAAACAGCCAAGCAAAAGTAAAGTATAATTAAAGTTCACCATAACAAACACTGCTTACAATGACCCACATTTATAATTATCCTAACAGCAAGAACCAATTTTTTTCATTGGTAATTAGCCCTGTTTAAAGTAAAACACACAAGGTTGACCTGGATACAACAAAGATAATTTTCTTGCTTTTCTCAGTGCACGTGTGCATTCTTTCCTTTTTTCCATTTCCTGACAAGTTTTTTTTTTTTCTTTTAAAGTACCATTTGATCATTCTTCAGTGTGAAGTAATCACTACAAAAATGCTATCTATTGATACTTAGCTTAAATGGGATACTGTTATTCTGATGCAGAAAGTTTTGAGAACTCACCAGAACAAACAGCCAGCTAAAAGAAGTGTTTATCCAGTTCTCTGGTTTATTACTTACAGCAACATTAAACTACAGTCAAAACTAATCTGCTGAAGATATGACCCAAAAGGGCTATTATTGCACATGCCAAGAAAAGAACTGCTGCACTTCTGTATTTCTCCTGATTTCACCACGGATTTTCTACTATTCTGTCCTTTTATATGAGCACAAACCAACAGAGAAAGGAGTACAGATTTTAAACGCTGCACTGAACCTTGTGGAGGGGGCTCCAACTCGGCTCAGAGAGATTGCCACAGGACATGCATTAAGTGATCTGCATGTTCAGCATTCGAAATATTCTTTTCACCGTAGAAAGATTAAGAAGTCAGTTAAAAGATACAGGTAAACTGGGGGAAGCAGTCTGGCTCATTTCTGCCTCAGCACTTCTGTGCCTGCTACCAGGGAGAGAAGAGCTGGCAAAAAGAGACTGTGTCACCGAAAAGCTGGCAAAAAGAGACTGTGTCACCGAAAAGCTGGCAAAAAGAGACTGTGTCACCGAGCACAGGCGCTGCTCCGCAAAGAGCAGTGGCAGAACTGAGCCTGCGCCTCAAAGCACCCGGGTCCAGCTGTGATGACCAGCGATAGCCACTTTTGCTTCGACATTTGTTTTGATTCTCTGCCAATAGGCTAGCCATACAAAATTTGGGAGCGCTTTTAGATCGCAGCCCACCAACAAGCCTTTCACAACTGTCAAAAAGCAACAACCCCCAGCGTTTAGTTCCTTGAAGCACGTTTGTCTTCTCAACTCAATTTTAACACGTTCAACTGGTTATAGCACAAGGCAAAGCAGTATATAAAGGGCTTTGCTATTTCACAGAAGCAAAGCAGAATGTCCGTGATACAGTAAGAAGGGGGTTTTTTGTAATATCAAAGAAGTTGCTTCAACATAAACCTCTGCAACAAAGCTCTCACCCACCTACCACCCTCCCCTCAAATACTTTCTGCTCTTTCGCAGGTTAAAGTAATAATTAACGCCCAAACCCTCCTTTCCTTACTTCAAGACTTGCGTTATGACATTTGGGTTGAAACTGCAGTGCACAGTTGGGCTGTGAGAGTGTACAGCTTGCTTTGTGTACCCACACTGCCACTTTCACAGATGCGCATGTACACATGCAATATGGTGGATTACTGGCAGGAAAATGTGTATGTTTTCATTTCTTACATTAGGCTTTTATACAAGACTTCACAGTCAGAGGTACAGTGTGTAAAACTGATTCTCTATGTCTTAATGGAACTGAAAAGCTCCATTTAATATTATTTTTCTAATTGTAGGAGCCTTTGATCCTCTTAAATGTTAATTTAGCAATACATGGAGTGCAAACAGTACAGACTCTTGCATTTTAATCTTAAATACTTCTCAGATTTTAAGCTACGACTGTTAACTTTGCACTGAAATGTCAACATTCAACTGAGGTCCTTGTAGCTGCTGTTGTATTTGCCATCTAATCAGAACTTCCCCACAGTGTTACAGTTCAACCTGCAACATATGGTAAATCATCTATGCCAAAAGGGAAGGGAAGAGGGACTTCATTTCAATTTAATTTCACTGAAATCCAGTTTGCTCACTAAGCGCAGCCCTAGTCCTCCAACAAGATGTCTCATTCTGCCCACGAAAGGGAGATATTTCTCAGGACATTTAATGTTATCCTGCAGAAACATTAACACTTTAATACCTAACACTCGTCAGGGATACTGGATTACAGACCCCACTGCAAACTCTGATGTCCACCCTCCATCTACTTGTGCTTTCACACCTTTCCCTAGCTTGATAGTGCTCAAAAAAGAGCAAAGACTGCCCAAAGCTGCCAGCACAGCCCTGTGACGTGGTCAGAGGGGGTCGGTGTGAAGGGGCACAAGGCTCTCCTTTCCCAGTCCGAGCCCCGGGGCTCCCCCCTTGCCCAGGGTCTTGACAGCGGAGGGAGCGACACAGTGGACTTGGACATGAGACTTTCCACGTGGCAATGTTGGACCAGGAGCTGCTCTGCAATTTCAGGATGGGGAAAGAAAGCAACAAGGGTGGATGGTCAGTTAAAGGTGGGGGTTTGAAGCACTACATACCACATCTCTTCATAAATACGAACAGAAAAAAGTATGTGTAATGTTTCAGGAATATCCTCTAGGTCTCATTTGGTCAATACATGCAGAGAAAAATCTCTTCTGCCCCTACATCTTGCCACTTACGGTGGCTTTTTTTTAAGCAGTTATTACAAAAAGCTTCAGGTGTTTGCAGATACTTCAGCCAGGGCAAAATATAGCTCAGATCATGTGCCAACTTTTAAAATGTACTTTTATCTAGCTGCTTATTCTTTGAGTCAGGTGTTTTGTCATAACAAACCGAAACAAAGGCTTTTTTTATTGCTCAAGATATTCAATGGCTTTTGTGTTCCTAGCGTCAGCAGGAACGTCAGAGGATTGTATCCAAGGAGCTAAATGTGCAAGACCTAGGGTCAAAGCAGCTGAATACACCAACCTCAGAAAACACAGACAATGAATTGCAAATGACACTCAAAACAAAACGAGAAAAAAACCTTCACACAGAAAACTACAAAAGAACTCCACAGATACTGAATTGGCTTTCTGTACACACTGATCCTGCTTAACTGTGTGTGGTAACTAACCAAACCTTCTGAGACTAATAGTCATAAAATAGAGACTCAGGGGTGGGGGAAAGATAATGGGATGGGGGAGAACTGTAAGGAAAAGATTGCATCGCTCTTTTTTTTTTTTTTTAAAAGGAGGACATGCATCTGTTGCTATTTTCTGCTGTTTTGGTGCACTGAAGATGACAGTTCAGCGCAAGGCTGTTACTTTGCTATTAATTCTGCTGGAGAAGTCTCACAAAAGGTGCAGTGTTTCAGTTTCGAACGCACAGCACAAAACAAATGGTTTAGTAAACCTAACAGAAGTGGCAGTTTTTCATGACGCAGAGTTGTTCTACTGCAGCTCTCATCTTGCAAGCAAGCCATCAATACAAGACATAAAACTGGCACGTAGAGCACAAGTCTGAATACAGCTGTCTGAACTGATGTACCACTGGTCAGGTTCTTCTTGGGACGCACTCTGGCTTTACCACGGGCCATATGACTTGGATGCTTTAATGCTAGTTTAGCTGTGTATTAAAGGGAGGATTAGAACTCACCTAGTGTCAATTACCCACAACGGCAAATTTACAAAATGGTTGGTTTTTAATGACCACCGATCACATTTGTAAAAAAGAATTATTAAAGTGCTCAGGAAATTAATTTTATTTCGGTCGTTTTGCCGAGAGGCCATTACTCGCCTTCTTCATCCAAAACGGAAAAAGCCCAAAATCTAAACTATGGCTGCAGGAAGTATTCAAGTAACTAAGCACTCTGTTTCACATTTTGATTCCTCTTATTCTCTAATGTCAATGTAACTATTTATTTATTTATTTTTAGGGCACCTACTCAACTATTCAGGGAAATTCTCCTCTCTCTGTGCTCTGTCCCTCTTTGTGAGAACTCTTTTTAACTCTTTTTGTCTGGAAACCCACAGCACATCATAGCATAAAGAGGAAAAAAAAAACCCACCACTCTGCCAATCCTGCAGCTACACTGGAAACTTGAAAGTCATGACAATTATAAAAAAAACCCAAAACCACAAAAAAGCAATAGTGCCCCAGTTTCTCCAATTTTTCTTTTAAGTATAAAGACCTGCAGATATGGTCTCCATTAAGTAAAACTGACCGATATTTTTTTCCTTTTAATTTTTCCAACTTGCAGAGGTAAATTCTTTCTTGCTCAAAGCTAAAGAAGTGCTCATTTCCTCTTCCTACAAAGCTTTTACGTGAACTAGGAAAGAAAGAATTTCTCTGTTTTGTCACTTCTCTACATAGCTTCAAAAACTATGTAACACTCCAAAAAGGAACAAAAAAAGTCTTACCCATTGCTTGTTTCCCCATGGCACACTGATAAGTGTTTCTCGGGGACTGGTTGTGGTGAGGATATGGAATCAGCCCAGCACAGACACCAAGAAGTGTGAAAGGCTCAATCTCCAAATGCGTTGTATCTCTTAAAAGAAAGAGTAACAATTATAACAGCCTTGTGAACAAACTTCTTAACCAGCATTTATTTAGATTAGTAGTATCTCATAATACTTCAATTCAATTCTGTTCAGGAAAATGTAAGTCAGTAGGACCTCAAAATATGGATTCACTATGGGATTTTTATTTTTTGTTTGAAAGAAAAAAATCCACAACAACTTTCTTTTGGCTTTAAGTGTTTCCACATGAAAAGAAATGAAGGAGAAATAAATGAGGGTTTATGAATTTCCATCATGGAGAAAAAGCCTCCAGATAACGACAACCTGAGGAAGCTCAGCAAGACAATAAAACATCAGTTTATATAGTAAGACGCAAAATGCCTTAAGGAATGTCTTCTCATGTAGAGAGAGACTTCCACATCAAATTACCAATCTCAGAGATCTAGAAATCCACTGCGGAGGTGGAGGAAGGAAGAGCAAGACAGATTCAGGTACTGAAAAAAATAAAAGCATAATTTTAGTTTTCTAAGGTCATTTATATAGTATCAGTTAGAGGGGAAACATCTGTGTCCAAACCAGATCCAGTGCCATGGGTAATACGGCATAATGAAACACTATTCGAAAAGCTCTGCAAATATGTTGGAAGTGATTATGTTGTTAAAAGGCAATTCTGATGAGAAGTAAAAAGACAGGGACAAGGAGTAAAGATTGAGAGATAACAAAATTTGTTCTACCTGGCATGAGCTTCAGAGGAGAAAATCCATGCTCAATAAAGACAATTAAATCATAGTGTGCATTGGGATGCAAGTGGAGTGACTAATAACTAAGGATGAAATGTACAATAAAGCCTGGCTGGAGCAGAACTGCTTTTTAAAAATCAAGATAAGTAACTAGGAAATGGGGAATTTTGAAATAAAGATAATTATAACTAAACCTATCCAAAGCATATCTTCCATAATGTTCTGGAGTTATTACACAGGGCCTGGTTTTAGGCACACATTGCTTCTCCCACACACACCTAAACCCACTGCATTCTGAAAATCGATCTTTAATGTTTGACTTCTCTTGGAAGTCTTTTGGAAAACTTCTTTTAATTAGTTAAATTAATGTGATTACTAAACTTTAAGACCTTGCAAAGGAAATGACTGGAAAAATCTTTATTATGACAACACTTAAAAGAGAGTAAAGCCTCACAAGCTCAAAAAGGCTGAACAATTACCCACAAGTACATACAGACTGAAGACAAGGACCATGAAGAACTTACATAAATAATGTATGTACTACTGGAAAAAATGAAATCTGAAAAAAATCTGGAAACCCTGAGAAGCAAGCCTAATGAAATTATCTATCAGTCCCAGAAATCTTTATAAATCACAAATATGCCTGATAACCCAAAAATCACCTGCTGGCCAGAGGAGGATAGCCACTATTTTTCTCCACTTGATAAAAAGCAGCTATGTTAATTGAAGCCTGTCCTAAGAAAATATGAATGGTAGAATCCCAACTGCAGTCAAGTAAATGCAAAATGGTCTCAAAAGCCAGTAGCAAACTTAAAGCAGAGACTGCTCCCCCATTCTGTAGAACTTCACAGAACTGCTGATCCTTCTCAAACAATAAAACAAGAGACTTAAGACCTACTGATAGTGAAGTTAGCGAATTTCTTCAGAAGGTACTAGTGCATGGAACTACATATACATTTTCAGATAGAGTATTTAACAAAAGTATTTTTCCATTGAGGTCAATCCTGTTTCAACCAAAGAAGATGCAAATTATGTGGATCCTAGTATCTTATGAAGTATTCCACGGTGCTAATGAGAGACCTTCACACTTTACAGACCAGTTCAATTTCTGCAAGTCAAAATGCTACTGGCAGAAATGGGCCCAAGAAAGGAAGGCAACCTCTTGAGTTTGAAAATCAGAGTTACAAATGGGTAAGGAAGAAACTGAACGCATTAAATAGAGTCAAATCCTCCAAAGAAAAAACCCCTAATTGGATTGGAAAGGTAAAGAGAGAATACCGTAGCTAAAAGAAGCCTACATTACAAAAGCAGGAATGTTAATGGGATGGTTCACAATAGTGGATTGTATCAGTTGTATTACCAGAACAAGTTGTACCAACATGGTCGCACCAGTTAAAATGCAAGGTGATCAGGTGGGGGAAGGGGGCACACAAATCAGGGTGTAGGGAGTATCAGTACTAAACACAAGGAGCAACGTGCTCAAACAGTGCAAGCTCAGATACCTACGGCACTATGGGCTACGAGCATTGAAGCTAAACTCAAAACAAGTTGATGGACAACACAAAAATCTTCCAAACTTTTTGTCAGTTATTGTGGAGTCATTTCCTCACACTAGTCCATTGGAAGTGCACTGTCTCCTCCTATTTTTGACTAAACAGTGATATCACATGATACGCCCCCATTCACCTTCCCAGCTGAGTCAGGTGTCCTGTAACTTAAACTTTTCAGCTCGGGTGCTTTGTGGAAGTGATTTAATTTTGGCACAAATGACAGCAATTCCGTGTGCTCATCTTTGCTCATGTATACAGAAGCCAGCCGAGAGCATGTGAGAGTAATTTCTTAAAGTGATAAAGTCTTCAAAAGCCTGGGCAGGAGCAATACAATTTAATTAGCAGAGTTAATGTATTTCATCTGGCAAAGGTTAAAGATAACTGAAGGTCTTGTCCAGCTCCACTGAAATCAATGATTTATTTCTATTGGCTTCCACGAGTACCTCATCAGGACAGAACATTTAGAAAATGCATTTTCTGCATAAATCTACTGATCAAACACTTCCTGGAGGTAACTTCTAATATCTTAAATGCAGTCTTCAGTTGACAGGATATTGTCAGAGAAACATTAAA
This sequence comes from Aviceda cuculoides, assembly GCA_035590195.1. Taxonomy (NCBI): domain Eukaryota; kingdom Metazoa; phylum Chordata; class Aves; order Accipitriformes; family Accipitridae; genus Aviceda; species Aviceda cuculoides. Next base: position 23,901,670 of record JAVJGG010000024.1, on the reverse strand, counting down.
AAAGGTAAAAAGATAGGAGGATTTAAAAATTTAAAAGAACCCTTCCTTAATGTGGGCTCTTTAATCACAGTCACAAGAGAAAGGGAAAAAAACAAAGCACCAGGTCCTTCCTATATGTAGAAAACACAACAAATCTGGAAATCTTTCTAAATGAAAATCACATACCAGGAATGGGTTTTACATATGTGGTAAAGAATAAACAGAATGATACAGACATTTTTATCAGGGCCTATCAGGCATTTAATGCAAGCTGGCTGGCCAGAGTCCCTCTACAGCCATAAGAGAGAGAGATTTTTCCAAATGACAATCATGGCATGCTAAGATCATCATTTAACGTGTGGAACCATTTGCCTTCTGGATTCCTATTGTATAAAATGAGCAGCCCAATGATTAGAACAAAAAAAAAGCCACATCCAGAGAAACAAAGGACGTATCTTTAAATATTTCATATTTTTGAGGGCTAGAAGCAGGAACAGATCTCCCAAAACCCAAAAGCTAAACCATTTTTTTTAACTATCCCACAGATAATTTAGGATGTATGTAAACAGATTTCTTTCTCTAGCTTTCATCTGGAGTTGTTTCAACCACTAGCAAAGGAGCAGTGTGAATGTGTGAAAACAGTAACGTTATTAATATGCTTGCATTTCAGAGAGTCACCCACTGTACTAGTGTTTAGTCTGAATGCATACTTACTTATTAATTGTGTGTTCATATAGTGCAATGTTACAGTCATTTTCTTCATTCACATCCAAATACTCTACAAGGCCTTCATGCAAGAAGTCTTCAAAATTCCTACAGTTAAGTTAAAAAAATTACACTAGAAGTACTGCCTTTTCTTATATTTCTGCAAAAATAAAACTACATAATACATATACTAAAGGAATGTAATGTGTAGAAGTTAAGCTAGAGGAATACTTTTACATGAAAAGTTCTGTGTATTTTACATATTTAAAGAAAACTGTATTTTTTTAAATTAATCCCCCACTCACTGCTTCACACAGTCTGACTGACCACTGTTACTTATTTGAACAACTAAATAAAATCTTCCTGTATGTACTCATCATCCCTAAAAATGTACGCAAATATAAGGGTAAACTAGTAAGTTTTTGTGATGGTTTTGCGAAATTTAGTTAAAGTTAAATTTAAATGCTTTTAAATGCTTTTGTGTGTGTTTTTTAAACACCCAAACTAAGAATTTACGAGGAGTTTCAAAACTAATTCTGAGTGTGCCTAGTTTAGGGTGGTAAAGTTGATATTCCTTTGAAGTGTTTGATTTTTTGATCACGAGAAGGATGATACTGCCTCAGGCCTTCCACTTGTAGAAAGATGAGGCTGTGAGATTTATTTATTCTGTATAATCATCAAATTTCATAGCAGTAACAAATTAAGACCACCAGACTTAATTTGGCTTTAAACAGAAAACCTCCAATACACCAATTATTGATTTATATAGGAGAGTAGACTTCTCCTCTACATAGCTAACCCCAAGATTGTGAAATACTGCCTGACTGAAGTACTTCCACACAGTGAGGATGAATATGGTCTACTAGAATTGTGTACCTGTATCCCTGAGCCAGTTCTTCCATATGCTTGTTTGTAACCGCAGGTTTTTGCTTCTTGACAATTATGTAGGGTCTACAATTTAAAAAAAAAAAAAAAAATTATCATAGCAAATGCTTAGGCAGGTAACTTAATTTATATTTACAACAAGAACCCTGCCTACGCACAACCTATTTTATAAACCACTTTTAAAATTTGTCCACCTTTAACTGATACAGCCACATAAATATAATCAGTAATTATTCAGACCTTGGTGTGATAACAGAGATATCCTGAACTGACATATTGTCTATGAAGTACCCAAAAAGCGTACAAGAAAAATTAAGATTTCAATTTTGAGGAGGAAGCCTTCCCCCCATGTCCCCCAAATCTTTAAACTAACACTTTATAAGTTTTACCTACACATTTTGTTGATGGCTTTAAAAGATTTCAGCTTTCCCAATCTACAAAGGACAGCATTAAGTTCTATGTGTACTGCAGGGACTTCATACAACTGAGCGAACAGTTTGTGCTCAAGTGTCCACATGCAAGAATGTTACTGTTACTTACATGGTGTAAAGTACGGGCATTTACTATGGGTGACCTCAGATGAATCCATAAATTTCAACGGCACATGGATCTCTGAAGGCTTCCTTACCACAAGAAAACACTGACACAAAGGATGGCATGCGAGAATGAAACGTCAAGGGCTGTTGCTATTTGGACAAGTTGCTCTTATAAAAAGCAGCAAATAGCTACAAGATACTTGTGGGGTCCACTCTGAAGCCTAAATAACTGTTTGAAGACTAATGAGCACTTTTAAATAGGTTAATAGGGGTATCTGAACAATTGCAGGGTGGGGGGTGCCACAAAGCAAACTCGGTAAACTCCTGGAAATCCACGATTTCACTTGTCTTCATTTTACAAATCGGAAGTCTTGCTGCATCTCCAAACTTGCAGAATGGCCGATACTAGTCCTGACTGCAAAAGTGATTTCTCTGCCACTGAATATGCCCCTACTCTGGATCTCTTGACCAGGTATGATTAACTGATGGTCTGTACATGTACTATTTTGGAGCCTCTAGCGTCCCTCAAACTGCATTCAACATGCTCTGAGATTCAGTTAATGAATCAGGTAGAATGCCAACTGTAGTTGTGACTGCTGCTTCTTTAAATTACACACAAAACACACACACAGCTAGCCAATGCTAAAAAATGCATATATTTCTTAACTCATTCTGCCTCTCCCAATCTCTGCTTTGTTCATCCTTTATGCCTTGTTCTTTAGCCTAATCACTTGGGCCCAGAGACGTTTTACTTGTAAATAACCTAGCACAGTGCTCCCATAATCTGACTGAAGTCTCTAGTCTCTACTATAAACCAACCTGATTTTCTGTCTCAAAATACTGTTATGTTCCACCCATTCTCATTTTAGCCACACAATTCTTTTTTGCTTTCCTCTGTGATATGACTGTTATTCAGGCACTCTTTCTGTCTAACAAGGAGCATAAGCACCTCAAGGTGGAGACCTACCTTATAGGTTTCTTGAATTCCCTACCTACTTAAGGGTAAGCAACGAAATAAACCAAAATTGTGAGACATACTTTTTGGTATTATAGCAAACAGGTATACACGCCTGAGGAAGTTTTGCACCAGAAGTAAAGGCCCTTGAAGACAAAAAGTAGCTTCTCATTCTAAAATGTGATATCACACCCATGGGATATCAGGTGAGTGTCTGCTTCTTTCTCGTTTCACAGGAAGTAAAACATCCCTCCAAGGACACTGGACACTGCTAGAGTTGCCAATCAGGTTGATTTTGATCTGTCTGTTCTGAATGAGGGCTGTTTAAGGAGAAAAGAGATGCTCAGGTCCTACTGAATTTGCTTAAATCTGTACTCATTAAAGTCTCAGCCCAGTGTATTTACAGTGGATAAAACAGTGTTTATACTAAGTTCACTAGTGAGATAGCTCTGACGAGACATTTACCTGCACAATCTCCCTCCATCAGAGGAAATGTAGACACATCTGTCAGAAAGATTTGTAGAGATGGAAACAAATTCATTGATATAACCCGCTCGACGCATTATCCGAAACGTGTTCACTAATTTCTGATGATCACGTATGACACCGAGGATGTTACCTATTCAGAAAGAGTTCAGAAAGTGCATTCTTGCATTTTCACTTCAGAAAGTACATTCTTTGCATATCCAAAACCTGACTTACAAATTCTGATCATGTCTAGCATGCACAGAAGTACTTCCTGCTCTTGCAAATAATAAGAGTTGTCATAAAATTTCCTTCTTCTGACATGAATAAGAATTGGCTCTTTTTCTCTTAGTAAACAAAAAACCCTGTCAGAATTTTACAGGTCATCTATCTGTTTGCCTCCATATAGCTTCAGAAACCAAATGGCATCCTTCATCCAGCTTTCTTCAAGTATGTTTCTGCTCAGGTGCTCATTCACCAATTAGTGTACAAGCAAACAACATTTCTGAAGCCTGCAATTTCACCTGTACTGAAATGGATCCAAGGTTTCCAAGAACAGACCAAGGAACTGTCCTGCTGCCCTGTCAAAAAGTTTATAAAAGACCTGATATTTTTGATACACGTGATCACTCACAAGAGCACCCGAATTCCTCCAGGAACTCAGCTCAACAAGCTATTGCTATCTTAGCAGGGCACTTTAGCACATACTGAAGTATTCTGATGCATGATGAACAAACAAGAGAGTAAAATTCATTTAAAGAGTCAAGTGACCAAAATCATCTTTATATATAAAATAAAAACAAATATGGTGTCATTTTAAACAAAACTTTAAAGGATGAGATAAAGCATGATAGTTTAGGGAGTTTATAAGACAATACAAAGGTCTTCCTAGCTTAAAGGATTTGTACTTAACAGATTAGCTGCCCTTTTAGGTCACAAGTTTAAATCAGAATCAAGTCAGCCATCCACCAGCCTCAATTTTTTTTATGGATTAAACTCACAAACTAGTAGATCGAACAGTAAATTGTTTTGCCTCACTTAGTACTAGATCATCTACATTTGGAAACATAACTATCTTGTTCCATACCACCAATTGAGCTTGTGAAGGAAGAGTCCAATATTTCTGCTCTGCACTCCCCTTTGGGCCATAAAAAGACAGAAAAAAGAGTGCATGTAGTTTCACTGAACCTTATCCTTAACATACTGGTACAGAAAAGCAGAGCAAAGGAATGAAGTTTGGTCAAGTGCTGTTTTTATATTACTGGGAAAAGGCAGAATTGAAGAACAACTGCTGTTTAATTCAAAGGTAAATGGAGAACTATTCACAGTGACAGATATTAAATACTAGTCCCTGGAAGTGGATGCTGTTGACAAAAGGCTATTTTTAAATCACAGCTGTAGTTTTTAAAAGTCACTATTCTGAAATCTGGTATCATAGTACCTGTTGATTTAGAAATGCTAAAAGATCAGTTGTAAAAGGAACATAAGCATGTAGATGCAAAGCACATATGCTGAATCATCCCTTTAACAAAGAAAAGAGGCCTGTTTTCCAAGGTCTAATTTCTTCTAATAATTCACAAAGCAAGTTGCCCTTTAAAAGGTAGTTTTAAAGAGAACAGCATTGCTAAACTGTAAACAACTGATGTTTGCTTTCTGTTTTTAAAGGCACTTGCATGAATATATATATATAAAAGAATACATAAAGATTACTGTAAAATTAAATACTTCCTGTGAATGAAGCTTTGAATTTGTAAATTGAAGTTATTACAAATTTAGCAGTGTTAGTCTCTTAAAAGTACTTTATGAACAGCACCTCATTTGGTGAATGCCTGAAAAACAAACAAATCTGTAACAGATTATACATATTTTTGTGCCTATTTATGCAAATGTGCTTAAAAACAGTACTGAAATTTGAAAAAGCTTCAATTTCCCAGCTATACACATCTGCAGTCAGAGTTCTGAGAACACAACTTCAGACAACTAAGTGCCATTATCTGGCCTGTCTACACTGCCTAACGCTACCAAAATATTTACAGATTAAATTATCTACACGTGGAAAATGGAATCTGTGCTTGACTGTGCTCCAAAAATTGTTGGAGGGTTTCCGAAGCCTAACTCTCCATCAGCAATAAATCAGTCAAGACTGCTGAAAAGTTACATACCATTAAGGAAAACAAGGAACACATTTGGGTATGAAAGTTCTTCACCACAGAGCAAGTTGACGTCTTCAACTCCAAGATTACTGGCTAATTTAATAATTGGGCCATCTTCCATATCTGTAGTAATGTGAGTCATGAGGGCAAGGTTTTTAACCAAACCACAAGCCTAAAATAAAAAAATACATCTTTTATCCATTTCATTCCAAAGTATTAATATTATACATACTTTTTTCTTCCAAACCATGCTTATGAACACCACCAACAAAATCAAAGAAATGAAGCAAATTAACTACACTGAAAATTAGGAGGGAGAAAGGAAGAACTTTCTGTATCACACTGAAATGTAATGTTTTAGCATTTATAAACTAATAAAAAATATAGGCGATGAAGTTGTAGTTCTTAAGTTATCCAACCACGTATAATGCTGTATTTCTCTCTTCAAAGCAATACCTACTTAGAAACATAATGTAAATATTAAATCAGTCTATTTATCAATTTGCCAGATATCCTATATGTTCTAACACAAACTTTAACATTTTAAAACAAAAAATATCCAAGTATCTTATACAGTGCAATTTTATTTCAGCTGCTTAATAAGACTTGCTCATATTGACTACATATTTATGCCAGAAAGTTCAGAATTGCCCCAGTACTTCGTATTTAGGAAAAAAAAAGAAAAAAGGAAAACAAAAAAAAGACTGTCAGCATCAATCATTTGGTTGAAATAGCTGGATGATGTGTTTAAAGTAAAACATACAAAGGTGGTTTTCCTCCTCAAGCTAAATGCTAAAGCTGTTTCTGTAATAACAACAACAATAATAATAATAATAATGATGATGATGTATGTTTCTAGAAAAATTGCAGGTTGATGCTGCAACTTCAAAACAGGACATTCATTACAGAACAAAGGGATAAGAGTTTAGGACTCCTCTCTTTCTGCTCTGATCAAAAGAGAGCAAGTAGCTCTGCTGCAAAAATGGGAGGCCTCATGACATTCTCATACAGCCAAATGATTTCTGAACAGTTTTCAGCCAGTCCATTCAGGTAGGAGACAAGAGTATGTAAATACAGGCAATATAGGATGTAAACAGCTGGGATGTGAGAAGACACACAAGTTGTGGTATCAGGCTGAGGATAATTTATCTCTCCAAAACCCTCCTCATCAGTATTCTTCCTCTGGTGGAGGATCACCTGCTTCAAAATAAACAGTGTCTCCATTCCTCAGGACAAGAAATACTGAAAGCAAAACAGAAGTTCCTCACCTCTCCTTCAGGAGTGTCAGATGGGCAGAGCATCCCCCACTGAGATGGTTGTAGTGACCGAGGACCACTCACTTTCCTTGTCTTTTCAAACTGAGACGAGATTCTAGTCATCATTCCCAGCGCTGATATGTAAGACAAGCGGGACAATACTTGCGTCACACCTTGGCGGTCCATTTTGAATCTCTTCAGAGACCAATTTCCCTGTAGAATAAAATGAACATTTAAAAAAAAGTTATTGCAGTTTATCCCTGTCTCAACACTACATGTTTTTCTTCAGTATCTAGACAGGATGATATCTGAGGAGCACAGCAAATGTTGTCCACTTATATTAAACAACTTTCTAATTACCTATCTGCATATAAACTATTAGTTATAACATACTTGTACTAAGTATTAAAAAAAGTTGAAATAAAAGAACTGCTCTTTCAAATAAGAGGATACTTTTGCTATTTTATATTCAATCACACAAAGGTTCTTCATAATCTGTCCCTCACAGGTAAATCAGTACTGAAATTTAGCTAAACTAAATTATTTTTTGTTCTCCCTTTAGAGATTTTTTCCAGTATTAAAAAAAAAAAAAAAGGTATTTTGAGTGAAATACACTTTTACAATAGATCTGACAAACTTTCAGTTCTGCCTTTTTCGTGATTTGTTATTTTTGTAGGAAACACAGGCATTTATGCTGGAGAAGTCTGACATCAAAGCCATCTGTACCTTCTTGAAGCCTTTTGTTTTTAGAATCCAGATGAAGAAGACTCACTGATGTGTCTTCTCACACAAGAAGGGGAGGGGGGGGGGTTAGGTTTACCCAACTTCTCTGGTAGGAATACACCAAATATGAAATGCAAGATTCATGCACATGTCAGAGGTTTCCTGTTTCAGGACTGTCACGGGCAGTACCACTTGTTTTAATTAGGAGACCAGAGTTCTGAGAATGTTCTAGGACACAATTATGTTTCCATGCCAATCAGATTTAATAATCTCTACTGTAAGATCCTGAAATTTGGTGCTACAGTTTTTGACTTCATGACATCTACTCCAGGTACAGTTCCCAGCACCTGAGTCAGTGGATACAGCAAGTTTCTGTCCTCATTACTAATATTTACCCCAGCTACCGTGTTACTGGTCAGTCCAAATGCAATGAACATCTCAAAGGTAACGCCTTCCAAGGATTGCCTTCTGCTAATTTCTGTAGCCTTTTTGATAAACTCAGCTCACCAATGCTAACAAATAATTTGAAGCTCACTTGCTGTACTATACTGAAATCCTTTTAGAGGGTGATTTGCTTGGCTTCTTTTATACATTAACAGCACAATCCCATTTTGTGATGAACAGCAAGAAACCACCACCCATCTGAATGATTTTGCTATTTGCTTCCACTGGAAAGACTATCAAATAGTCTAACAGAACTTCTCTTTTTAGCTTGTTACAGAAAGTGGGAAGACATAATGCCCAACACTAAGTCAGTCAAAAGAAACCTGTCCACTTGGTCAGCCTCTTGGGAAGGGTTCACTCACTAACCATTTCATTCTTTAAGGACTGGGAGTTATCAGAATAAAAGTGGAAGAATGCAATAAATGAGCAGTTTTTCCTCATGCTAGAAATGACTGCATCTGCAGTCTAAACTAGCATGTGGTTTCTTCTTCACTGCCCAGAAGACTGTGAAATCTCAAAGACTGGAGGAAAGGGGAGGTAAAAACACTGCCTGAAGAAATAATAATAATATGAAAAATTCTTCGTGCGTTAGAAGTGACAGATCGACTCCTTCAAAGTTGTCCAAAAAACCCAAAATGGGGCCAGGACTGTTGTGAGACCATCCCCAGCGGAGAACTTCCTACTGAAAACTCCTGTGAACTGAAAGTTGCTCCCTCAGCAGCATCGGGTGATTCTGCAGACGCTGAAATGTCAATTAGGTCTGTGGCATTACTGCCTGACCTACTCTCTCTTCTGGTATTTTCCCGGGTAAAAAGAAGACCCATGGCAAATATCACTGAACAGCACTGTACTGTTGATGCAGTAGTGCTACGAATTCTTTTGCATGCTACTGGTGTTAATTATGAATCCACTGAGTTATTTCATGCTCTTTGAGACTATCATTGAAGCATTCTGGTGAGATTGGAGATTGTCATTTCCAAGAATGATTTTTATGGTATTTGCTTAATCTCTTGAATAGTATGCACTGGGCATTGTTCCTGAAAAAATTATTTTCAATGCTTAAGAGCAGATGGTGTTTAACTGCTTATGTGGCAGTAAAAAAAAGTCCAAAGATAGTGGAAGAAGGAAGACTTTACAATATGTACTGAATAGTTTGCAGATTTATCTCTGTCAGTCCAAATGGAAAAACTGGCAGCGGCTAGAAGAAAGCACGAGCATTTAGAGAAACAAATCTGTCAATTGTTTTGGTTACGTGCACTGTAGAGATTTAACTACATTTGGGGCACTCATAAAATTAAATAGTGATAAGCTTTAACACTGGGATTTGTAAGTAACAGACTGTTGGTTGTTTTGGATGCAATTTGTGGAGTTAATTCTGTTTACAAGAACTGAAGAAAAACCTCAGTTTCATGCTAGGCAGAAAAGCCCTCTCAAGAGTTCCAAAGATTAAAAATTAAGTTGCACAATTTTTACCAGCTACTAAAATACTTAGACTAATCTAATTTCTTAAAAAATCATGGATTTCAAAGTCATTTACAAGCTAGTAGCTAGATTTCAGGAATCATCTGACAAATTGCTCTTGCAGATGCGTGAGGTAAGAAACAAAGTTAGTAATTGTATTTTTGTTCTTGTCCACAAATTAAAAAACCCATTCTAGCAGAAGGCAGACACAGACTAAAATCTAACCAAGACAAATATTTAAAGGCTTAATTATCGTTTTTTTTTTTCAATAATACTGCTTGTAGCAGTCTTCTCTGTTAAATAGTTCAGTATCATTAGCAGAGAAGTACTAATTTCTGTGCTGTGCTGCAAATTTGCTCATACTAGCAACTTCATATGAATAAAAAGGCACTGCCTGTAAAGAGCTCAAAATTCAGCTCTTTTTTTTTTTTTTTTGGCCTACCTGCCCTCCCCCTGCCCCCCAGCTGTCTTCTGCTCATGATGTTTTCCTGCTGTTTTTCAACCACCTTTTGGACATACGATGTAACCTGACCCTAGCTAAGTCCAGGTAATAAAAAATACCATCAACCACACAGTCAAGTAGAACCTAGAAGACAGCAAGTTGGATAAACACAAACATGATCACTATTTTCAATTTACTTGTTTCTACCATTCCTTCACAAACATTAAATCATCACTTTGAAATAAATGGTGAAATAAAAAGTGGTTTGATGATCAATGATTCTTCAGTGAATTCCAAAAGCCCTGCCCATGACAGAGTTTTGCCATTTTAATCTATAAAGAATGTTAAATAGATTTGCTTTTACGATCAAAGATAGTAAAGTCGTCAGAACAAAATTTACTTATTTCCATCATTCACTATGTTGGAAAAACATTACATACTAGAATGAAAACAAAAATACTTACTGTGGAGATGGCATTGACCATGCCATTGGTAATTTGGTCTTGACGCATGTGCTTCACTACATCAAACTGAGCGGCACGTTGCTTGGGGATTACCTGGTCAGCAATCTTTTTCAGTTCAGAGTTAAATTTTTTGAACAAATCTTCAAATAGAAGAGATAGAAGCTGGAAATACAAACCAATTGGATTAAGGGAAAAATTTCTCCAGGTCTGGGTAAAGGGGCAGAGGGGAAACACACATTTTAATATGTCTACCTTTTATACTTCTTGTCAGTTAAGAAAATCCTCTCTGTTTCTCAAATGATATTTTTCTCACAAGTTTTTTGTCTTGTTAAAGTGAAATGTTAGAGAAATTATTTCATAATAGAAAGCAAATTAAGTAGAAGAATGGTCTAAGCCTATGCATTTATCCCTTTTTCGTTTGCTTTAATCCTTCCTTCACAATATCTTGGCATACCCATCCATCTCTACACTATCCATTTACTGTTTTCCCTAATCTACTACATTATAATCCAGCTGATCTACTTCTTCCTTCCTAGAGTCACAAACTCTTTTAAAGATTTAATACCCTAAATGTACAACCCTGAATTACACACAAGATTGGGAGGCAAGACCAGCCTCTATTCTAATACTGGATGGAATAACTGCAGTAAAGCAGTAAGTGAAGAGTCACTTTGAGATATTCTATTATGAAAAGTGAAAAAGCCTGTTTAAAGTGCCCCTTCCCAGGAGCTACTTAAAATGGAAAGACACCCAATTGACTGTAAGGGGCCCTCAGGGGAAGCAAGTCAGCATCACAGAGTTTGGCAGCGGTGCACAGTTTGCAAGACCAGACTGAAGCACAAAAGGTGCACAGTGACCACTGCTTCTGGACAAGCAGAACTAGAAGAGACTTTTTTAGGGGCCCAGAAGCAACCTCTGCTCTTGACAGCTGGCAAGATGTATCTGAGGTTACATATGCAGCTTCCTCACTCCGATACACTTTTATCCTGCTATTTTCTGCCGATCACAATCTATGGAAAACCAATTACGCCCAGAGAGAGTCCACCTGGTTCAACACCTGCCATCCTTATCTAGAAGTGCTACTATCTGGGAAGTGCAATGCTCTTCTACATTTCTCCCTTAAAAAAAAAAAAAGTCTACAGTTTAAGCAAAGAAGCTGCGTAACAGAGCTGAACTGAAAAATATACCAGCAATACTACTCTTCAAAAGTGCTGCAATTTAAGCCAATTATTTCCTGTACATGGATATTAATTACTTCTAGTTCTTAAAACAGCCATACAAGGAAAAGGCTACCAAAGTTTGTGATCTGACTTTTTTACTCTCCAATCTGCTTTGCTTCTGCAGTTTGCTCAACCTCTCCTTGCAGACACTAGCAGCTTCCCAAAACATTTAAATCTGCATTACATGATACATTTTAAGTGTTCACAATGATTAGTTTTGCAAGCAAGCAGTGTAAATTCTAAAGCCTGGCAGTCCTGTCCTGGGACTCTGTTTTACAGCAGCTCCAAGTGTCAGCAGAACTGAAAATGTGGCAGCTACCAATGCCAGAAATGGTAGTTCCCAGTGTACAAAGCATTGCAGGGCTGAACTTTGGCTACATTGTGTGTAGCCATCACAAGCCAAGACATTCTGGAGTCAGCTGTACAATTTAATTTCTGTATGTGCAGAATTAAACTGAATTTTAACTGTCTCCAACAGACACAGTCCCAGCTTTTCCTCACCTTCTGGAAACAAGGCAGCAAACCACTCATTTCTCTGTCACTGGGATGGGCCACTAGCTTTCATTTGCTTGCCTCTACCTCCATGCCCCAGCTGGGCTAACCAAAGCATTTGGCAAATGACAAATGTAAAGCAGCTAACTAAATTATAAGCTACCCTTTTCACTGGCATCACAAATTCATTTAGGAATAAAAAAATAACACCTGGAAACTCAAGACAGACATCTGATTTGCAATAAAATGCTCCCACTGGCCTTCATGGAGAGCAAGACTGGATTATTTTTGACAGTCTACTCTACAAGACATATGGAACACTTAGTGTTCAGTCACTAAATTGTAAAAGCAGCAATAACACACACTGTATGCTAACCCTTGACAAAAACGGAATCCTATTTCCACTCTGGACATAAGGGTTTTTGCTGAAAACTGGTTAAGTGGGGTTTTTTTTAGAGCTGCCCTTGGCATGAGAGGAAGGTGTTGTAGACCCTCTTTCCTTTCCTGATGCTTGCAGTACCATTAATATTTACAAGGTGATACCCTCTCACTGTGGTCAAAAGAAATCCAGTCCCCTGCAAGTCACCTGCGATGTCACAGCTCATTTAAATCAGATTTCCATCCGAAATAAAAGCATCTTTTATGAAGCATCATATTAGGAAGGAGATCCCACTGGAGTCTCCAAAAACTAGATTATGAGGGCAGTATTGCAAAAGCAGGGAAAAAGTAAAAGAAAGGTATGTGCAGTTTTAAGATGTCTGACAGTCTTGTCAAATAAGAACTAGAGTCTTTTGAAATCAGTCATGGAATACATTTGATCTCAACAGGTTTGAGCAGGACCTAAACATTTAACAGAACATTTAAAAAAATTCACTCAGAAAATGTTTTCATGTTTGATTTCTTGATCATAAAATTGCAAAAAATCTCCTAATTCCACATGCCATAGGGATTATAAAGCCACACCATCCTCCCTCTTCTTTGAACTAATAAAGTAAGTTACACCCCAAGTACACCAACTTGCTACTATGTGCCAGTCTGAAAAGCATCGTACTTTGCTAATTTCACTCACAGACACTCGGTCTGCAAGAGCTCTGACTATCTGGCAAAGCAGAATCTCACAATAACCACATTATTTAGGTCAAGAGCAAGAGATTAAAGAAAAAGGATGGAATGCCAATGATAATATTCAATGGATTTCATAGTTAGTCCAGGGCCTTTCAGCCTGCTTCAGACAGGAGCACTAAAGAGCAAATTATATTTAAGAAAAAAACACCATACTGACAGCTCATCAATTGATTTTCATTGAAAATCCTAAGAAAAATTAATAAAGAAGTTAAGCTGCTGAAATACAGTTTCACCAATTAGCTTAATGTCAGAGAATTCTAATTAGGCGCCTTGAGATTGCTATTTAGCGTTTAAGCCTTTAGAGTGCCAAATTCTCCCTTTCACACAAACTGGTTGCAAAATTAAAGACATTAGGCAGCCTTAATTATATTATCAGAACAGCTGGGATTAGGCAATCTCTGAAGTCAAGGCGGTATTCTTTTGTCACAGGGTAGAAATCCCTTGCTTTCCAGGGTGCCGGATTTTGGTGCTGTTCCATATCTCACCCATACAAAGCAAGCTGCATTAGAAACAAAAAAAAAAAAAAAAAAAAGAGGACAAAGAACAGAGTAATGCTTAGCAAATAATGAACACATTACGGAAAGAGAAAAGGTAGGTGAAAAGATTAAGCCTGAAATCGGTAGGTTTTGCTAACACCTCAGCTGGCACCTGGCCTACCGAGCCTCTAGTGGCAGAAAGACTGAGAGAAAGCTCTGTAAACCAGCTTGGCTAGTGGATACAACTCTGTTATCTAAAGCTAAAGCACATTTCGTACTCTCTTGTCCCATGGGGTGTGAAATTAGCAGCTATTGTTTTCACACATTTTTATAAACACAATGCCTTTTATGTCTTTACATTGTTTAGACCGCTATGTTTTTCTCCTCCCATGGGAATCTTCTCTTTTTTTTTTTTTTTTCTTTATTCAGATTTTAAATCAACAGGATTTTTACTCCAGGAACACACTGGCATTAAAAAAAAAACAACAAACCAACCACCAACCATTTTATCCACACAAACTTCAGCTAAACGCAAACATTTAGAAACTGGCAACCAAATCTCTACACTTTTTAGTCTGTAATTCAATCAAATTAATATTACACTGATAACATGGCAGAGAGGAATTCAAGTGTTCAGCTTGAAATGAGCTTTTAAAGTATCACAAGGGAGCCAGAACTACTCTTAATCAAGTGTTACAACCTCCCCCACTCCCTCGCATAGTTCTCCTTGATGTAGGAAAAATACGCATTGGCTTTGTTATGATGATCCTCTACATTTAAAACCTCTTCCCAGTTAATTTAAAACGACTTTGGTTGTTAACATCAGTGTGAGCAGAGGCCCTTCTCTTACAGCTTGTAGAAAACTTTTTACCTGCTCTACTTTCTGCCTCTAAAAATATTAGGAAATAACAAACTACTCCTTCACTCCAGTTAAATAAGAACAATAAGATGACAAAGCAACAACTGATTTTACTGATTACAGTCACACTTAACCACAGCAACGACGTTACAGCAGAAACCAAATAAACCCATTACAGCTTAAAATATTTGCCGCATTAGAGTATTGTACTAATGTCTTCTTACTACTCCTTACACTTTAGAAACACGTTCTGCTTCAGCACAAGAATAAAAGTTTGATGAACAGTCAACATATTAGTTTGAAGACAGGATTTTTTTCCCCTAACAGGTTAAAAGCTTTTTTTCCTTTGTATTTGTGCTTGGAGTGTGTTCAAGAGTACCATCTTAGTTTCTTCAAAAAACTAGGAAGCAAAGCACACGTTTTTACCCTGAAATGATTGCGTGCTCCATGCGTGTGTTCACGTGTGTGCACGGAGGACAGGGCAGGGTGGGAAGGAGAAGAGGAGTATGAGACAAGAGGCAAGCACACATCTTAAAAAGTACAATAAGATGAGAATTCCCACTGGATATGAAGAAAAAGGAATGGATATTGTTACTTGCGCTGCAACAGAAATCCCAGTGCAAATGATGGGGGGAGCAGAGATGCGTAGTTTCTCCAACCTGGTGAGTTATCTATACTTGCCTGAATTTCTGAAGCATGATCAATAACCAGAGATGATACTGACTGCCAGAACTCCAACTTAAGTTAATACAGAGCCCAACAAAGAAGTCCAATCCTAATCTAACCCAGTTAATCAAACAACCACACATGGCAAGGAAAAATCCATGCCATGGTAAGCAAGAAGTTCCTTCACTTGATAGGGAAATTCCCAATTAGGAGAATGCAGTCTGGCCAACAGCTGTGAACTGCCACCCTCTCTGCAAAAGAATGGTGCCAGCCAGACACCTCAAACCATTCCCTCCTTCACAGCCCTTTGTTACCGCTTCCACCTCCAGTGCCAAAATTCTGCAAGCAGAGAAGTCTACGTAATCCACTTTCATTAGTCGCTCAAGTTAACGTTAAACCACTTACTTCGTTAATTCACGCTACTCTAGAGACTAGAAAGGCAGTTGACAACAAATAAGCAATCTTACGCGCTTCTCCAAATTACAGCAGGCTTGAGTCGCTGTTCTGTGAGTTGCTGCACAAGCTGGGTTCTCCATAGTGGGACAGTCTGGATTTGAGATGCAAGCACCTACTTAGTCCCAGTTTATTCCCAGCTGCTTAGAGGGGGACACCAGAAGATGGATCTTACCGCTGCCTTCTTGGCATTAACAGTGTTATAATGGAACTAGAACTGATGCCATATTTACACTGCTCTGTCCTTTTTTATGGTATAGAGGCAATACATAAGTGAGGATATAATTAGTCTCAAACAGGGAAGCATATCTATGAGTCAACACAGAAAAGCCAACAAAAATAAAATGAGAGGAAAAACACTTCAATTGAGAAGACAGGAATGCTCGCTATTCTGCATCTTTTAAAAGCAGATAGTAACAAAACCCCAAAGAGCACTTCACTCTGAAGTAAAGACTCACCTGCCCTGCCAACTCCAAACGTTTATTTCCATAGTAGTCTCTGTCATCTACTTTATTTTCTCCTTGAGCCAAAATTACTCTGCGCACCATCACTGCTGTGTATATGCACTTGGCACGAAAATTGAATTCCTTCACCTGTGAACAAAACAAAACAAAGAAAAGAAAAACATACTGATGTTTCAGGATCAGTTCCTTACTTCTTATTCAAACACATCCATTTAAATCAATGGGTTATCTGGGCTGACTGAGGTGTTACAAAAAGGATTTGTGCACTTTACCTTCTTAAAAAATGCTAAAAAGTAATAAACATTAGTGACATTGAAACAGATAGTAAATGAAAACAAGTCAGAATAAAGGTATAGGTCATGAGAATAAGGTCCTGAACTAATAGCTGATACTGCCTGACTACGCAGAAAAAATGCATAGTATGGTAAGTAGTTCAATGGTACAGCACTTCATAAACATAAAGATTACTTTCGACTCAATCCAAATCTTCCCCTTTATTTTGAGGATGATTTACTTTATCTCAGCTACAAAGCAATCATTTTTCCCTGCTAACAAAGCTCACACCATAAATAACCACACAAATTTACTCCAGTTTAAAAAAAACCCATTACATACAAGAACGTGGGTCAGAATAGTTGATGCTAGCAGCTCTCGTGCTTCTTCCATCTTTGTTTTCTTTGGGCCTCCCCACATCCTTTGCCTTCGTACTTTGTTTCCAATGTACTTCAATGCCTGTCAAGGCGGGCGATTAAGTTAATATCAGAATTGTAACTTTTGTAACAATTGTATCAGAATTTGTATTGTATATACAAATATACACACACGGATATCTGTATGTATTCCTCAGTCAGTGCAATACCACTAGCCACAGATGATACAAACTCCAAGCAAAGTGAAAAATACCAAACACATAAGTGATGCTAATAAAAAAAAATTCTTGAAAATTGATACAATTGATTTTAATGAAATATACAACAAGTTGTTTATCGTATGTTGATAACATTTGGAATGGGAATTGGTGAAAGAACATGATTACTACAATACTAAAAGAATAGGATTGCAGAGATATAGGAAAAAAGATTACATAAATTCCAAAGATATCTAGTTCATTTAATTTGACTTCTCATCTCCAGTTCTTTTGTGTATTTGCTAAGTTTCATTCAGATATTAAACCATGAGGTTGCATTCACTGTTTAATAGGCACAAACACTACTGTGTGGCATCTACATCTGTCTCCAAGAGTACCTTGCAATAATTAATGGATTCTTACTTTCTTATGAAGTGTCCAAGAAATGGAATCAAGCTGCAGAATTCAGGGTCAGATGAGTCAGAGAAACTACCCAGGTCCACACATGAAGCTCTTGCCTGGAAACGAAGCCATGCCCCCTATGCCAGAGAATTACCCTCTCCACTAGACGACACATTATCCTTTCCATCTGTTACCTTCTTCCCCAAATAGCTCACTTTTTTTTTTCCACTTCATTTGACACTTCTTGCACAGACTAAGTTCTTTATTTCTGTTTCTCTACTTTCCTGGATGCTTCACATTTCTCTGTGTTCCTCCAGCATCACCATTTTACTCTTCTGACTCTGAATTAGGAGGTCTTCATGCTACCTCTAACCCTGAAAAGCCCCAAAAGATGCAAACTAGAAAGACATTCAATTCACAACACTCAACACCACACACGGAAAGGTTCAATACAGTTTACAGTGAAACTGCAGAAGTAAGACTAATCTTCAAAGATTCTTCTAGCAGATTAATATGTACATGATGGAAATGCTGCCAGCAAAATGGCCTGTGTTCTGGCTAATTAAAAAGTGTATGAACTGAAGAGAATTCTGGCAAGTCTTCAGCAGGACGGAGGGTGGCTATTATTGTGGGCTTTACACAAGAAGTTAGACTTGGAGGAGAACATCTACTCATGATGAAATGGTCATGTCCACACCAATGGGGCTTCTGCGAAACGGGGCATGCAATTCCTTTTTGAAAAATGGGAATTGTTCTCAACAAAAAATCCTAATCTTATGGACATCACTACTTGTCACATACACTAAAACATAACCCTGGACTTCTGAAAACAAAGCATTTCTTGACGTTGGGGGTTTTTTTCAGTTAGACAATGAGAGCAAAGTCTCACTTAAAACCCCTCAGCTTAAAATAAACCCCAAAAAACAAACCTCAAAACACAAAGTGTATGTTGATTGCTGACACAGCAAAGTGGTCAATACCCACAGTCTTCAGACTTTTATATGGCCTCTGGCCATGTGAAAAGACACACCTGCATCTGTGTAAAAATCTGAGCTTTTTGGCATTCTTCCAGACTAGGAGCAAATGCAGCCATCACATGTTCCTCTGTGCCAATCATCTGTACAATCTCTTGGTCACTCTCAACACCCATGGCCTAGGAAAAGAAGAAAAGACAGAAATAGTACAGGCTTTATGTTAACTCACTGACATTTGCTTATGCTAATTTGGTATTGTTTGTCTGCGTTACTACTAAGCAAGAGCTAGTTCTTCTCTAAGAAACTGTGCCATCTGGCACTGGCAGCACATATTCTAGCTATGGAAGAACATTTAATGGAAATCTTGATAAGCAGCAGGAACACACACACACTTTCTGGAGAGCCTTTTTTTCTTCACTGACAGGAGTTAAATTCTGTTTTTTCTTAAGAAAAAATTAAATACCAGGTAATAACAACCTTACCTGTGTAACAATGAAAACCAAGTCAGAATCTACACTAAATAAAGGAAGGTGAAATTTCTTAAAAGATTACACATGGTCTCTTACCACAAGCAATTTTGCCAACTCAGTAGACTGTGATGCAGCACGTCCTACTTGAGGAACGTTTACAATTTACCTCCTTTGCAGCTTTCCGCATTTAGAAGATGACTTCACTACAGAATTCCACTTGAAAGCCATTCTATTATTTCACTGATCCTTGGACACCTTGTTAGACTTTATACTGCAGAAAAAGCTTAATAAACTAAGAAAGCGCTTAACAGGTTTAGAAAAATCTCTCTATCAGTAAGTGTTTCAAGGTGGCAGCCAGCAGTGAAGGCCTTTGTGGATTCCAGATGGTGCTAAAGCTCCCCCCCTTCACACATTTGCCTGGAGCTCTGCCACATCAAGAAATGGAATAATCTCACTAAACTTCTCCTGGCTGAGTTATAATATGTTTCTCAGAACTTTGTGAGGAAGTTACGTTTGCATTCGTATTATTCTTCAAACTGCCTGCCACAAAGACCATTGTAAATAATGGCCTAGTTCTCTGGTTCTCATTAAAAACTGGCAGCGTCCCAAAAAGTCACATTTTCCTCAAAAATGCACAAATACCTTCCCTTCTTATTGCCTTCATTGGGTGTCACTTTGCTTAACACCTAGCTAACGCTATCCCCTTGCAAAACTGTTGCTATAATTGTGAAGCATCCAGCCTTTTTTTTTTTTTTTCTTTCATTTCTTCTTTCTTTTTCAACAAAGAAGTGGTTGACGTTCCTTTAACTTAAAACTCTCTCTTCACCTTGTGGTTTACTAGAAATTAAAAGCAGTGCAAAAATAGCAGACACCCATAACAATGTGAGAACATTCCCATTTTAGCGCAAAGCACAGATATTCCACCATCTCGGACAGACTTGAATTCCAAATCAAAACACAGTTACTTGACCAGACAAGAGTGTTTCATCATAGTTTGCTGCCACTAAGTAGTCACCCCTCTGATCTCAAGGCTCTTTTCAGAACCAGGATTTGCCCAAGTGATATTACTGTAGTTCAGACCTCCATTTTTCACATATTATTATGCTTTCTCACCCTTTTAAATAAGGTCACACAGTAGTTAAAAAACCTCAGCAGAGAAGTTAAAATCTCTCATGACCTGAGAGCCAGACCCATAAGAAACTCTACAAAAGCATGGAAGCTTCACAATAGCCATTTTCCATGTGTCTAGAACTTTAAATAGCTGACCAGCAAACCAGTTTAAGAACCTCAACTGGATTCATACAATTATTGCACTTAGCCTACAGAACAACAATATGTTATTAAGGGAATCTTTGTGCCGCTCTAGGCACGTATACCAGGAATACATTTATCTAAAGCACATCAAATGCAAGCTGATAAGATATAACCCTACTTC
The DNA here is from genome assembly GCA_035590195.1 of Aviceda cuculoides. Lineage (NCBI taxonomy): Eukaryota > Metazoa > Chordata > Aves > Accipitriformes > Accipitridae > Aviceda > Aviceda cuculoides. The sequence goes on along the minus strand of JAVJGG010000024.1, from coordinate 23,881,319 downwards.
TGCCCACCAGGTTAATTTTAGGATGGCAACCAGATCGTAAGAGACACATAAAAAGTGAACAAAACAAGTGGGGAAAAAAAAAGTCAAGATGCAGTTTTACTATGCTCTTTCGTCCATGAAAAAACAAAAAGCCATGGTAAATTAAAGAGGGTTGATGATTTCTTTTAACTTGGTGAATTCTCTGATCAAAAGCCTGACAACAAGATGAGAATAGGACATATTATTATGCCCATGTAGATTTTCTAGTTGAAGTTTGTAGCAGCAAACTCACTTGAGCATTCTGAATTTCTGTGTGGGAAAGGCTGGGATCTGCCACCAAATATATGTTGTATTGTTAGATAAGTGCAAATTGGGGGAAAATTAATTTATAAGTCATAACTGTAAACCTAGGCAAATGACTGAAAAAGATGCACTGATACAACAGCCTAAAAGTAAACCTGTCTAATCTCCTCTGGACTCTCAACAATCATGGGCAAAGCTGCACATGCAAATCCACCTACATGCAACACTAACAGGGCAAGCAACAGCCCCATGCTGGTATCAGATAGATTTGTAATCTTAACACTTTCTGTTTTAGTAAATTTGGCCCTGATGTTGCACTTCTACATAAAAAACAAAAACAAAAAAGTACTCTAGAATTAGCCTGTACCATCACTAGGATAGTATAAAATATTTCTGGGTTGTTGCTTGTGTTACAGAAACATCGAGGACATGCAAAGCAGGAATGGGTCCTATGCTTAAAGTGCTCCTGATCCCAGGACAAAGCCAAGGAAAGGGAATTAACATAAAAGCAAAGCAGGAGACAAGATGTCTTGTTTATTTTTGATTGGACGGTAATGTCACAAAGGGATAATTTCAGGGGGCGGTGGAGGGGAAGGAGACACTGCAAAGGGATAACTTAACAGGAGCAGTGAAAGGATGAGGAAGGAGACAGTAGCAGGCCATTGAAGAGCACGGCTGGAAGGCTAGTAGTCGACGGACATAAGGCAGACAAGTCAAAGCGAACATTCAGACTATTCAGATCATCCCGAGTAGGAGAAAGTGGTCCAACGGGGGTAAGCCACTTCCTAGGACTGGGAAGGTTCCTGCTGCCCAAAACGTGTGTGTGTGCATGCGCCTACGTGTGCACACACACAGGTACATATAAGAGAGTGTGCAAGAGAGAGTGCGAGCCCAGCTCTTCCTCCCCCAGCTCATGCCTTAATGATTATGTCTAGGCGTTTCCACGGCACTTCCCTAGAATGTAGTTCTGCAGTCCATCAAGCTAAATTACAGAATGGAGACAGGCAGATGACTGGATTAAAAAGATGTCAGGGAAGTTCAAGGTTGACATCACAGACAGAATTGGTCTGGAGCTTTCATAATTCAAAAGATACGAGCTATGAAACTGCAGCCATGGGAACCTGTAATTCTGCAGATCCAGTAAGACCACCATTCAGCTGTTCCTCTAGAGTTGCATCTTAACAGCTCGAAGACTAATACAGGTTTGTAAAAATGAAACTCGACCTGCTGTTCAAATCTTTTGCCTCAGGTCCTAGAGCAGCTCCTTATAGCTCCCACATAAACTAAAGATACTTCACCTAGCAATTCAGGTTATAAAATTCAACTTTTAAGTCCCCCTAGGTTACTTATAATTCTCTTTCTTCCCCAGCCAGTTTTGGTGCAGCATGCAACCTTCATCTACTTCAGCTCCCAGGACTCACTCAAGTCTACTGAATCAAGATCACAAACTCAAAAGAAAAATAGCCCTTACCTTAAAACAGCTCTAACTCCCTGCAATGTAGGAAGATCCCTGCAAAAGCAGTAGCTCTACCTCACCTGTAACCCCGATGTTTTTCAGGACAGAAACACCCTTAAGTACTACCCAAATATTCCACACCTCCTCTAATGCTCATTGCCACCTGAAACTGTCCAAACCCCCCAGATAAAACGTGTATAGCTCGTAGCCTTACGTATTCAAAACCCCCATCCACACGGTTCACACAGCCCTATGATCTGTGCACAACTGACACACAGCTAAAACAAAGGTCTCTTGGGGTTGCAGGTCAACTCAGGACATTCTAAATACCATTCTGGTTGCATGTGTATATTAACTAATGAAGCAGTGTTACACAGTAAGCAGGAAGCAAATTAGTTGTGTCTGTTTGCCATTACAAGGCAGGTGACAGCCCTTTAAAAACCTCGACAAATACATACTTTGGGGGCAGAACTGTCCAATTTATATCACTGCTTCAAACCAAAACCTGCATTTACATACATATGGGCTGCACAAATGCTTCTGTCCCTTTCAAGAAGAAAGGGTAGAGAAAAAGTGTTTAAGCTAGCACAGCAACAAAGCACTAACTCCCACACATCTGAAGGGCAGACACTTCAAGTCTGTCCCAGAATAGTGCCAGGACCATGCCTTTTGTAGCCTATCAAATTTCAGTTATCTGTTTTCAGTGGGCTAAACTTCACAAAACTACAACTTATATGTGCTTGGCACAACTAGCTGTTAAATCTCCGAATATGCCAATCACAAAGATCCTTACAGGTCTGGTTGGCAGAAAAGCAAAGCTGCAGAACAAGGTCATTCAGGCTTGCAGTTCAGAAGAGACTATGGATAAGGATGAACTGCAAGGCAGATGCCACCTTTAGGGTGACCCTACACAGTCAAGTCCCCCCACCTATCCAGATCAAGGGACCTTTAGATCCACACTATTTCCACCCCTCCCGACAGCCCATGTACCTGGGTTTCCTTCCTCACCATGAAAGAAAAAAAAATGATGGGGAACACTGTATGTTCAGGTCTCACCCTAGCATGCAGCTAAGAAGTATCCATGACTCATGCCTGAAACACAAAAGTGCTCTTAGATTCTAGTCTAGGGAGCTCTTTATGAATTTTAGGCATCAGCTCAGTCAGGGGGTAGTGTTTTTAATACTCTCTACTGCACAGCCCTTGCTTTTGACAAAGATGTCTAAGGGATAGTAGCACACCTCCACTTCGCAGTTGCAGTAGCTTTAAATCCACGTTACATCATAGGTCTTCAATACTTCCTTTCTTTTCTGTAAGGTCACAATTATTTTCTGTACCTAATCTACACCTTAAGTCATTTGCAGGAACATTGGGCCATTTAAAGCTATTGGGACTGGAAAGACAATCCAAAATTGCCCAACCTTCTCCTACTGACTCTCAGATAGTCCCTGACAAAACCGTCCCCTCTAGCTGGCCCATGCACTGGATAGCAGTGCTCTACCAATTACTAGTTATTTTCTTAGTTAAAACACAGAGATCTGTCAAACTTGGTTGCAGCCTGGATTGCTGGTCTGGGAGGAAATGCAGAGCAATAAATTTTTGTCATTGTTTTCTCAGTTTATTTTTTAATCAGAGTTGCTACAGTAGAAGTTAAGGGTGCAAAGGCAACCAAAATTTCAGACCTTAGATTGTCTGTACAGCTTAACTTTGCCCCTTGCAGATGTGTATCTATACAAGAAGCAGAAAACTTATGAGTAATGAGGAAGACCCATGCTCCATGCCCACGGCTTGGGTCTCAGCAGAAAGGAATTATTCTCCTTGCTTTTCCAACAAATCTCCTATGTATACTACTGCCATGTGAGAGAGCTGAAGCTACAGGGGGATCCCTAAGTTGGGGATTTTCCAGTTGCAGGGCTATAGTGTTTGTAAGCTTGCTTCTAGTAGTTAAATACAACAAAGTAATACTGCATTACAGCAATGCCCAAGAAAGAAAGCTCAGAGGCTGGTGCCTGCCTAAGAATCCATTGAAAAGACTGTCTGGGTTTTTTAGTCACCAGCTGGAGACTCATCAAAAGTAGACAGAAGATCCCTGAAGTTCACATGTCATTAAAGGAAAGGTAAAGAAAATGTTCACTCATGAGTACAGTTAAGTATCAGTCAAGAATGGAACATTCAGAATAGTTGAAGTGGGTGCAGCTAATTTGCTACTGGATTAAATCAATATAAACTTTTGAAAAGCACTATGGCCAAGAGCTTCTAACAACTGTAACCCCTTATTCAATAAATAAAGGAAAAATTATGCAATGTTATCTAGAATATAAAAGATACATATAGGCAGAGGAATAATTACAGCAAGCATTGTCAGAAAATGATCAAATAGTCAGTACAATGCTGCTTAATAAAAACCCCAACAACCACCTCCTCAGGCTTAATAACCCAGAGCAGTTACTCTTCTGTGAGCAGGTATTTGTCTATACCAGCAGGGGGTGACAAAATGTAATAAAAGTCTGTAAGTGAAGGTGGAATCCAGCTGTTTGGTACTTGAGCAAATGGATTAAGAGCCACATTAACACTTTCCTGCAACAGAAAAGTTGTGAACTTAATTCTGACACTTCCATGTGCACTTCTGTCCACACATAATTTCTCAACCTCCTTTAACATTGGTCACTAAAATCAGATGATCTCCTCCAACTACTTGAAGAGATTAGGTTCATCAGAGATAACAGACATTTGCTTCTCAAGTCTAAATCCAATTATTAAACTATTTTCTAGTACCAAACCCAAAGCACTTCCTACAAGAAAACCTATTCTTACAACTCTCAATCAGCCAAAGAGCTGTGGTAACACAGAAAAGTCTGTAGTTGCCAACACGAACAAATCAGCACTGGTGGTTGAAACTGTTTGGATGCTGTGAGCAAGTGCTGCCCTCTCCTGGCAATTTAGTTCCTTGAGCGACTATCCGCTCCCCAAACCTTCTGAGCTGTAAACCATTGAAGTGGAGACCAAAGGGGAGCTGTAGGATTTACTTCTATTAGTTGCTAGATCCAGTCAGAGGCATTTTTGTGTCCTAAGCCACCTTCCCTGTGAACAGTGCCTCCAAGACCGCTGCCCGGTTTCCTTCCGCACATGCACCGCACCAGGCTGCAAACCCACGGGCAGCGGCGAAGCCTACAGGGCAGGAAGGAGCTACCAGCAGCTGGGAGGACAGGTCCTGGCCTAAGGCACGGTCGTGCCCCGCTGTCTTCACCAGCAGCCAGACAGTGCATGTCCACCCACCTTAACGGGCTGTAGCCCAATGCGTTTAATACCACACATGGACTGGGCTACCAGCCTGTTTCCAGTCCTGCCGGGCACAGAGGGAGTAGTCATCGTTATGCCTTCAGTTGTGTGCACCCTTGAGTGAATTAAAATGGAAGAGAGAAGCAGAGGGCGAAAGAAAGCAGTTCTGGCAGTTTTGCAGGCAATGATGGCCAAGGCATGGCACGGTCACCAGCTGAGCTGGCAGGGCAAATACTCCCCAATTCTTGCCCAGAATCAGGGGTGGATGCCTCTCACAGCCCTTTATCAGTTCCCCCGGAGATCACTTCAAAGCTGTGATGCCTGTCCATATGTTCACTGCACTGAAGATACCGGTGAGTGCTCCTAAATCAGGCAGGGATTCTGAAGTATTCTGACTGAGGCAGAGCTCATTCACAGGGGAACCCAGTAAACTGCCAAGAAACACAAGTCTCTAGTAATCTTAAAGGATTTAGGAATGGGTCTAAGAATTGCAAGACTTCCCCAAAGGCTCTCGGGTTTGTTTATGGTTATGACTGGAAATCATGTATAACAAGCCCCTGGCTATGTCATGTCCCCAGATCTGAAACGAAGTCTACTCAGCAGTCCACAAGTTGGAGGTGGGGAGGACCAAAACCAGAAACAAAGACCCTTAACACAAGTTTGCAACAAAGGTCATAACAAAAGAAACCAAAAACCTTCTGACTTTCTGTAGCAGCAGGAGCACAGGCAGCAGTGCAGAGGGACCTTACAAAGCAGCAAGGGGGTAGCATTTGTCTTGGCATTTGTCTTGGCACAGCAATGCTCTCCTTGCAGAAAAATGCAGCACTTTTTCTCCTTTTTGCTGTACAATAAGGATGACTTCCCAGGGCAAAAAACCTTGCATTCTGTAAGCCCTGCCAAGTCCTTCTGTACATACTAACTTCTGAGAGCTGCCACCAATCTTCATTCTTGAGCTATAGCACAGCTTTTTTCTTTTGCTTTTTTCTTTCCAAACCAACAGTTGTATTACCTTAAATATGATAGCAATGGGAATATCTTCTGACAGAGTGTTGTGCCTGAGGTAAAATCTTCCTTGTTTCACAACCATATTTGTTCTGCTCTTCTTCTCATGAGTGGAACTGAAATTAAAAAAAAAATATACATTACATCCAACAGAAAGTTTGCACTGACATTCCTAGAATCTTCTGTATAAATCTTATCAAGCTTGAGCAACCTTTCAGCTGAATTAATCCCACTTTCACCTCTTTTTAAAATTACATTAAAACAGCCAGACATCACCCTGTAACTCCAAGGTAATAGGGTATTATGACCTGTGATGGGGAAGGTCAATATTTGACTTAAGCAAGCAGAAGCCTGTACTTTTCAAAATCGTCTTCGCTTGCTTTTATCATTGACTTGGATGTAACCAGCAAGGTCAAACTGTGCACAGGTACTGCAGCAACAACAGTAATGAAATAACAGTACTTTGTGTTGTACGTTTAGCCTCATCTACGCTTACTGTGGAACAGTAAAGGAGCTAGGAGAGATATGAGAGAGGCCTGTGGAGAATTAAAAACAGCCCTCACACCAAACAGTGACGAGCACCGTATTATACCAGCATGCAACTTAAAAACAAAACCAAAAGGCAAACAAAAGATAAACAAAACTCCAAAGAAAAGGCCAAATTTAGACTACTGTGCCATTTTCAATAAATTGTGTAGTACAAAAATATTTGATTTTTGCTTCCTTCTCAATTGCCTTTAAAAACTTTTACACCAGTTTGATTTAGAGAGTCAGACAAAAGGTTACATCCAATTTCCAATGCAGTAACTTCCATGTTACTTGCTGCAAAATGAGACCAAACACCATCAATTAGGAAGTGCACTTTGTTATGTTAAAAATTAGAACCTGCTTTTTCTAGTCTGGGATGAATCCTGAAGCATATGAGTAACTCCCACTGATTTTTGTGGGAATACTGTACTAACTGATTTTGGGACTGATGTTTTAGCGTACAAAATGACAGTAGCAAGAGAGGGGCATTGAATGTCTACAGGTTTTTCCTGTTAAACTGTACTAAGAAGAAAACTACGCGGCTACTTCAACTACAACAATGGAATTTTAAAGCTTTGTTTTTATCTCCCGTATGTAATTGCAGGCATTTACCTGGTAACAGAAGCGCCGACTGTGCCTTTTCTATCAGCTTCCACAATTATTCTGTTTTTGGATAACTGCTCTTGAATAAGGATGACTTTTTCTACACCTTTAACAATGAAATAGCCACCTATTCAATAGAAAAGAAAGATTTTGCATGTCAGCACCCTTGCACCTTACTCACCTCCTTCAATATGCCTTTGAATATAAATTATTAGAAAGTAAACAGTAAGTACACAAAGGACAAAACAGGAGAGTAAATTCTCCCTTAAAAGAGTAAAGAACAAACTCTGTGTGGAACCTACAGTAACTACAAAAATGTTCCACTAGACTAAACAGAATTTTTGTTAGGCTCACACATAGTATTGGGAGTACTCGGACAGGCAGACCAAAAACTGCAAAGCTGTAAAAAAACCCAAACCCATAAGGTAACCATACTTATTAAAAGATGTTACAGAATTGTTAATTCTACAAATTAGGTGAAAATATTGTCTGTCAGAAGCGTGTATCATAAGGACATCAAAAAAGAACTGGCCATTTCAGATGCTTCTTATCAAATAAAGAGAGTAAGTCTTCTGTAATTACCAACTTGATCTCTCCAGCACTCCAGGAAAAATTTCTTTTGTATTACTTTTAAAAAATTACTTTAATGCCTTTGTTGTATCTAAGACAATATAAGGAATCTGCACGAGCCATGTTAGATTCCACTCTTAAACTGTAGCTATTTATTAATGCTCCTCCAGCACAGCCCATCATGTCACTGTATCTTGCCATCACGTGCAAGCACAGCACATGTCCTGTGCACGCTTCAAAGGCCACAGATAAAAACCAAAGAAGTTGCTTGTTATAACCCTTCATCTTGTCTCTACATTTCAAATATTATCATGTAATACTTTATTCTTGCTTTACAAAAGGCAGCAAATGAGAGTGCCTGCTCTGGAGGACACCATTATACTCCACTCTCCTCTGAACCTCTCCATTTTCATTAACAAACTCCATCTCTGTTCCCATATAACACACCACTGTACAATACTATATACACTTCTCAACTTTTTCAAAATTTTGGTGTATTGTTTTGGTGGTTGAAAACTCCACCTTCAAATACAAACATTCCATGATGTCAACCATTTCTTACCATTTTCAAAAGCCTGCCCATTTCTTTTGGTTACAAGCACACACTTGAGAAGTTCCCACAATGAATTCACAGTGGCAGGAAACATATCAATGGGATACTCTTTGCTGAAAAAGATTTAAAACTAAAAGCACAGATGGCAAAAAAGAACATGAATGCAAATGTACCTGGATCTAAAGGACATTCGTTAAGTTTGGCAAATTCTGCTGGAGTTTTCCCAGTAAGAACACAATTGGAGCTACGCAGCATTATAGGCATTCTGCAAGAAAACCAGGCACACTTTTACTTTAGATTCAGATAGAAAAACATGAATAGTCAAATTCAGAACAAAAACCATGCCGAACAAACTGGAGAAAACATGTGTAAGGTAATTAGAATGCATTCAAGCTATGAACAACAGTTTTTTCCTTTAATCCCACCTTATTTCATTGAACATGTAGTTTGAAAAGAGAGACCTGAAAACGGACATCTACTGGCAGAGACTGAAGACTTCCTATTTACTTTTTATGCATCCATGACAAGCACAGTCACCGAGGCCAATGATTACTAGTGCAAAGACTCCTGGTCCCCAAAACCACTACAGGCTGCACTGAAGAACATGCCATCGCAGATCCACTGTTACCGGTTTTAATTAGAAAAAGCTAGTTCAGATCTGATTTCCCACATAGCGATCACACGTTATGGCTGCAGATAGCGCCTCTAATGCATAACCTAGGTATGAAGGTTCCCCAGTAGTAGCTCTGATTTCTCTGGTGTCTTAGTACAGAAGCCTGCAGCAAGCATTTTGCGAAGCAACACGAAGTGCTGGAAAAGTATTCCAAGAAATTAAAAACAAATTCCATGCTTAGGGAGTTAAAAAAAAGAGAAATTAAAGTGGAACAAGCTGCACAGGGAAGCTGGGCAGTCCGCATACATGAAGGTCTTCAATATCTCACAGGATAAAGCACTGAGCAACCTGATCTGAGCACAGAGCTGACCCCATTTTGAGCAGGAGGTTTGTAGACTTCCTGATTCTCTTCCAGCATGAATTATTCTATCACCCTGTGATGAAGTCGGGGAATGTCCACGTTCATTTGGTTTTGTGTGTTTACACCGCAGTCTTACTGGGAATTCGGCTCATTCAACAACTAACTCGCAATGATTTTGCAGTTATTGTTAAAAAGAGGACTTTTACAGGCAGCTTCATAACGTACCTTTCCACTCCTAGATTTTTCATTAAAATTTTTGAAAGAGCGTATTTTACTTCCAAAGAAAAAGCTGCATTTTGCACAAGACAAAAATAGCTTATCACCACATCTACCAAAAGACCTCCATGCCCTTTAGTCTCTTCTACAAAAAAGTGGACTTTCAATCCAGCTTACAGAATTTCACTCCTTGGTGGACAGCCTTTGTGAGACCTATGTTCCAGATATCTGCTAAGACACATTTTGACAAAATTTATCCACGAGTTCTGCTATGCAACTACTTGCAATCTCAGAGATATTTCATTCAAAATTACTCCAACAAAAGTTCAGATTGGGCAGCTCTTGCTAATGAAGTTATATTTCTTTTATTCAAATCTTATCAATTATTTGAATTTCTTGGCCATTTTCACATTTTTTAATCTTAAAAGAAAACTGATTAATTCAAAGTTCTATATTTTTGGAGAGGATAAAAAGCTATCTTGTCACTACAGTGCTCTATATAGATAACCTACTTACTTCAGTCATTTCACTGAGAAAGGTAAGAATCTCCGTACGAGAGTCATGATCTTGTATCACACACATGATAAGCCTAATGCATTGGCTATTTATAACAGAAACAGTAACCAGCTGGCATAAGGAAACTCAAAATGGAGTATGTAAATGCCATCCCTGAAAACTCCAGTGAAACAGATGTCACCAAGTATCTATTCTTTATTTCACTTGCAAACAATAAAATATTTTGCAGCTAACATAAGGCAGTACAGTAAGTCATTCTCCTTTTGAGGACAGAATCTAATTTTTTAAATATCTGAAGTTATCAGGAAGAACAGGAAGAAAATAAAAAAAAAGAAAAAGGGAAAATAAAGTTATTGAATTTCTGTGCATAAAGACACAGAAAATGGGTACTCTAATTTGGAATACTATTAAGCATTCAAAGGAAATTTTCCCTTTTAAAGACACAAAGATACTGCCCTGAGGTTTTTTTTGTTTCTAACACACATAGGTTATCGGTACCCTGCCAAACGACAGAAATGAGAGGAGGGAACGTACAGCTTTCCTGTCCCAGTCTGAACCGCATGTCAAACAAGAGCATTGTATATACTCACCTTGCAAAACGATACCAGCATAATACCAGGGATAGATGATGAAAATTACTTCCCATGGAAACAATAACTGGATATTAGCAGTTTTTAACAGCAAAAAGACTTTTTGCATGTATGCCCTGAAAACCAGTCGGATGATGTAACTTTATTTTTTAATGGAGAATATTTACTTCTTTTGCTGTGACCTTACTTCACAGGAGAAAGAGAAGAATTTACAGGAACAGGCCTTAATGTAAGATGCGACATACTAGTGCTGTGCAGTAATTTAGCCTTTTCCAGTATATTATGGATGCTTTACAAGTCTTCTTCACCCCCTTTTTTTTTTTTTCTAAAGAGAGATGTAGACAAATGTCTAGACTAGTTTTTGTTGTGCTTCTTTTAGCTATAACTTATCCTTTAAAGTACTGTCTTTTGTATACAAATTGATAATGTATTTTGGTGAAAATGCACACTTACCTGAACTTTTTTCTTTGCCTACAGCACACACCATGAAATAATTCAAAGGACCCAAATTTAAATGGTCTTTTAAAAACTTTTATTTTCTTAAGAAATTACTTAGAACAATAAACTGTTACTACAGCTACAGTTGCTTGGTTTTGTAAATGCATTGCTGTGTATCATGTTCTGTTGACAGAGTTGAAGTATATTTTTTTTTATAGACTATCTTAAAACTTCACTAGAAGAAGTGTAGCTCCTTAGGCATCTATCTTCTCCTTCCTGCTGGTATTCCACCTTTGGTAAGATGCACAGTCACACAGTAAACAATCTCTGTAAGACGCTGACCTTTAAAGCCAGCAGGGTCGGTCTTTAAGAAACCTTGCCTACAAAAGACAGACATCTTTATTGCCTTTAAAATGAAATTTTGCCTTCAATAAATCCTAGAACTGCCAGGTATTTTGCCTTTGTGGTATGGTTAAGAGCTTGTTTTTCTCCCTAAGGCATACTATTTTTTCTTTAAGAAATTACATATCCGTCAGAATACTAATAACCTCAAGTCATTTGACAGCCTTTAGAAAAACAAAACCAGTAAAAAATCCTCAACATTTCTCCACAAAGCTCAGCCTTGGCTCTAAACCAAACCAATTTTAAAGGAGAGCTTAATGTCATATAGAAGAACTAAAGCTTGTTTTGCTGGTTTTACCATCCACCTTCCACAGATGCATCTCTACATATTATGTATGAAAGACTGGGTAATTTGGCTACAAAGCAAACATGATTATTTTCATTTTGCAATAATGCAACTTGCAGATCCAGTATTCTTTCATATATTTCCCTCTTTGGTTTTATTTCAATACAAACACAGACAACATCCATCCTTTGAAAGGAGACAGATTTCCAAAAGTTTTTGCAAAACAAAATCTTGTAACAGCACCTAACAACCACATCCTGTAGAGCTGTTCATCAAGATTTGCATGTTCACTGTTTCTTTTAACCAGGAAGCAAGGTTAGCCTATGTTTATTTTGCAGTAAAAACTCTTCCCAACACAGCAACAAATGAAAACTAATACCAGAAGCTCAACATACAGTATCTTACCTGCCAATGGGTAATGCATTGCGTATGATCCTCTGGCTACCTCGTGTATATTCAATGTCCACTGTAATCGGGGCAGAATAAGTCATGTCTCTCAAGCGGCACTAAAAGGAGAACAGTCATGTGGTTAGATGTTGGCTCACATACTGAAGTGCCTCTGTTAAAACATTCCATGTTTGCCCTGCCTCCTGTAACTCTTCATAAAGAAATCAAGCAAAGCAAAGCTTGACCAAGCTCTTCATGGTACCTGGACTATGTTTGACAGAGTCTCTGGATTAAAACAAAACCAAAAAAACCCCACATATAATTCTTGTGATGTTTCAAAAGCAGCCAGTGCATCTGTGTCTTCAGTCGACAGCACTGCAGAGCATAACTTCTAAACTGTTTAAGTAAACAAACAGGCCTAATCAGCAGAGCTGACACAAAGACCACACTATGCCACAGGCTCTGAGAGCAGTGCTCAGCTCAGGGACATTTCTATAAGAAGACTCTCAACAGCTGAAGAGTTGTGCTGTCATATGAAGTTTGATAGAAGGTAAACACACAAGAGTAAAAGAGACACTGCATTACCTTATTAGTAGAGTAAGAAAATCTCACTGTATGGTACCGTTTCTAAAGATGACTTACAGAAGCCTCACTACAGCATTGCTTCCTGTAAAGATTCCCAGAATTTGTTTGCAAATTCGTCAGCTAGCAAGAGAAGCAGGATACACATATATAGGACAATGTATAGCTCAAGGCTCAATCATTTCTAATCCAATCTTTCTGGTCTGCTCTCCTCAACCTCACTCTAAAACTGTTACTAGCCCTTAAGGTATTGCCTATCTTCATGCAAGACAATGTTTACTGCTTTTGCTGAATACAACAGAGCAACTCACAGCAGGTCACTTGTGACCTCACTGAGCATTGTATACCTTTGAGCTCCAGGATTATAGGTTTATCAGTATTCAGATTTGTACATTTATAGTTCTATAGTCTTTCAGTGTATTGAATATGCATTAATAAAAGGCAGTTAAGATTGTGCTGTGCATTGAAGATGCAACTGTATGGAAAAATATGCCTCAAGAATCATTGCAAACTGTATCCTCCTTCTCTCCACATCAAAAAGTAAACCACTTCCCTAGTAATAAATTACTGACGTGCACCAGCAGTTTTCAAGCTGTAACTTGTAGGAAACTAGGTCCCACTGTGCTCCCAGCAATTTCATTGAATTTAAAAGTAACTGAGAATATTTCATTCTAATTACTTTAAATTCATCTGTATGAACAGTTGATGAAACTCCCATAAGGACTGCATAAGAAGGAGAGTTAGACAGCTTCATTACTATTACTTCGGGAAAGAAAGGCTTTGGGATTCTTTGTGCATGCTTTGTTCACACAAGACACAGATATAAAATAAGAATTACATACTGTAATGTTCCAGCATTTGTATTTTTGTATCACCTTCTTTGATGTAACTTCTCATTACTTTAGACACTTAGAGATCAAAGACAGGCATAACTTTATCTTCAAGGAAATCAAGGATATAAGAACTCCCAAATTTGACTGAAAATAGGTAAAATACTCAAGACCCTTATGAAAATCTGATCATTTTAGGTGTCTTTGGGAAGCCTCTAACAGAGAAATGTAATGACATACTAATAAGTATCCTATCTTTTTGGTTTGACCTGATCAGCATCCTATTTAAGAAAATAACTGTGGCCTTCATGTGCGTATAACACACTGAAAAAGAGGAAATGATGCACTAGCATTAAGCATCAGTGAGGATATACCTGAGATGCAAGAGTAATTTATTCTACATTAAAGGTCAATATGCTCTATGAAGCATTTATTTTGCCCTCTTCTGCTCATACACTTTAATTATACAGTAAGCAAGCATTTTAATACCTGCACTCTTGGATACGAGTTGTTAGCTACAAACAATTTTTTGCATGCAATTTCATTCATATATAGAAAATACTTCCCACTGCATTTTGTGCATGTTCATACCTACTGGTTTAACATTAGCTACACATTTGTGAGATCCATGAACTGTCCTGTATTACATCTAATTGCACTGCTGATGGCTGAGTTACTGGCCTTACTTAAAATCTTTCCATTGAGTTAAATGAGATTTGAGTCAGGTCACTGGAGACAGAAAACGTGGCTATGCACAAGAGGCAGCCACTAGGTGGCTTTTTAAACAATTTCTCCAAAGCACTGAATGTGTTTTGTGACAGAATCTAAAGTGTGCCATGTACACTACATGAAAAAAACCCCAACAATCCAACTTCCAAGTATCAAGTTGTCCCGGTTTCAGCTGGGACAAAGTTAATTGTCTTCCTAGTAGCTGGTACAGTGCTGTGTTTTGAGTTCAGTAGGAGAAGAATGTTGATAACACCCTGA
>JAVJGG010000024.1:23834367-23854051 GCA_035590195.1 Aviceda cuculoides | reverse complement strand
TAAAGATATGTTTTTTATGGTCCCCCTGCAAACAGAGGATCGAGACCGCTTTGCGTTTACTTGGGAGGGTCAGCAATTTACTTTTACCCGACTCCCACAAGGGTATAAGCATTCCCCCACTCTGGCTCATCATGCGTTAGCGCCGGAGCTAGAAGTAATTCAGACAGAGGAGGGGGTCAGTGTTTATCAGTACATTGATGACATTCTTGTGGGTGGGAATGAAATAGAAAAGGTTCAGAAAACTCAGGATAATATAAATTTCTCACTTGGAAAGCTTGGGGCTGAAAATCCACTAGAGAAGATACAAAAGCCCTCAAGCGAAGTAAAGTTTTTAGGAATTTGGTGGAAGGGAGGAATGACATGTATCCCCCCCGACACCCTTTCCTCATTGGATCAGATTAAAATGCCAGAGTCAAAAAAGGATTTGCAGCACATACTAGGATTACTTATGTTTTGGAGAAAACATATCCCCGATTTTTCAATTATTGCAAGACCTCTGTATGACTTGTTGCAAAAAGGGGCTCAGTGGGAATGGACTAAGCTCCACGAAGAGGCATTGCAGTTGCTAGTTTTTGAAGTGACTGCCCATCAAGCTCCCGGTCCTATTCACCCCACAGACCCTGTCCATATTGAACGGGGATTTGCCAAGAGCTGTTTGGTACTAATTCCACAGCATGACAAACTAGATCCACCAGAGGATACCTGTGTGTAACTCCTATTCAAATCTGTTTGAAGGAAGGTAAGAATAAGGTGGTTTCCCTTCCATCCATTGACCAAGAGCACTAAGAGCATCTCCACGTATTTAGCAAATTCTCTGCCAGGCCACCCCTAAGTATAGGTAAGGCACCCAATGCAGATGCTAATTTTAGCCCCGACTGACAGCCAATTTCAAATTGGCTTTATGGAATGTTGCAGTGGTCAGTAATCAGGAGTTGGAGGGTAAAAAAACTGAACACTGATTCTTGAAGCAATAGTTTACATGCACGGAGAAAGGGTGAATATCTACTTTGAGGGCTTCGAGTTTTTACTGATCCTTTCCTAACACAAGAGTGACCCCACCAATTCCTGCTGCTTTTAGGAAAACAGGATGTTGTAGTCCTCTCAAAGATATAGCCAGCCAAGTGCTGTCAGCACAAGGCCCAGCCTTTGACCATGGCCAAGACTGCTCTTACGGTGGAGCTGGTGAGCTATGATTGGATAGAGGGAAAATAACCTTTACATTGTTCTTTTCTAGTTATTGACCTGCCCATCTCGTATTTCAGAAACTAGACTAGCATATACTCTCCAAATTCCAAATTTACTATTCAGAAATTTAAGCAGTGGAAGAGAATACTTCACCTATCGTCATCAGTAACAGGATTATTATACTACACCAATGTTTTTTATATAGCTAGAGATCTGAAGACACTGAAATACACTCCTTACCTCTGGAATTGTTTTGTGATAATCCCATTGTAACAGTTTCAAGTAGCTGTTGTTTAGCACCAGTGTAGGACTAATAATTGGTTTAGAACTACTATCAGCACCAGGGGATGATGAAGATTCATCAGAAATAGATGACAATTCATCTTCTATCGATTCCTTTATCCATTCTGTTGTGAGATCCAGGGCACCTAAGCATTGCAAATCAGCAGAAATTTACTGCATGCTTTCATCAAAATGAGCATTAGCTTGAGGAAAAGATTTGTGGGCACAAAGAGTATTGAACTTCTGAAGACTCAACAAACATAATGGACAGCTGAGTCTTCACACACGTAAATTCTCTCCCTCCCTTTTTTCCACTGAGCATCTTCCATTGGTCACCTTAATATTCTAGCTAGCTTGTTCAAACCCAACAACAAATTGTTAGACTTCAGCCAAGATTTTGGGGTAAAAAAAACCTTCAAAGTCCAAGTTCCCAAAGCACTTTTTTCCATTTTTCAGGGAGGCCACTTAATAGTTGGGGCACAGGACTGGAAAGTGGAGGTAAAGGGAAATAAACTGTATTGACAGCAAATGAAATGCTTT
Source organism: Aviceda cuculoides (assembly GCA_035590195.1). Taxonomy (NCBI): domain Eukaryota; kingdom Metazoa; phylum Chordata; class Aves; order Accipitriformes; family Accipitridae; genus Aviceda; species Aviceda cuculoides. The sequence goes on along the minus strand of JAVJGG010000024.1, from coordinate 23,852,044 downwards.
TAAAGAGTTCTTTCTCAGGCTGCATATATAAACACTGCAGGCCGAATCAGTGGCTCAGGATTCCCATTTTAGAAGCCCCTGTTCCAGATGTTGGTAAGTTTACTTTTTCTTCTTGGAAAATATATTCTCCTGAGCACTGTTTAGCCATATAATACAAAACCTGTAATAGTGGATCAAACTGACTTTGCATCACCTAAGTTTTCCTCAGAGCCTGCCTTTTCTTTATTAAAAAAAAAAAATTAAAAAAAAAATCAATCCTGTCCCTTACCAGCTTTCAGGCACACTAACTGGTTCTACATGTTTACTTCAGACTGAAAACAGACTCACTGCATACAAAAGAGATAAAGTCTCATCTTTCAGCATGTAGGGCTTCTGCTTCCAGACAGTTAAGAGCCATTGTTTGTTTGTTTTTCAGATACCAACCAATCTAGGAAATATAGATTTGTCTGAAAGCAACCCAGATTACAGAGAAACATACTTCATAGCAAGTTAAGCAATTGCCCATTGGTAGCTTGCTTGTCAAATAATTTTTGCATTAGATCCAGACAAGAAATTGAAGTTTTTCTCCAAATTACCTGCCACTGATAGATTTTAGAGCACATCTTGAAATAGTCCACTTTTTAAAGAAGGTTTAAATTAAATATAGCATGATACCTACTTGGTGTTTCTTCAAGGATTTCCTGGAATTTTGTTCTTTCATAGTCCACCAAATTACGCTGAAGGTACGGCCTAAGGTTTTGAATTGTGTAATTAGCCATATCCACTTTCATCAGGTCCAAAACATGGAATATTTGTCTGAAAGGAGGAGTTTAAAATTCAACAACTACAATAGCCCATTGATTTTAACCAGCACATGTGAGACACACCTACGTCAGCACTTTAATTTCAATTCTGGGAGAAGTAAACTCCTTCACTGGTATTTCAGTGTAAAAGGTGTATTACCTGTCTTCCAGGATACCTGAAGGAGTATTGTTTATAAGGCTTGGTGTAAGTTACAGAGAACAGGATAAATATGTAGCATCACTAAATGCTACGACCCCATAACAGAAAGATAAGGGTTTTCAAGAACTATATCAATTGGTACATTTCAGCCTACATGAACAGATTTTAATTTTTTAGTCACTCCAATTGCACCAAGAGAAACAATTCTTCTGACCCAGTTGCTTTGGTCCCTGTATATGATCCAAACTGCAGTAAAACAGCAGAACAACTACCATTTACTCTTACTATTTCAGCGTACCTAAGGAGCAGTAAACTGGTTTCTGCCCTTTTATGCAAATGCTTTATTCAAGTTCAAGTAATAAGATATTAACTAAAGAGATTTAAAATCCAAAGTTTGGCCTCCTAGAGGAAGCATGCAATAAACAGTTGGAGAAGGAACAGTACAAATGTGTTGCTTAGATTTTGTAAGTGTGAACAAGACTGAAAAAACAGTCTCTGAAACACAGATTATTGCAAGAGTGCTTTTTTTCTTGCTCAGTGCCTTAGATATTCACAGCTGGCAGTGTTTGATGTAGGCATTCTACCCATTTCATTAAAAAGATACACATAATATTCTGGCCACAGTGTGTCATAGCTCCTCCCCTTTAGTGCTTCTATATAAAAATGTTTTCCTATAGTTTGAAAAACAGGTGTTATGTAAACAGACACAATTTAAGACTTCCAAGACTTTACCCCCCTCTTCCACTACCTAGTGGTATTTCAGAGAAGACGTTTTCCCCTCTAAAAAACACCCAAATACCAACCTCAGTAATTCTACGATATTGTCAGTTGCTTTTAACTGTTTTATATCGTTGTCTCTTACTGGAGCACATAACTTTCCCATAGTGTTGATGATATAGTTAGCTAGCCCATGAATATCAACAGCATTATGTTCTGCCTGCTGTCTTATAAGATCTGTATCTAGAACTTCACAAATTTGATTGTGAATCCGGTTTGCTCCAGGAGTCAGGAAGGAAAGAAGAATCTAAAATAGAAGGGGGGGGATGGTGGGGAAAAAAAAGAAAATCTTATCAATAAAAACCAACCACTTAGCAAACACCCTGAAGTAAGACTTTAGTATTAACGTCAAGCATATTTAGCTGACTAGCTATAACAAGACATGTTAAGACTGAACATTATCTAAGGTAGCAGGAAAAAAGGACTGTTAAAAGGATCAAAGCACAGTTCTGCAAAAATGCTCAAAGCCAGCAAGCCAGAAAGCATGTCAACAATGAAACTTTTCCAAAAACTGGGAGGCTGCCCTTTAAAACAAACATTTACCAACTTAAAATTTTTCAAAGACTTAGTATTGTGCCAGGACTGAAGGTCTGTATGCTCCTTTGTACAACAATAAAAGTCTGTGCAGGCAGGTGCAGTCACATTTATACTCCTGTTCATGCCCTAAGCTCACAGCATGTTGCTAGAAAGATGCTAGTAGATATGTTCAACTTTGAGAAAAGAGAGTCTTGTAACTAGCCGTCATGCAATGAAAGCTGAGTGGACATGACACTGTGCATTCGTGGCCATATTCATGGTTAATATAAATATACTATAAGACACCTATTTGCAGTTCTGAATAATCACGGTTTCATCTTGAAAGAATGAACTTGAAGGTGTTGGCTTGACTGAGTTAGCAGACCCTTCAGTGAAGTAAGAGACACTTAGACCCAAGCTGACACAAAAAGGTACTGGGGCACAGGGGAACAGGAACATTACCTCCTTAATTTCCTCAAAGAGCTTGATAGCATGTTCATATTCTGGAGGATCTTCATTCAGTTCTGATTCCAAATGATCCCAAAACGCCTTGTGTACAATTTGTTTCACTGTGCCTGCAAAGCTGTGGAATAAGTCAATTAGATACAGAAAAGACTCCCAGCTAGCTTTCATCCTCAGTAGAAGTGTTTTAGATTAGGCTGATTGCTTGTTGGAAACACACACCTCACCAGCTATTGTGCCCTGCAACCGCATCCTTCTTGGGCTGTGGATCTTCAGCTCCCAAAATTTAGGAAAGACTTGTCAGTCTAGATCACAACACCTGTATTTTATAAAGTGGTGCTGGCAATTCAGATTTAGGTAGAGGGATCCTATCTTTCCCTTTTCCTTACTGAATTTGTATTCATTGTCCTAACCTGGCATGTAGTGTATTAAGCTTTCCCAAAAACTATTCTGTCATATAACCAATTATCAGTTAAGGGACTTAACTTAGGTTAAAAAAACCACAGGTTTTTAATTGCTTTTCTCAAAGTAAAGACCAGGGTCATTTTTAAAAGAGACATGTCTGTAAACAAGAACATTTTAGCTACCTACATTTGGGAAGTTACTTCTCACTTCCTCTGAATCTCCAGGTATTTCTGCATCTCTTCTGGACCTAATATTAGAGTTATGTTCACTATGAGCTCTGTCTTCTTAGCACTAATGGTATCAATGCGCTGCTATATAAACTGCATAGGTGTCCACCATTTCATCTTTTCCACAGGGCTTGGAACTGTACAGAACAGACTGATACTCATCTTCACTATGGGCATTCATGTTACATTAGCCTTCTATCTTCCACATGACATTCAAGACAGAGCAATGTACTCCAGGACAGTGTATCAGCTCAGCTGGACTGCAACCCTTGTTCCAAGCAAGACGGCTTTGACAGTGACTCCTGGAGGTGCAGGATAAAAATCTGTAGCCTTCCAAGATGTTTTCAGTTGGGTTTTTTTGTTTGGTTGTTTTTTTAATTTGCCGCTTCATTCGCTTCTCTCTTCCCAGCCCCAGTGCTGCTTTTTGCAAAATTCAGGCTCTTACCTGTTCTGTGGGAAGTCTTCATGTTTTATGCAAAAATTTGCATTTACAGCAATTTCATGAGCTAGAGTCAAGTCTGTCAGATTTCTTGCAGCTGCCATCAGTTCATCAAATGTAATAACAGTCTTGGGAGGGCTTGCTGCTGGAACAAACAAGATAAATTCAAGCCAAATACCTATAGTTGATAAGTGCAATTGAAAATACTAAAATTTAGAAATTTTACTGTTTGCTAATTGGACTCTAGTACTCTAGAAGAAACAACCTAGGATTACCAGGTCTTTATATCTTCTTAAAACACTATCTCAGGGAACTCCCAGCTTATCAGGGGTGTGGGGGTGTGGGGGTGGAGGGGTAATACCACACAAGCCTTGTAACATTTCGAGGAGCAATTTCATATTTCTGCATCGTAACTAAGGTATCTTTTTTCCTTTAAAACAGGATCTTGCATTCCACAGATTTCCTATTGACTGTTCTGTAAGATCCACCAAACCAAAAGCATGGGCAATAACAGATACCAGATGTCCATTATAATTCCAAGCACACAATGGCTATATTGTGGTTTTACTGCCTGTAGAGAAGCTTCTGAAGTTACTGACTTGAGAACCCCCCACTTGTATTCCATAGCAGATGCACCATAAGTTACACTCCCTTTTTACAAATAACTACTAACAACATAACAGAAGCTCTACACTGGAAAGCAAGGGTAAATTCCCAAGGTTTCTAAACCCCCAAATTCTGTCATTTAATTTAGTATTTGGAATTAAGTCTTTGAAGACTGGTAAGAAAGAAATACAAAGAGCCAGCTGCCAATTGCAACTCCACTAACAAGCTTGTTTTAATGTAAGACTTCACTTACACAGACACTAAAAAGTATGCATGGTCTGAGAATGCTTACAGATGTGGACATGAAGCGCATCTTAACCAAGGTTTTATTTATCATTACTCAAAATACCTTCCTTGTGCAAATGCGTGTTTTCTGTTTGATCCTAATATTTATGAAAGAAACAAATGTGAATTTGAGATTAATTTCATGTAACTTGATGTAAATACTGTAAATCTGTAAGTTACTCATTTAAGTGTATGGAGCAAACAGAAGAAACCCACCATTTGCACAAAGCTGTATCTGGTTGAGTGGGAGACTGCTACCAACATCAAGATTAGCTCAAGATTAGGATGTCCATGGTGGCACACTTTTCTTACAGTTTCTGAAGGGAAGGAGTGCACAGGGAGACCCCCACAGATACAGCTGCTGGTGGCGTTCCACACACAAGGAGACGCACTGCTTCACAGCAGAGAAAGTCATGCCTTTCTCTTAATACTCTTAAACAGAGATTCAGAATCCCAGGTTCTACCCATGACAGCAAAAAGAAAGAAGATAAGTTAGCCTTATCTGTTTATGCACAATGCAGGTAAGGTTGAAGTAGGCTTACATGCTGGAGAACTGGGTTTGCTTGAAGAATCACTGTTAAAGCTCTGTCTTGAATATTCAGAGTCGCTAGAAGAAGCTGTGCTTTCAGAGAGGCGTGAAGAATCTGAATCACTGTTCTGGTCATCATTGAGAGGCATTCTGATTCACTTCAGCAGCTACAGTAAACAACCTGGAAAGACAAATACACTTCCTGTAAAACAAGCACTTATTTTCTTGCTCATTTGTTTCTCAAAAGTCAGATACCGATCATTATATTGTGAATGAAGAACAATAGTCGCCTTTCTTAAAGCAGTGTTATAGAAAGGATCTGGCTTGACATGCAAATCATACAGTTATTAACAAACTACACCTGTTCCGTGAGAAAGTTTTGTACCTTCTGCTGTTTCATACCTTAATGGTTATGTTGGAGACAGTGTGTAAATTGGTTATATTTAAAAATAAAAGACTATCCCACAGTAAACCCTAAAGTTGCTTGTTGTCAGAATTTTGGAAGTTTTCAATATCCATAAAGGCACCTCACAATGTTACCATCCCCCACCTGACTTCACCAACAAGTGATGTTTAGCAATTAGCTTCCTTCCACAAACAGGCTGCACTGAGTGTAACAACTCTTAAGCAAACACAGAAGTGCTGGGGGAGAATAGGCAAATAATTCAGAAAACTACATTTCTGACAGGGTGTAGCTGAAAGTCTGGCCTGCTGCTTTAGGTGGGTCTTTACTCAGAATCAGGTTGACAATGGCATAGACCCCAAAAATACTCCTTCTAGGGGTGAGGGTGGATGGGTTTTCTGTTTTAAGTCAAATGGTAACACTGAGCCTTTAACATTACATTCAGCATACACGACAAATAACACTGAGAAGTGTTATGCTTCACAGTGCTTCTGTCTACATAAAGTAACTGCCTCCCAGGCAGATAATCTGCAACTGCAGAGAATTTGGACAGCTGTATAGTGCGATAGAGATGATTAATAGTTGTATGACAGGAAGTAAAAAATATGTTCATAATCATATTAAAATGAGAAACTGGAAGTAAGCCATAATTACCACCAAAGGAATTTGGCCCAGATACCAAAAGTAGCTGCTCATCTTTGATTATGGCCACAAAGCATTCTGTAGCAGACTTTATGAAAAGAAATAGCCAACAATGCTTTCCATCAGCAAATTTAAGTAATAAAACTTCACTTATGATTAAACTGCATCAATTTCAGCAGGCAAGGAATACTACACTTGGCAACTGTTGAACTTTGAAAAAGCCACTTTTGGTAGTAAAAGGATGATCTTTGTGTGTACTTATGTGAATCAACATATTGTGGGGTCAAGAGATAGACAAGAGTGAATAAGAACGAAGATTTCTTTATGCTAGCACCTAGTTACAGCTTCGAGCATTTGATTTCTTGGGTACCAGCTCATCCTGAATAAGCCTTTATAACTTGATGAGGTATTACACTGATGAGTACTCCCTTGTTAAATGAGATTATTAACATTTGTTAAGTGTATGTTTACTCCTCCTCCTCTCCCAAGAGGAAAGAGGATGTATTTGAGTCCTTAGTTATGTAATGTTATATGCTGGGTTTTGTGAAAAGAATTAATCACATCAGCAAGGCCACAGCCCGCAGTTTATTACCTTACTGGAGAAGCCAGTAAGAGAGACTTTTGATCAGGACAGAGGTCATGGGTTCAAGACTTAAAGCATTAGTTGTGATCCTTAACATTGTAACTCTTATTAGAACAGCAATTTTATAATTTCTAACAAGCAACTGAAAAGAAGCAGGTATTTAAAATAGTATTGACTAAACAAGACAGAGAGTTGCAAGACAACCTAGAAAACCAGGAGGCTGATATATTTTTTTTACCTGGAAATTGTATTTGTTTAAAGTTACAATTAGAAATGAGTCATTAGTTAACTTTATACAAGAGACTAAAACTATTTCTTCGATTAAGATCAGTGTTACAGATCTCAAAGCTACTACTGATTAGAAACTAGTTGTGATGAGTAACCTAACTGTAGCATGTGCTCCAGGTTCTTGATGTGGAACCACTCACTTAAATACAGTAACTCTACAGAGCCTGCAAAGCTTATACTACACTCCCGCTATTGTTTCTGGATCAGCATCAGAACATCATATTGCTAGGCTTTAATAGCGTCTAAAACTCCTTTATTTATATATAACTAACCTCTGAAAGGTTAATGTTGCGTATGGTCCATCGAAAGAATTGATTAAAGTTGTTAGCAGTGCACTGACCGAAAAGATCTTGTAAATCACTCGCCTAGTATGAGCACTTCAAGATGTGTCTGCTGCTTGTCTAGGTGTTAAGAACATGGAAGAAATTAAATTACATTAAAACCCCCCAAATTCTCACACAAATTACACATCATTTCAAGAACTTCCTCTTAACTGTCAGTATAATTCTAATAGATATTCAAATTTGCAAGGTGCTCCTCAAAGAAGTACTAAACCAGCCATGGAGGCAAGTCAGCATTGCCATTTTGTACCCCAATCTTGATTCCCAAGACCAAATCATTAAGGTAGAATTCTAATTTCTATACACATTAAGTCTTTACATACTAGTCCCGCGATCTTTCAGCAACAAGTAGCTGCGTTTCAAAGAGGCCCATGACATATTTTGATGTACCGAGACCATGCCTATTCCTACAATACGTGCACACGTACAGATAGCAGACTTGTCAGTCGAGTGCTTCAGAAAGCTTAATTTAAATAAGAAGTTTCAACAATACAGCAGGGGATGATACACTGAAAAAACACTGCAATCTTTTCCACAGTATATGTATTTCCTAGTAGGATTACTCAAACAGAATGGTAAGGAAGAATGGGTGCATCCTGCAGATTCAGAACATTATTGCTAAATTCCAAGTTTAGAAGATAAACAAGGCAGCAGGCACATCAAAGTAAACGTACGTGAATACACAAGCAGAATCCGGACACACTATCTACAGTTTTTAAATATGCTGCCCAACAGCTAAAAGGCTTAGAGAAAAGTACATTCACTGAGCATATCAAAGGGAAGCACAAACCAAAAAAAGGCTTTTCTAATTAGTTACAACAATAAACAACCAAGTTAGTCCGTTGTAGCACAGACTGGAAGAGCTGCTTTTCCTTATGCTTTTGTAGACAGCATAGAGCTTCTCATAAATTACTAAAGACCAAGTTCATGTGTAAGTTTAGATTAATGTAATTCTGAAGCAAAAATATTTCAGAAGCCCTTTCAAGATCTCTTTGTAACTCACCATCTTGAAGAGACAATACCATCTTATTTTTTGAGTTCATTAGGTATTACATATTAGGCTGTTGTTTTAATACACAGTTAATATCCTACCTATTCTATTAAAGGGTCAGCCTGTGGTTACAGCCTGCTTTACTCTTCCTGCATTAAAAACAACTGATGTTTACTTTTATATTAGGTTTGATACCTTCACAGTAGGCTTCATTACACTGTTTGCTTTCTTATGATCAGTAGTATTCTGCAGGTTTTTTTAAGGATAAACTCTAAATGGGAGACTGAGCTAAAAATATCTTCTAAACGTACAAACCCCAAGATTCTAGTTAATTTAAGAACTATATTATCGTGGTTTCTGCTGCTATTTAGACAGTTTTGGATTATTCTTTTTAGTAACGATGCAATGAATGCAACACTGTAGATGCCTAAAGGTGTCTTGCTTTTATATGGTCACATCATCTAACCCAATCATCCACTCAGAACTGATCAAGATTGCAAGATCAGATTAGTTTTAGAGAACACAAGCACGCCTTTTATTCCTGAAGGCTTCCTTTAGAAGCTATTTTATGAAGCACCTGCGGAAAAAAAAAAAGTTTGGAAGGTGGTTTTTTTTCCTTCAGATACCATCTTCAAGAAAAGTTTTTCCACAGCCCTGCTTTGTTCCAGTAAGTCACTCCATCCACGCACACCTTTTAAGTGCTCTGTCCAGTTTTACCACTACGAATACCTTAACTTTGTTTATTCTCCTAGGCTTACATTCTTACTATCTTCAAGCTGGCACCGACTGAACCTCGTTTGGACTCGAGTTTCCCTTTCACTGATTCCACCTTTGCCAGCACTCGCGGCACAGGAGCAGGAAAGAGCCTCTGTTCAGAGTTACAGAATTTCCTCATGCCTCATTTTTGACATTTAGCCGACCGCCGCGCACCCCCTGCCCCGCGTCTCCCGGGCTGCCTCTGCTCCCTGTGACTTATAGCCGACATGGCTCTCCTTTAGCTTTCTCGTTCCCTCTCCTTTAGCTTTCCCGTTCCGCAGCTCTTCCCTCTATACACGGACTTCTCTTGACGAAGGCTTAAAAAACACGAAAGAGCGAGAGGAGTACGTGTCCCCCAAGGTCCGTGCGGGGACGGCAGCCACCCTCACCTCAGGCCTTGAGGCAACGCGACCGCCCCGGGCCGTGAGGAGGGGCCGCAACCCCCCTGAGGGGAGGCCGGGGACGCTTTTCCCGCCCTCCAGCCCCCCCGGCTCCCCTCAGCGGGCCGCGGGGGGAGCGGCACGGCCGCCGGCCGCTCCTCCTCTTCCTCCATCTGTTTCGCTGCCTGTCTCCTCCTCCGGCCCCATGTTTTTAACAGTTACCAGAGGCAGAAGCTTGGCACTCGCCGACCAAAACAAACAGCGTTTCCAAGGACAGGCCCGGGGGGAGGAAGGGAGGAGGAGAAGGGGGAAACCCTCTCCCTGCCAGCCCCGGGGAAGGCTGCCCGTCTCCAAGCGTCCCGACTCCGCATGCTCCGGGGAGGGAGCCGGGGTGCCCTTGCTCTGCGCTGCCGCAGCGGGGGGGAACCGCCACGGCTGTGCCTGTCGCGACGGATCGTCCTGGCGGACACCAGGCGTTAAGGGACGGAGACAGCGGACAAGGGGTGCACTACAGACCTAGAGCAGCGGCTGCGAAACCCACCTGCTGCAGCAAACCAGAGCGGAGCGCCAGCCCGCCACTCCTCCTACCCCCCCCCGAGAGAGCAGCAGCCCCCGGGCCGGCTCTGACCCGGCCTCACCCCGCAGCTCATGGCCTGTACACGCCGGACGGTACCGCCGTCGGACGGCACAGCTGCAGCCCTGCCCCTGCTCACCCCAGTCACTCACCGCAGCCCAACAGCAGCGGTTCACCTTCCTGCGCGGCGCTCGCCGGGGCTTTAACCAGCCCCCCCGGATTTATAGAACCAGCCCGGACTATTAGTGTCTTCCTTGGGCGCGTCCATCTCTGCCGGTGACGGGGGAGGCCGTAACATTTTTCTGCCTGCCAACGGCGAGTTAGCCCGAGGGACTTGGGTCAACCTGCGCCTATCCCCGCGGAAACTGTCCGCGTCTCCTCATTCTGCCCGGGTCCCAGCTCTAAGCGGGGAGAAATACGAAGCGACAAAAAGAAGACCGTTCCGCGGACTCCCCCGCGCTGAATGGGCCCTTCCCGCGGGGGAAGGCCGGGGGAAGGGCTGGGTGGTGTTTACGGAAGAGTAGCGTCGATCTGGGCTGGCCCCGCCCCTTCCCTAGCGCGGGGCGGGGTCTCCGCCTTAGCCCCGCCCTGGAGCCCCCTCAGGGGATGGGCGACACACCGGCCCCACGGAAGCTGGGGGGGGGGAGAGGCGAGGATGCCCGTTCTCGTTGGGGGTAGTGGCGGTACCTCAGGGCGTATTTGCCCGTCTCTGTTCACTGCGCTGCCAGGGAAACTTTAAATATGCCCCCACGAGCCTTCCTGCCCTGGTTTCCTTAGTCTCTCGACGGAGGGGTGAGGCCCTCCCTCCCCTCCGCCATCTTGGCCCCCCACTGCCACTGCCCCGCCATCTTAGCCTCAGGGGAGCCACTCAGGACCGTGCCGGGGTTAGTCACCCGCCGTGCTCGTGGCTGCGGTGTTAGGAGGCCTGTTGAGTGCCCCTCGAGGAACGCAGCGTGAAGCAGTACAGCACTATTATTATAAATGCTTCGCTTGTTGCTGTACTGACCCCTGGGCCAGCCGTACCTGTCAGGGTCATCGTCTCTTCCTGTCACAGGAGCTACCTGCCACCATTGCCTCACTTACCAGGAAGCGTGAGGGCAAAACACTGGCAGTCATCTCTGAGGCAGGAGGTAACTGAACCAAGCCTCGCTCACCGTGAAGACACAGAGCTCCCCTTCCTGCAAATCATTATGTCATCTTTAGCTTGCACGACGAACTATATGGGATAGGTGTTGTATTCACATAGACCGATGCCCGCTGTGGGTCCTATTTATATAGCCTCTGCTATAAAAGCAAGGGCTCAAAGCTGGGAACGGAGTTTGGCTACGCCAAGTGCCAGGTGCCCTGCTCGAGTGGGAGTGCTTGCTCCCAGCGACGCAGAGCACCTGTCAGCCCTGCCGCTCTGAGCCCAGCCTTTAAAGACATTAAATGGGATTAAGTCCAACAGTCTAATCCGATAGCTTCCATAAAGAAGACGATGTTTTAAATAACTGTGTTTGCACTACTTTGCCCCAGTTTGTGCATGTCACATGGCAACGACAACCTGAGAGAAGCTCAAAAGAGCTTTGGAGAAGACTGACTAATGGCATACAAATGGACTGCCTTGTCCACTGCTGACGCCTTTTATTAATTAACCAGCTATATCATCTAAAACTGCACAAAGAGTACTTGCAGCAAACACCAGGGCCAGTGACTCAGGGTCCATTTTGTGTGCTGTCTGTGTGGACCGGCAATTGTGGAAACCTGTGGTGCTCAGTGGCCTAGCTTGCACAGGGAGGGAAAGGGTTGCCCCAGCCTCACCAAATAAACTAGCTTGAAAATATTTATATGAAAGATCAACATTAAAGGAAGAAGTATCTCAGGGTATCACCCTACATCACAGAGTAAGAGATGGAATTCCAGAAAGGGATAGCTTTAAAACAACTTTTTTTTTTTTTCAGCTGTAGCAGTGCCCTTCTCCCATGGCATGCCAGCTGTTTTGGAGCCCATTCTTAAGTATCTAGCTCACTCTACCTGTCTATCTTAATCTCAGATGTGCATCTGTACATATAGCTGAGGCACCAAAGACATGCTTCAAGATTCCAGTCCAAAGGCCAAGAATAAATTAGACACTGCAGTACTCAGCATTTAACCTAATTTTTGGTTTCAATTCCTTCCTGATCCAGAGGCACTGAAGCTATAGGCCATTATATGGATCTTGAAGTAGATTACCTACTGTGGAGATTTTCTCCACAGAGAAACATCACTCATTTCTTGTCTGTGTCTTCCGCAATGTCATCCAGTAAAATAATTGTACAGCCTTTAAATTTGTTCTGCTCAATTAAGATCAATGTCTTTGTGTCTTACATAGGACATGCAGGTATGTGCTGGTTTTGGCTGGGATCGAGTTAATTTTCTTCGTAGTAGCTAGTATGGGGCTATGTTTTGGATTTGTGCTGAAAATAGTGTTGATAACACAGGGATGTTTTTGTTCCTGCTAAGCAGTGCTTACCCAGAGCCAAGGCCTTTTCTGCTTCTCACCCCACCAGCGAGGAGGCTGGGGGGGCACAAGGAGTTGGGGGGGGACACAGCTGGGACAGCTGACCCCCACTGACCCAAGGGAGATCCCAGACCATATGACATTGTGCTCAGCAATAAAACTAGGAGGGAGGTTGGCGGGGGCAGGCATGGCTTGGGGACTGGCTGGGCACCAGTCAGTTGGTGGTGAGCAATTGTTTTCATTGGCATTGCTTGTCTGTCTCGGGTTTTATTTCTTTCTCTTTGTTATTTTCCTTTTCATTACAATTTATTATTATTTTATTTTATTTCAATTATTAAACTGTTTTTATCTCAACCCACAATTTTTCTCACTTTTACCCTTCTGATTCTCTCCCCCATCCTGCTGTGGGGAGTGAGCAAGTGGCTGTGTGGTGCTTAGTTGCCAGCTGGGGTTAAACCACAACAAGGTACAAATTTGGAATTTTGACTAGTGTCTCAAGTTGGCCTTAATTCTTGGCCTTTCACTACAGTGAAGCACTGTTAATTGAAATGAAGGACTAGTTTGTGCTCAGCCTTTGCAGCAAGTTAGTTCATAACCTTTCCTTACTGTTACCAGTAAAACTGGCAAAGACAATGAAGCCTACAAGTAATGCACTGCTTTATCCAGCAAACAGCAACGCAGCTACTAAGCGGGTAAGACATGCAGCTGCATTTGGCCCCGCAGGTCAGAAATGTCCCAGTATGTGCCTAACTGGTGGTTAGAGTGGGAGGAGAGGGAAAGGGCAAGGCATTTTACTGTTGATACCAGGGCCCGTGATGACTAAGTTGAGAACATAACTTGAAGTCACAAGATATTTTGCCCTAATCCTAATAACTGAGCCAGGCACACTGGCTTTAGCGCTAACGGATGGATGTTAACACTCTGGGTTGACTCAGACCATCAGGCCCAGATTTGATAATAGGCTCAAGGGTAAGACAAAAAGTCTACAAGGCAGGCAAAACAGAATATTGAAACTTCTCAGAGAAAATCAGTCAACTCTCCAACCACACCAGTCTGCAGTGTCTAGCTACTTTACCACCTCAGCAAATTCCTAATGCACACTCCCTCAGCACTTGTGGTCTCTCTATACATAAGAAATAAAGAGTTTGACCCACTGTGTCAAATACAATGAGAAGCTGTTCGTAGAGTGGTATTCTTGGTCAGAAATAGTTTGTATTGGTTCCTTGGTGAGAAAAAGCCTTAGCTAGTACATCACTAACATTTTCCTTGTCACTGCCAAACTGGAGAAGGAGAAAGTATGACAGTTACCTACACTGCCTTACTACCTGAAACAGATTTACATCCCTTGATGCTTAACATTGATGATCCTCTTGTTTTTTGTCTCTGGTAACGTCCATATGGCTCAGTTCTTATGGTAAACTCTCTGAAATAAACAGCTTCAGAGCTAAAATGCTGCGTCTGAGGGTACTGTTACAAATCCTGGCCTTTCTAGGCCCTTCCTAAATAGAAATCTGCGATCCCCCTTATCATAAAGCGAGACAGCTAAGGCTGTGGCTAGATGTTCACTGTGGAAACTCTGCTATTCTGGCCTTCCCAGGGTGCTTTGTTTACTGCTGAAGATTTCTACTCCCACGGTATTGAGGAGGACAGAGTATTCTGAGGGTTCCCCATCTGTTTCAGTGCAAGACCCACCCTGTATGAGCTCCAGCCACCTCTAGGATGTATTTAAGACAACCTCCTGACCCTGTGCAAGCTCTCCGCTACTTGTTAGGGTCAGGGCAACCAAGTTCTGTTGTGGTGTCCATAACCTGCAGTCACTCCAGCATCCTCTCCAGCTAGTGACTTTTGGCCTCAAGTCTGTGCATTTGACAGAATTGTGCTGACAAAATGCCTGAGACAATCAACTATAAATTCTCCTTCTATCACCCATGCTGGTAGTTACTGACTAGAACAACATGTACAGACCAAACGGTTCATTTATCCTAAAACTCTGAAGTATTGAATGGAACTGGATTTGCCAGGCTGAAATGGCGGCCTGTGATCCTGCCTAGGTTTAAGAGTCACTGCTCTGAAGAATACTCAACCTAAAATCTATTAAAAAAAAAAAAAAAGGAATGTACTGGGAATCAAAGGAAAGACCAAGAAAAGAAAATGTCTTCCAAGACAAAACTTGATCAGCTTTCTTGCTGTAATCAAATAGAGAAACAGATTCATTAGCACATCAAGCTTTTATCTTGCAATGAGTTATGGCTTACACATTAATATAATGAACTTCCCCTCATGGAATGACTTTTGGCAAGCAATGCATTTTGGTATAACATAAAAGCACAAGAAGAAAATAAATTGAATTTGCACTGGCAGTTCAGCAGCCTAGGTGTAGAACTGGAAAAAGCTTGTTGCTACTAACATTATTTTGTCTTAGAGACACTGAAGCTACATGTGTAAGATCTTTGCCCAGAAGCCCCAGTAGAGCTTTAAAACATTATTTTATTTCATTGACTCTGTGTCTTGAACAGAATTTTCTTTCATCCCACACAGATCTTTAATACAGGCAAATATTAACAGATACAAACATGAATGCAGACTTTTAAAAAGTTAGCTTTAGATAGAAAGATACACATTAAAATACAGAAGAGTAGTAACATGTCTGGGGGAGAAACCAACTGCCAAGAACTTTTCATTGCGTTGTTCTTAAAAAAACAAACAACAAATCACTTTGAAACTACCACCATTACTAGTGTTTGTCTAGCAGTTGTTCGCTTTTAGCCCAGGTCTAAATCCATTATTGCTTTGCATGATCCTAGTCAGGAACCCCCTGAGAGAATGTGAGACAGAGGCAGTAACAGAAGTCTACCATGTAAGCCCCTCTGGTCTTAATAACTGTGAAAGAAAGGGGCAAAACGGGATCAGCTTACTTTCATTGATCGTCTTGTGATGAAATGAAAGGCAGTTTTCGAAAAGACTTGAAAGTCCATCCTGATACCCTAGCTACTCAGCATGTCTATCGGATGGGAGGATGGAGGTGTTAGAAACTGAGCAGCCTCATTGGTCAGGCAGTTGGACTAGATGATCATTGTAGGTCCCTTCCAACTGGAACTATTCTGTTCTGTTCTATTTTATTCTATTTCTGTCTGAAACATGGGTAAGTGTGGGGACGAAGCAGTGGAGAAGATCTTTCAGCATGGTTTTATTTTTAGGATTCTCCAGTACAGGCTCTATCACATTGGACTTAGTACAATGCTGTCCTAGGTCCAGAATCCTGGGTCCAAGTGCCTCATGGAAGCTGCCAGCAACAAGCAGACTGCACCTGATTGCAAGCTCTCTTCTACTAACTCTGAAACAGCAACTTCCAATCTGCATCTGGCTTTGAATCTTCAGGCAACTCATGAAACAGAGTTTCTGGACAGGAGAGTAAGTCTTGCTTCCAATTTGAAAGGGAGCAGCGAGCAGGACATCAGCACAGGGGCCTTCAAGAACCGAAGAAGGCCAAGCAAATACCAGTGCAATGTACTCCATCAGCTAGTATAGGGAAAAGTCGGTATTGGTGTTGCCTGCAATGTGCCTGTTGAGGTTAAGAGAAAATATGCCCCAGTCCTTTCTTGTCAAAATTAGGACTTGCTTCCAGGATTGTAACCCATAGTCACAAAAATCAGATGCAGTGACACACCTTGGCCTTGCACTGAGCATGTGGTCACAGCTTTACATAAAAGGTTACAAAAAATCCTTCCCTGTAAGCCATTAAGGGTCTAGACCCAAAACATCTTAAAATTTAGTGACCTGGCAGAGCAGTTTGATGTCTATCAGATAATAGTCACTACGTTAACCTGTTCAGTTAGGGCTAAAAGACATAAAAAGAGGTACAATACTGATGAATTCAAGGTGTATTTTTGAAACAGTTATGTTTTTCTGTGCTATCATCTGTCCCGCAGTCTGGCCCAAAGCAGCAAGCAGACAGCAGAAGGGGACTTATGTCGTATTTTTTCCAAGTTCCCACAATCAAGCAAGTATATGATAACAACTTAAGATACAACTAGTTTTCTGAAAAGGGTTTAAGCAGCTCTTTCTGATGCTGGAAAATTTGAGGGATTTTCAAAAGAAGTTTTAGAGTTATTCCCATATGATATCTCCCTTCCGCCCAAACACAGATGTAGAGCAAGTTCTCCTCCACTTTCCACCATGTAGAATACCCACCCCCCATCCCTCTGTTACCAGTGCCCCAAAACTGCAGCGTCAAGCCCACCCAGTTCCCTTGCATAAGGATCCTCTATTACACAGATGCATTTTCTTCCTCTGATACGACTGCTAATTAATTCAATGCGCAGCAGGCTGTTTCCTCCACCAGCGCCGTATCCCTCTGCTCTGCCTCGCTCTCTCCTTCCCTGCTCTCCTCTTCTTGCCGGCACATCCGAATCAGTCCGCTCCCACCTCCATCTACTCTGACTCCTTACTAGCAGGAGAAAAACAGCACAGGAAGAAGATCTAATGGCGGGTCTGTGCTCCGCGCCCTGGCAGGCCCCAGCTGGAGCCAGCGGGGCAGGGGAAGGCCTGCTCAGCCTTTCCTGTCCTGTGCCGGGACTTGCTCTGTTGGGAAGATGAATGCAGCGGGCTCATGCCGACGTGGGGAGGCAAAAGAGCATGCTCGGAGCGCAAAGGCTCCGCAGGGAATTTCGGTGCGGAGCTCCCGGCCTCTACCGAGTGCGCTCAGACAAAGCGGTGTGTGAAACCGATGGCAGCTTGCGGCCGGCCAGCAGCTCTCCCGCCAGTCAAGGCAGCTGTTGTGGGCCCGAGGGACCAGCCTGATGCCAAGTCTCTGCTCTAGAGGCACTAGAAACGTGTGTGTGTGTGTCTGTGTGTGCCTATGGAGAAAACAACTTTTTCTCCACGCCTTGCCCTCGGAGCTTGCTGCAGTGGTTTCAGCCGAAATCACAGCCGAACAAAAGAGAAGTTGTGTGAGGCGGGAGCCCGCCGCGCTCTGCCACCAAAACCACACGCAAGACTCAAAACCGGCAGCGGGACCGGGCTGGGCTTGGGGACACACGGGGGCCGGGGGCT